>CM022705.1:67519672-67536911 GCA_012295165.1 Asparagus setaceus | reverse complement strand
ACTCTCCGCACTAGAGCTTTTCATGAAATCGCTGCACTAATAAAAGGCTAAATTTACCCAAGAAGGTCTAAATAGTTCCTAAGTCGCCTAGAGTAAGTATCAAGGCCTCGCGCTCGACTCTCCTCGGAAGCACCCACGAATTTAATTTTCTAATATTCGAGACCGCATGTTGAGGTGTGCCCTCTCACGTCCCGAGTTTGATATCCATGGTCTAAAGGATCGTAGGGAAGCCAAACCAATAATAATAATAGTAATAATTATTATTAATAAATAAATAATAAAAGGCTAAATTTCAAAAACTCCATTACCTTAATTTGGATGACTACCAGACAACTTTCCAGACAGTGATTTGAAAGAAAAGAAAAAAGCTTCCGCTTTAAGTTCGTGTACGTAAGAGTTTAATCTGATTTGCTTTAGGCCTGCTCGGATCATAAATAGTATATGCTTACACTGTATCGTGACATTTCTTTTCACTCCTGAGCTTATTAACAACACCAGACTCCTGCTTTGATTTTGCAAAATGGTATCATCAAACATTATTAATGGTGACCTCCACATCTTCTTCTTCCTTTCCTAGCCTCAGGCCACATGATCCCTCTCCTCGACATGGCCTTCTCTTCGCCGAACGTGGCGTCAAAGTTACATCACCACCGCCGGCAACCTCCCTGCCCTTCGCCCTGCGGTTCCGCCGCTGCCTCTGTGCAGGCCTCGCCATCAACCTCCTCCCCTTCCTTCAGAATCCGTCGGCCTCCGGCTGTGAGAACACCAACTCCTCCCCACGAGCGACGACGCGTTAGAAAGTTCTACAAACTCATCCAGCTCCTCGACCAGCCTCTCCGCCAGCTCATCATCGACCACCGCCCCGATTGCCTCGTCGCCGACGATATGTACCCTTTGACATCCGACCTCGCAATCTCTATCCATTCCTCGTGTTGTTTTAATGGTACTTCACACTTCACGATTTGTGTCCTCGACCAAATAGAACAAATACCGAACGTTACCGGCTACGACAACGAGGACTTCTCTTCGACATGCCCAGCGAGGTCCCCGGCCATGAATTTAGATTCACTAAATCTGAGCTGCCCAAACCTTTCCATTACCTGAAATTAGCGCTTGATATGTTCAGAGATTCAATTAACAAGAGCTTCGGCTATCTGTTGAATAGCATTGATGAGCTTGCGCCTGAGTATGTTGCAAGCTTAAAATGAGTGGTCAGAGGGTCTGGAATGTTGGTCCGGCTCTCTCCCGAACAGGGAGAAGGCGAGGACTAATGCATGAAGATAACAAAGGAATCAAAGAATGGCTAGATCGCAAGAATGATCGATCAGTGTTGTATGTTGAGTTAGGAGCGAATGCATTTTCAGCGACGCATCAGCTCGGTGAGATTGCTCTTGTTGGAGGCTTCCAGTAACGCTTTTGCGTGGGTGGTGAGAGGTCGAGGGTGGATTGGATACGATACAAGAATGGCTGCCAAAGGAATTTGAAGGGAAGGTGGAAGGAAGAGGGTTGATTGTCAGAGGATGGGCGCCGCAGAGGCTGATAATGAGCCATCCAGCGGTGGGAGGGTTTGTGACACATTGTGGATGGAATTCAACGATGGAGGCATTGACTTATGGGTGCCGATGATCGCATGGCCGCTGCATTCGAGCAGTTTGTCAATGAGAGGCTCATAGTGCATGTGTATTCTGATACTAATCCAATAACTTGCCTTCATTTATTCATATATATACTTACTTCACACTAGTCAATAAACAATCATGATCACTAGTTGAGATAAGATGTGCATTCTTCACTTGGTTTACAGAAGCCATTATTTAATAGTATGAGCAATTGTACTAGTATTTTTAGTATATTCAAGTATATATATATATATATATATATATATATATATATATATATATATATATATATATATATATATATATATATATATATATATATATATATATATATATTCTCGTCAAGCTTTATCTTGTGAGATAAATATTTTTCTTTCACAAAGCCGAAACGCTGCTTTTATCTTGTGAGATAAATATTTTTCTTTCACAAAAGCTGAAAATTGAGGAGTGCTAGAGGGAGTAAAACGATCGATATATGCAGAGAAAAGGAGACGAAAAGTGAGGGCGGAAGAGGGCGGTGGAGAGGGTGATGGGTGGAGGTGAGGAGGCAAGCGAGATGTTGAGGTCCGGCCACGAGGAAGGAGGCTCTTCTTATGTCAATTTGACTTGTATGATTAATCATCTTAGCGAAGTTAAAGCGTAAGAAAGAGAACGGCTATTGAATCTTAATTAGTTATGTAAGATCCGAAGGATCTTAAACATGATTAATCCAAAGAGATAAACATCATAAGTGCGGAAGCAATACCGAATCCATGGTTTGGATCTAGAGTGGATTGATGGATCTTCTAATCTTAGGGCTTCTTTCTTCCTTAGATCTCTTTTTAGATGGGGTAAAAGAGATGAGAATTTTTGTGTTAACCCTAGATTAGGACCATAACCCCATATATAGGTGTTGCACTTTTACAATTTGGCCCCTCATCAAATTGTAATTACAACCGTATCTCCACATTTAGCCCATGACAATAAATAAATACCCGATAACCCAACTTAATTGATCACTTTAGTGGGTTTCCTTGTGATAGATTTACATTATTTAACATATGTGCCCACAAATAGATTTAATTAGATTTAAATCTAACAATCCCCAACTGGGCACCATATGTATCCTTAAAATGTATTACCTTATGAGCTCAAAATCTCTATCACATACAAGGGTATTTCCCAACAATCTCGGCCCATTGACAATATCAATATAGAATCAAAGCGCCACACATTTATCGTGACTAAACCCATCAATGGTCACATATACTAGTACACCAAATGACATAGATCAATCATGGATGTAAAGATGAAAAATTACATGCAATGTGATCTGCATGCCTATTTTTCAATGGTCCTACCTTAAACTTTAGTGAGGTCATCCTCAACCATAATATAGCAGAGTGTATAATCCGAATACTTTATTCTCACGAAAATAACCAACATAAATTTATTCAAATTCTCATAAAGCAATAAAATCACAACTCCCACTAAAACATGATATCCTCAAATATTAACACCCATATGAGCAAGTGTGCTCATGAAAGACCTGGTGGTAATCCTTAGTAAGAGGATCGGCTATCATGGAGTTTGTCCCAATATGCTTTATGGATATCCGACCACTCAGACTTTCTTTCACAACTAGGAACTTAATGTCAATATGTTTTGACTTAGTTGAGCTCCCCGTTGTTATTGGAATACATTACCGCCGATTTATTGTCACAAAATAACTTTAGTGGTCTTTCAATATTTTCCGCACGCGCAGCTCCGCTGACAAAATTTCGAACCATATTCCATGATTGATGCCTCATAGCAAGCTACAAATTTCGCCGCCATGGAGAAGCTACAAGTGTCCGTTTGACACTTTTCCATGATATAGCCTCCCGCTAACATATAAATGTAGCTCGATGACTTTCATATCTTCGCATCCAAAGAAATCGAATCGAGTACCCAATGACCTCCAATTGTTCGATTTCAGATGTGAGCATATAATCTTTTATTTTCCAAGATACCTCATAACCCTTTTGATCGCTATCCAATGATCCATACTGTGGTTGCTTAAGCATTCGCCAACATACCAACAATGTACGCAATATCCGGACGCAGACATACTCGAGCATACATTAGACTCCCTACACCAAGCATAGGAATCTTCTCGTGATTTCCTAATTTCAAGATTACTTTTAGGGCATCGATTGAGACTAATTTATCTCTCTTTAGCAACAGGGTTTCACCTGGTCTCAATTGCATGCCAAACCTTTTGAGTACTTTTATCGATATAGCTCTTTTGTGATAATCCAAGTATACATCGAGAACGATCTCATGTATCCGATTCCTAATATAAAGAGGCATCCCCAAGATCTTTCATCTCAAAATTCTTTGATAGAAATCTCTTGGTTTCGTGCAACATGCCTATATCATTAGTGGCAAGCAAAATGTCATCCACATACAGAACCAGAAAAATATACTTACTCCCACTGAATTTTTGATATACACAATCATCAACAATATTCATCTCAAAACCAAACGAGATAATTATTTGTTGAAACTTGTGGTACCATTGACGAGGAGCTTGCTTGAGTCCATAAATGGATTTCCTTAGTTTACAAACCATATTCTTTGGGTCTCCTGACACAAAGTTTTCTGGTTGTACCATATAGATCATCTCATCAATGTCTCCATTGAGAAATGCAGTCTTAACATCCATTTGATGTAACTCAAGATTGAAATGAGCAACAAGTGCCATGATAGTCCTGAAAGAGTCTTTCGATGAAACCGGAGAGAAAGTCTCTGATAGTCAATGCCTTCCTTCTGAGTATAGCCTTTAGCTACAAGACGTGCTTTATACTTTTCCACATTACCATTTGCATCCAGCTTGGTTTTAAATATCCATTTACAACCAATTGGTTTTGCACCTTCTGGCAATGGAACAAGTTCCCAAACCTTATTGTCTTGCATAGACTTGTACTCCTCATTCATGGCATCAATCCACTTTTGAGAGTTAGAACTTTTCATGGCCTGAAGGAAGTTGATTGGATCATCTTCCATCATTCCATTACTTTCCTCATGTTCTTGAAGAAATACAATATAATCATCCTAATAGCATTCTCTCGTGGATCTCCTTAATGGCACGGTTCTTGAGGTTGTTGAGTTTGTTCTTCCGAAAGTGGAGTTGTTCAATATTGCCTTCTTGAGGTTCTGATTCATTTCTTGAACAATAAATGTATAGGTACTTGAATATTGTCGAAATGATCATGGATTGGATTTAAAGCCAATTCCTCCTCAAAGGCAATGTCTCTAACCTTATTTTCCCCAAACTCAACATCCTCAAAGTTGTCGCCTGCCTCAAAAAATATTCCCGAAAGTGTGGGATCATAAAACTTATAGCCCCCGGATCGCTCGTAATACCCAATAAAGTAGTCGCTAA
Organism: Asparagus setaceus; assembly: GCA_012295165.1. NCBI lineage: Eukaryota > Viridiplantae > Streptophyta > Magnoliopsida > Asparagales > Asparagaceae > Asparagus > Asparagus setaceus. The sequence continues at coordinate 67,531,886 of CM022705.1, read as the reverse complement.
CTGCTTGGAGTCCAATTTCTTTTCATTTGGCCTATAAGGCCTTGCCTCACTGGACATCCCCAAATATGTAAAGGACCGGGTTCACCACCCAAAGCTCATAAGGTGTTTTAGCAATCGCATTGGTACTCTAAGAATGTAAGTCGCAGCCTTTAGTGCTTCTCCTCAGAGTGACTCTCGTAAAGAAGAATGAGCAATCATACTTCTTACCATATCCTTAAGAGTCCTCGTTCTTTCACTACACCATTCATGCTAGGTGATCCCGCATGGTGTAATCGTGGGACGACAACCACCTCTCAGTATCTAGCAAATGGTCCCGACGTTGTTCACCGAACCATCATATCTCCGTAGTACTCACCACCACGATCGATCTAACCGTTTTAATCTTTTTATTGAGTTGGTTCTCAACTTCAGCCTTAAAAGCTTTGAATACGCCCGCAGACTCGATTTTTCTTTAATGAGATATAGGTACCCATAACATGAGTAATCGCCTATGAATGATATAAAATATTGTTGACCATTCCGTGATGCCGAGGGAATGGCCCACAAATATCCAGATATTCTAAGACGCTCAAGATTCATGGCACCTAATCTCTTAACTTTAGTCTGCTTTTCCTTGATACCAATGCATACATCAAAGTCAGAAATCAAGGGAATCCAAAATACCATCGACACAACAAGACCAACTCTACCTTTTGAGATATGACCCAAGCGCTTGTGCCATAATGATGTGAATTTTCCTTATTTAATTTACGCTTAGTACCACGTGATTCCACATTCGTGGTTTCATTATAAGAAGCAATCAGACAAGCAAATATAGGTTATCAAAAGTACTCAAGAAACCAGCTCCTACAATATTTGAATTTAAAGATAAGCCCTGTTATTTCTAAATGAACAATAATAACCGATTTGTCCAATAAAGGAATAGAAACCAAATTCGCCTAAAAGACGGACTACAAAAGTATCTTTCAAATCCAAATAGGAACCAGCTCCTAACAATAACCTAAAGTGCCCAATTGCTTCCACATCTACCGTTGTCCATCGCCCACAAAGATGTGTCTTTCACCATCACTTGGCTTTCTGTGAGCTCAGTGCAACCTCGCATAGAAACACTTTATGAGTAGTAGAAGCCTAATCTAACCACCAAGTGTTTCTAGGTATCGAGACTAAATTAACCTCGTAATCGCACCAAAGTAAGGAACGCATTCTTTTGACACGCCAGCGTGATATTTGGTACAACTTTCTTTGCGGTCCATTCTATGACAAAAGAAACAACCCCGATTATCCTTATGTTGTTTCTTTGAACTGACCCTTAGCGACTCTTTATCATTCTTTCTTTTCGCCCTTATCCTTACGGGCGGCCAAATGAGCACTTTCGCCTTATCTTGCTTCAACTGCCTTCTTCTTGCACAAGATGAAATGAGCTCATTCAGAGTCCATTTTCCTTTGACGCTATAACTCGACCTTAAATTGATTGAATTGTGCAGAAGAGACAAGAACTCAGATGCACTAGTAACTCACATAGATCGAAGTTTCTTGCCTTAAGTTTTGAAGCAATATGAGACATTTCCATAATGTACTCCCCGATATTTCCTTTGCCTTTATACTTCATTGAAATCAAGCGAAGCATAGCGGCTTGTTTCTATCTTATCGCTTTTAGCAAAACGCTTTCAATTTCAAGAAGGAAATTGGCTTTAGTAATCCCTTCTGATTCGCAGGCCCTAAAGGCTTCCTAATGCAGCTTGATGATCATGAGACTCATGCGATTTGAACGCCCCATTCTCATACTCCTTCTTTGCATCGAGTGCTTTCCAAAGGAGAGGTTGAGGTTGTTCAGCTTCTAATGCAAGGTCTAGATCCATGCCCAAGAACAATTAAAATGTTCTCTTTCCAAACCTTGAAATTAGACCCATTTAGCATGGGATTTGAGTTGATGTTAGCGAAATGGTTGCGGCGGATGCATTAGCTAAAACAAAGATTTTCACATTAATAGCTGTAATTATTAATCAATAAAATTCAAATAATAACATATCCCCATCCAAGATATCTTGTACAACATTAATATCAAGTCTTTGGACAAGAATATTAACTGCAGTGATTGTTGTAATGATCAAACACGACAATAACACATGTCAAACAACAAACCCATCTTTGGATTGATTTGTTATCCACATGTAAACCTTATAATTGTCACGCTATCATCACGCATGCGATACGCCTAAATAAATATTAATCTTCCTTTGGGCGATTAAATATCTAATTAAAAGTATACACACAACCATCTAACATCATTCATGAACAATCTACACAAGAGAGGTTACTTTGGCAACATCTTGCTTCAATTAATCATTTAGAATGAGAGACCAACTTAATTCCTTAGTGTCATAATACTTGAATGAAATAATTGATTAACACTAAAATTTAATTGAGTTTGCCTAAATTGAGCAGGGGCTCGCTTGAGTTTGAATCATGAGGTTCGACTTGAGTTCGAACGGCGAGGTTCGACTTGAGTTCGAACGGCGAGGTTCGACTTGAGTTCGAACGGCGAGGTTCGACTTGAGTTCGAACGGCGAGGTTCGACTTGAGTTCGAACGGCGAGGTTCGACTTGAGTTCGAACGGCGAGGTTCGACTTGAGTTCGAACGGCGAGGTTCGACTTGAGTTCGAACGGCGAGGTTCGTTGGAACTTTGAATCGAACGAAGTTCGCTGAAGTTCGAACACGAGGTTCGCCACAACTTAAGTTTGATGAGGTTCGCCACAACTTCGAAATTTGACGAGGTTCGCCACAACTTAAGTTTGATGAGGTTCGCCACAACTTAAGTTTGATGAGGTTCGCCACAACTTCAAATTTGACGAGGTTCGCCACAACTTAAGTTTGATGAGGTTCGCCACAACTTAAGTTTGATGAGGTTCGCCCACAACTTAAGTTTGATGAGGTTCGCCACAACTTTGAATCGAACCGAAGTTCGCTGAAGTTCGAACACGAGGTTCGACCGAAAGAACAAGCGAGGTTCGTTGGAACTTTGAATCGAACCGAAGTTCGCTGAAGTTCGAACACGAGGTTCGACCGAAAGAACGAGCGAGGTTCGTTGGAACTTTGAATCGAACCGAAGTTCGCTGAAGTTCGAACACGAGTTCGACCAGAAAGAACAAGCGAGGTTCGTTGGAACTGAATCGAACGAAGTTCATCCGAAGTTCGAACACGAGGTTCGACCGAAAGAACAAGCGAGGTTCGTTGGAACTTTGAATCGAACCGAAGTTCGCTGAAGTTCGAACACGAGGTTCGACCGAAAGAACAAGCGAGGTTCGTTGGAACTGAATCGAACGAAGTTCGCTGAAGTTCGAACACGAGGTTCGACCGAAAGAACTGCTTTTCCCCTTTAGGGTTCTGAACCGGAGCCGCCACCGTGATATGGTTCTCGCACCTAGGGTTTCAAGCCCTGGTTCCCGGCCGCCGCCTTCACTTGACAACCGCCAATAGCATCACAGGACCAAGGAACGACGCCAAAACCCCAAAATCGAAAGGAAAAGCGATAAAATTCGTTCTTTTACTGTTCATCCGTGAACAGTAAAGGGGAAAAAACGATCTTTACTGTTCATCTGTGAACAGTTCTCAAACCAGCATAGATTAGATCCAAAAAACCCTATTTTTAATCTTAAATCCCTAAGAATTAATCACGAATATGGCTCTGATACCACTTGTAAGATCTGAAGGATCTTAAACATGATTAATCCAAAGAGATAAACATCATAAGTGCGGAAGCAATACCTGAATCCATGGTTTGGATCTAGAGTGGATTGATGGATCTTCTAATCTTAGGGCTTCTTCTCTTCCTTAGATCTCTTTTTAGATGGGGGTAAAAGAGATGAGAATTCTTGTGTTAACCCTAGATTAGGGACCATAACCCCATATATATAGGTGTTGCACTTTTACAATTTGGCCCCTCATCAAATTGTAATTACAACCTGGTATCTGCACATTTAGCCCATGACAATATATAAATACCCGATAACCCAACTTAATTGATCACTTTAGTGGGTTTCCTTAAGTGATAGATTTACACATTAATTTAACATATGTGCCCACAAATAGATTTAATTAGATTTAAATCTAACAAGTTAATGTAGTGCCTGGTAACGGGAGAGTTATGAGTACAAGAATATGTTCTATATCCTCTCAAAATAGCATTGTGGAGGATCTAAATGCTTGTTGAGGTACTTTGTTGGCTGGTTTTCTTTAATGAAATGAGATGATTACTTTTCGACTAAAACTTTTGGAATATAAAGGAATAACTTAATTAATTAGTCTATCTAATTAAATGTTGAAGCAGTCAATTAAAAGGATTAATTTGAGAAAACTTATGATAATTGAGAGACCTAACTGCAATTTTAATTTGAGGGACTAATATCATAGTATGAAAGATTTAGCGGATTAATATCAAGAACGCCGTTCGTAGTTTGGGGAAATTTAATTTTGTCACAGGCATACTTCTGTGGTTCAACGCTTTGAGATTCTTAGGAGTGTTTGGCAACTCCTCTACTAACCAGGTTAGTGGAACTAACTTGGATAAGGCTTTGTTGTTTGTTTGGCTAAAATGGGGCCAACTCTAAATCAAGTTTTGTTATTTCATTTTTTAGCCCTTACCTTGGTTAAAATTGATCAACCCCCTTACCTAGTTCAAAACTAACACACTTAAAGCCTTAACCAGGTTAGTGAAGAGTTGCCAAACACAACCTTAATTTTAGCACTGAGTAGATTGCAAGCAGAATGAAGAAGACAAGTGGTGATGTTGACAATTAATTTGTTAGTGATATGGTTGCCCAATCGTATCTCTATCATGAATATATCTATAACCGTATTCGTTAGAATACTGATATTAGCATTAATCTATAACCGATAGGATATGGTTACAAATATATTTATGTATTGAAAGATCGAATCATTATACAAAATATCCGAATATATATTGATCATACAATTGCGGTTGTTTAATGCATAGATTTTTGAGACAAATTTTGATGATCAAGAGTTTTAATCTTAGCTTTTCGGTATAATAAACACATTAATGAACTCTCTTGTACCATAGGTGATATAAATTATCTATATTTTCTAGTTTTCTCATATCCATTTTGTATTTGCATGTATATTAGTATCGTATCCGAATTTCACTGATATGATTATAAGTTTTCCTTAGTAGGCATATTCATATTCATATCCATATACGTGATTGATAAGCAAATATGAATATGGTAAGCATCATATCCGAGCCATGTCCCACCAAATGCACCCATAGTTAGATCTGAAGCTGATCTTACGTTATGCGATATTGTTTTATTCATTTATGGACGACCCGTTCTTGGGAGTATTTCATGAAGGAGTTTTTTAAAAAATTTACTTTTTATTTTTACTTCTTCCAATTTTGGTAAGCATTTTTCATCTGGAAAGATACATATTTTGGTTCTCTCTCCTACTAAAAAGTATAAAATGCAGTGCGGAGATTACTGCCAATAATTTGTATTAAAGTCTTGATCACTCTACTACTTTTTGACAGTTGAGAGAATCCAAACCAAAATATACTCATTATGTCATTTTTATTTCATGAAAACTAATTAAAAATATGTAAAAGAATTAAGTTGTACTTGAAAATCATAAGCTTAAAACATAGATTTATTTTGGGATAAATATAATTAGGGTAATTGAACATAAAACTTCCCATGATCCATAGTTTGAGCTGTGCTTTATGGAAAAAATACTTCTTCTTTGAGATAAGATTTTAGGTGCTTGGAGACTTATTAGTTGCAAAAGGGTTTAAATGCTCTAACTTTTCATTGATTTGTGAGAGACAGAAGGTGCATTTAACAAACGAGAGAGAAGGTGCATTCAGAGATGCAGGAAATGTTCAAATTTCTTTTACTTCAAAATTTTCGGAAATTACAAATTTACCATAGAAAATACAGGAATTTTCCTAAACCAAAGCTATCTAATGAGGAACTGATTATATATGATTACTTCAAAATAATAATAATAATAATAATAAATCTCCTTACTGTGTTTTATAGTGTAATATAGATATATCTCACACTGTAATTGATTTAGCCTTTAATGGTCTATATCATGCCTCAACTATTTATGTCCACAGAAATAATATACGGGTAAAATATCATGTATTGCACAAGAGGACATACACTAATGATGTACCTTGCACAGAACCCCTGTGTCCAATTAAAAACCAGGAGGGGAGGCAAAATTCTATTACAACAGCCCCTAGAATAGAGTGATCTATACCATTTACGAATAGATAGAAAATTAATTTAGGAATTATAATCATTATATCAATCATGCAAATCAGCGTATAGACATGGTTCTTATACTGCTCAGTCCGGGCAAATTGATTCCAAATTATTTTTTTAGAGCAGAATACCGGTACCATGACAATGCAATATTTGGATAGGCCATACTAATAGAAAAATAATAAGTGTATTACATTTTCCATACCACTTCAGAACTACTACAAATAAAAGAGTGGATCCTTACTTAAAATTATTATATATATATATATATATATATAAAAGATGATGATTCAACTCTTTTGATTGTGCTAGTACTAAATAGTATGAAAAATGAAGTACACTATCATTACCATATAAATAGGCATTTCTTCTCCAAACTAGCAAATCAACATTAAATACTTTTAATCAAATCCTTTCTTGTTTCCCAATCCCAAACTGATAATTAATTAACGCTCTCTAATCTCCTGGATCAGCCGGCTCAACTCCAAGTACGACGACCCGCCCTCCTCCATCGCCGCCCGAGCCATCTCCGCATACTTCCTCACTCTCTCTCTCCTCTCCTCCGCCTCCCTCTCCTCCCCCATCACTCTCTTAACCGCCTCCGCTATCTCCTTCGCCTTCACAAGTCCCTTCCCATCTCTCTCCACTCGCACTCCAACCCCAAGCACATCTGTTATCAACTTCTCATTAACAAATTGCTCGTACTCCACTGGCCACGTCACCATCGCCACTCCGGCACTAACACTCTCTAGCGTCGAGTTCCATCCACAATGCGTCACGAATCCTCCAACCGCTGGATGGTTCAGTATCACTACCTGAGGTGCCCATCCTCTTATCACAACTCCTTTGCCTTTCACCCTCTCCTCGAAATCCTCCGGCAATTGAAGGCTTGGGCCGAGATTTCTAACGGCCCATACAAAGTTTCTGCCGGACAACTCAAGCCCAGTGCGATTTCTCGCACCTGGTCGCTTGAAAACTCGTTCAAGCTCCCAAAACAGGCCAAGATCACAGAGTTTTTCTCCATTTTATCCAGCCAAGACATTAGTTTTTCGAATTCAGGGTTGGACTTAATGGCAGTCTCTTTGCTCGGCGACCACAGTGAAACTGGGCCCACGTAGTAAGCGTTGTTGACCATTGTCCTGAACAGCTCAGCATACTCCGACTCAAGCTCGACGAAGCTGTTGACTATAACGCCGTAGCTCTTCTCAACAGACTCTACCATCTCTTTATCCGTTCTAACCCCGACCGAGACTTCAGGTCTCGTCATCTGTACACGATGATGGAGCCCCTCGACGATGAAAACTTCAGAATCGCCAGAAACTCTAAGATGAGGAGTGTGTTTCAAGAGGAGGTCATGGACGCAGGAGGTGAAGATACCGTGACCGTAGAAAACAATCCTCGGAACCTTAAGTAGGTCGGCAGTGGCTGTAGTCAAGGGAACATGTAGTCGGAGATAATGCAGTCGGGCGAGGAGAGGAGGAGGATTGGATGGGTTGTTTGAGGAGCCGCACGGAGAAGTTTAAGAAGGCGGAGGAGGGATGGAGGCGGTTTTCACCGCCGCAGAGGAGGAGAGACTGAGGAGGGAAGGGACGATGGAGGGTGATGGAAGTGGAGATGGAGGGCGGATGAGGTGCGTTGCGGGTGTGGTGATGATGGAGACGGAGATGTTGGGGCGGAGAGCGAACAGCTTGGCGATGTTGGTCATGGGGATAATGTGGCCTGGGCTCATGAAGGGGAGGAAGAAGACGGTGATGGGGGGCTCCGATATTGCTGCACTCTCCATTTGAGTGGCGAGCCTTTTTTGTTTTTCCTTTTCTTCTCTACTGGCTAAGCTGAGAGACAGAGAGAGATGAAGTAGGGGGAGGTAAATGAAGGTTATGTAGATGAATGTGGATCCTCTCCCCTATTTAAAAAATAAAAGAATAATAAAGAGATTATTATTTTTAATCTTAAAGACTAATTATTTCGTGGATAAGTGTGTACATTTTAAATCTAATATTCACTATAGCTTTTGTATTGTACTCATTCCTTATTTACGTTTAAAGAAAAATTATAGTCATCCATTTGATAATCAATTGTTATGATTGAGTAATGGTCCCTCCACTATTTTTTCTGGTAGTGAGTAGAATCTGAATCCTATGTAAATATTAGTTCCTCGAATCTTTGATAGTTTAGTATTAGTCTTTTAAGTCTTTGAAATTGCTCATAAGTACTCCAAATCCTAAGGAGTATTGCAATTTGGTTCCTCAATAAACAAAATACTTGACTTTATGTGTTTACTCTCAAAACCTCTCTTGTTTTAAAAGCTCAAAGGGATTTATGCCAAACCACTCCTCCCTCAAAAAAATAAAAATAAAAATAAAAATCTCGTACATATTGGATTCAGATAGGGACAGTTGTGGGTCCGGCCGGTTCAGGTCCGTGAACTAGCCCACCGAGTTTAAGGCTAGGTCAGGTCTGACCTGGGCCCGGACGGGTAGTGGGACGGAGCTACCTCTCTAGTCCAGGGCCTGGGGTTGGACCCAGCCCGACCCACGACCCGTCTAGGTTCGGGCCGGACTGAGTCATACTGGGCCAATAGTTGATTGGTATGACTCCCATCCAACATATCCGAAGAAGTCTGAAATTGATGTCGAACAAATTCATGAAACCGATATTCTCTCTTTAGGTTAATAACAACTGGAGAGTTTCTAAGAAACATTGATATGGTTGGGGAGTTTTGTAATAAATTAAAGATTAATATGTGATTTTGCCCATTGCATTCAAATCCTTAAATTGCAAGCACAGTCTTTGTTTAAAAATATGCGTAAAAATGAGTGATAACAACACAAACATACATAAAAATGTAACTCCATGCTTCCTTTAACAAAAAAACAAAAACAAAAAAAAAAAAAAAAACAAAAACAAAAAGAATTGCCATGAATTATCAATCAAAGACTTATACCATTAGACTTCTATTCTTCTCCTTTAAATTAAATTTTAAGTTTGAACATTAGACAAAGATAAAAAAAATTTTAAGTTCGAACTACGTACCCTTTTCAGCACCTTCCTCCTCCTTTCCTCTAAAATCCGAAAAGTCCTTGAGTATTCAGAAATAAATCATCTCAGAACTCTAACTAAAGAACAAAATACTAAAAGAAAAATGATTCTTCATCCATCAAGACAATTACTAACAGAGATAAAGAATTTCAATGACCACACAACTTTTCTCATAATTTTAGTTAATAAAAAGATAGAAAAATGTGTACCTGCAGCTTTAGTATTAATTGAAATAGCTTTAGAAAAGCTAGATAGATACAGATCACAATAATCTTTTATCACAATAATTTTTATGATTCTCAAAGAAATGTTAAATTTGTTTATTGCTCTTATTGGGTACTTTTTTTTAGAGAAAGGTAATGGGTACTGATTTTACAGGTAATTGGAAAAATATTTTTAAAAAATCTAACTAAAGCGTGGTAGATATTCGACTCTCAGAATGAGCAGACAAAGTTAATTAAGATCCAATAAACATCCATCAAATGAAAACAGTACCGACAAATTTTTTAGAAAAATAATACAAAATTGATAACTCTAAATAAGATTCAGAAATAAAAGAGATTTGATGGAATTGGATGAAAAGAGATCTCACACGATGTTGTGGCAGGCTCCACTATCGATCGTGTGACGCCGAGCGCTCGCGTCTTGCTACAGAAATTTATTGTAAAAAAATAGAGAAAGAACTAAAAATATCCTCCTCTTCGAAAGGATCTAATTCGTTAAAACCCTAGAAATCAAATAAAACTTACCAAAATTTGCACAAAGAGGTCAAATAGTCGCCGCTGAGGTTCTTGCTTATCTGGCCGGGGATTTTCAGTCGTCAGCCGCTGCTCTGCTAGCTACCATCGAAAGAATATAGTGTCCTATTTAAGGAATTGCGTCAGGGGTTAGAATGAAGCAAAGTGGGATTTGAGAGTAAAATGAAAGTGGATACAGAAAATAGAGCTGAGATGTTAAAGTTCATGGAGGTCAAGAGGCAAAGGGTTTCTTGAAAATTTAGAAAACTTGAAGTTTTTAAAGCTTTTCTATTTTTTAATTAAATAATGATAAAATGCCAAGTGGCCTATCTAATAATTGTCAAAGATTTAATATAGTATATATAGATTATTTCCTACTTTTTTTCTTACAGTTTAACTTGTATCAATCAGGCGTTTGTTCCAGTGAATTTAGTATATTGCTTTGCATTAACTTTTTATGTTCTTTCTATTTTTCAGAGGCTATGAATCTTGACAGGTGAACAAAACAATTAGTATAATTTGATTTGTACTTACATCCGCTCTGTATCCGTTTGTTTTTTCACCTCTAATTATGAACATTTCATAATTGTTTTATCTTTGGTTTATTAGATGTTATAGATTTCTTTTAATTGATACTAGGCAATATATTGCAATTTTTAGGTCAAGTTTTATCTCTTAATTTGGTGCAAAATAAAGCAATTCATATACATATCTTCTCTTATGTCTGACGCATATCCGTTTATCAAATATTTGATTCATATCCGCAACTTTCGTATCCGTCTCTTTAATATCTGAGCCATATCGGTTTCCATTTTTTTTATGTATATAGGTATAAAATATTTTTTTACAGAAGAAAAACTGTATCTATATCACTGACCGTTTCTAAAAGACGGATACAATATGATAAGTGTCATATCCGAAACATCCATTTACATCCCCAAATATTGTTCTTGATAGAACTTTGCCCATATTTTAGTCACATCCTCCACTTCACCGTTAATGTAATTTTAGTCACATCCGACACTACAATTGTATCAAAGTAAACAACCTAACACTGGCTAAATTATTAAGAAAATATACACGTAAAAGAAAAAGATGAAAAGATAAGCAGAGTCGTTCAATTTCCCCTCCAAAAGGCAATTGCACTGTAGAATCCCTGCAACCCTTTCTTGCTCTTTCTCTTAACCATGGCCTTCTTCTTCTTTCTCCTGTCGGTTGATTTCGCTGCCTGAACGCTCACAGAGCCCTTACTTGAACATGGCAGCAACATAAGTTTGCGGTCGAGGGCGTGGGTTAAAGAGACTACCTCAAAAGAATCGTAAAGAGGGCTTCCACAGTCCCATATAGAGGAATCAACTTCTTCTTCCTCAATTTTTTCTCCACTCATCTTTTTCTTTTACCTCTCTAGAGTTTTGGGTCTTCTTCTATTTGCTCTATCTTCTTATTTTTATTGGTGCATGATTGTGAGAGGCATATATGTATTGCTTAATTAGAAAGAATTATATGCAGATGACGAGGGAGAGCATGTAGTCAAATTTTTTAAAGGATTGATTATATGCTTATGTATGCTCATTGTTTAGTTTATTTTTCCAATAACTTGCACTGAATCCTTTGAACTTAATAAGGATTATTTTCTTTTGAGAAAATAGTGTACTGCTATAGGTTCCTCAAAGAGCCGATAATGAAACAAAGTACATAGCTATTCTCCGCCTACAGAAGCTGAACTGGGTTTTTAGTTTGAGGGATGGCGCACAGTTGATTGAAGATAGCATGGATATAAAAATAATAAATTCCAAGGTTAAGGCCCTGTTTGATAACTCCTTAAAATTAGACTATGTTTGGTCAGTCAAGTTTTGTGGAGAAATGTGTTTGGAAAAAACTAGGTCAAGATAATTGGCTCATGTTTTTACCTAGGCCAAAAAATAGGGCCCCTAAAGATTTTTTTTTTTTTTGGGGTGAATCAGGGAGGATTGGTTTACAGAAAAACTAGTTTCCTAGCCTAGTTTTGTAAAGGTTGCAAACGCACTCGGGAAAAAACTAGGTCAAGATAATTGGCTCATGTCTTTACCTAGGCCAAAAAATAGGGCCCCTAAAGATTTTTTTTTTTGGTGAATTAGGGAGGATTGGTTTACAGAAAAACTAGTTTCCTA
>CM022705.1:67477172-67514672 GCA_012295165.1 Asparagus setaceus | reverse complement strand
TATTTTGACAATTTACATAAAAGGCCAATACGCTTTATCAAACCAAACGGCTTCCAAAAATTTGTTATTTTGACAATTTACATAAAAGGCCAATACGCTTTATCAAACCAAACGGCTTCCAAAAATTTGTTATTTTGACAATTTACATAAAAGGCCAATACGCTTTATCAAACCAAACGGCTTCCAAAAATTTGTTATTTTGACAATTTACATAAAAGGCCAATACGCTTTATCAAACCAAACGGCTTCCAAAAATTTGTTATTTTGACAATTTACATAAAAGGCCAATACGCTTTATCAAACCAAACGGCTTCCAAAAATTTGTTATTTTGACAATTTACATAAAAGGCCAATACGCTTTATCAAACCAAACGGCTTCCAAAAATTTGTTATTTTGACAATTTACATAAAAGGCCAATACGCTTTGTATTGATCCTCAAATTTCTCCTGATCATTCATGAAACTGATTGAGACTTTTATATTGGTAGAACGAAGACAAGAAGTTCAATGATAGCTCAATAATGGCACGTACGATTTGGGCTATAGTGCGTGAAATGGATCCAATGATTTGAACCATAGGGTTTTGGAACCAGAGAACCTTTCAAAAGTCCAATTGTATTGGTTTTTGTTACTGTGTTTCCTTAGGTTATGTAGAAAGCTGAATACTGATGACCACATGTTGGTTAATTTTTGATATCCGGAGATAAAATAGTGGGCAAACTTGGCCCGTGAGGTTGTGAAGGCCTCAGCCCACTTCTATCCACTTTAATGCATAGTTTGACTCATGTCCTGTAAATCCCAACCCAATCCAATTAACCTCGATTATCTCCGTTGGTGACCCCTTTTAAGTTTGGGTTTTTTCGATCTTAGTACCCCTAAATCTTTCATATTTTGAGATTAGTCCTCCTAATCTTGATATTTTGGAATCAGTCAACAATCTTTAAATATTTTGAAAATAATCCCCGAAATCTCCATATTTTGGAATTAGTTTGCCAAATCATTTGAATATTTGGAAATTAGTCCTCCCAAAATTTTCCACTAGCTGCTAACGAGAAGGACCAATTTCAAAGTATTTACACGATTTGGGGGATTAAGTTCCAAAATATGAAGATTTGGAGGACTAATTCCAAAATACTTGAATAGTTGGGGAACTGATTTCAAAATATCACTATTTGGGGGGACTAATTTCAAAGTATCAAAATTTTGGGGACTAATATCTAAAAACCCCCAAGTTTTCACTTAAACATCCTAACATGAGTACAAATCATATCAAAATGCCCCTGTGCGGGGCATTTTGATCTGCATGATAAGTTGAGAGGGGGTAATTTGATCACTGACCCCTGTTTGGCACATCAAAACTCTACACCATACGGGGCTCTGATAGAAAGCCCACTCATCCCAGCCAAGGAGTAATTCCTTCCTGCATATAGATGCTAATGGGTCTTCAAGGTATCTGCCAAGCAAATGGCAATAACAAAATTTATTTAAAAAAAAATCATAAGAAGCTTCGCTCACAACTTTATATGCTGGTTTTCGGCAGTTTTTTTTAAATTACAAAATAAATTATATTCAAGGACTACTCCTTTTTACCTCAAGTTAAGCAGAAAGAAGCTTCCAAAAAAATTTGTTATTTTGACAATTTACATAAAAGGCCAATACGCTTTATCAAACCAAACGGCTTCCAAAAAAATTTGTTATCTTGATAATTTACGTAACAGGTCAATAGGCTTTAACAAACCAAACAAACTCCGCTCGCCATAATTGGCTTAGTGATTGGCCTTTGGGGTCTTGGCTGGAAAGGTAGGTAGAGATCTTCTACATTCGTAATTGTAGAGAACCTTTATAACTTATCAATCAAATCTTTTCACTTAATGGACTCTATGAACGATATTAATTATGTAAATAATATAAAAATACTTTTAATTATAGGATCAACTATGATCAGTCAATAGTATTATCTCACCTAACTAATTGTAGATATTCTTTATAATCAAAAGTGTAGAGAATCCGAACCCTCAAAAGGCGAAGAATCAATCTGTATCTAGCACATGCTCATCCCTGATATCTAATGAGAAACTCCAGCAGCAGTCGCTTAAAGTAACCGTGAAGTTCCGCTCACCCTCTTATTGGCCCATGTGGCCGCCTATTTAATTTATTAGCTGAGCATCTCCGCATTGAAGGTAAAGTGGGTGTCTAACATTACATTATTAACCCCTAACTTTTCTAAAATTTGCCCATTACTCGTTTGCAACTATTAGTGACTAGGATTTTATTTATTATTTCTATATTTTTTGTCTTTGCTAAATACAATGCAGCTTTAACTTCTCTAAGCATATTAAGCATATTTTTCTAGCTCAAACCTAATTTAAAATTTCTATTATGCTACAGGATTTGTATAAGATATTATAGATAAAAATTTGATCTACTTTTCCACTTTCAATAACTGATTGAACAAAATGTAAAATTACCTAGCTCTTGGCATTATATCTTTATATAGCTCCTACAATTTAGTATCTTCCAACCTGGTCATTAGACTCATTACCATCACCATCAACCATGTTTTAAATAATGAATTAATATCTATATACAAGATTTGAATCGAAGTTCTCCATGACACAGCTAACATGAATAATTGAATTAAAAATTTATTAATTTAAATGATCAATAGAAAATAATTAGAAAGTTTTAGATGATTAAGAATATAAAAACACGAAAGAGAAAGGTATAAATATGTACCTCAAATTTGTATATTCAATTTAAAACATTCTTCACATAGACATAGACTAAATTGCTAATTAGATTGGGCAATAGAAAACAAGCAAGGAGGCAAGATAATCATAAGCAGCGGCTGCCACAGTCGGCACGGGAAAAAAATTACACCAAAAAGGTTCCACGTGAAGCTTTTAGGGGGGGTTATTCATTGGGATATTTTGGGACAAATTGGGCTAATTGTCCCAATGGGATGATTTTACCCCTTGGGATAATTTGAGTGGGATAAATTAGGATAAAGTGGGGTAAAATGGGATAATGGGACAAGTTTTTTAAGGCCTACTTTTAATCCTCTTTTCTCCATTGTTAAATGAACAAATAATAGAAGGCCAAAAAATCACAAGGATCCTACAAATAATCTCCTTAAAGGCAGACGTGTAATCAATTAAGCCACTAATCACGTTCATTATCAACAATAAAGTCACATTCATCCTCCAGTCAAAGCTTCCCCACCAATCTTTTGTTTCATTGAACCAGTTCAACACCCCCCCAACCCCCCGCAGGCCAAATTGTGACCAAAATCAAACCATCAACACCAAAAATGTGATATCATGGATTAAGTGCTTCATCAGCAAAGTGAGAGAGATCCAGAAACTCACCGATATCAACGTCCAATCCATTCATCCCCGACTGTGGAGATCCTCGTCGATCTCCGCCGGACCTCCACCTCCGTCGTTCCTTGCTGCCGCCGGCGCATCGATCTCCATCCCGTTCGGTTCACAAACCTCGACGACGACGATCGCCATTTGTTCGGACCCTTCGATCTCTTAGCCTCAGATGACCCTTAGCCTCCGTCGGCGCTCCGTCCGAATAACGTCGAAGGAGGGCGTGATGGGAACTAGGGCAAAAATTATCTCACTTGTTCCAAAGAAGCAAAATGGGGCAATTTTGAGGGTGGTGTGAAGACTTATTTTATACAGGGGTAATTCGAGGGAATTGGTGTAATTGTCCCACAATTGTCTCAGTTAACCAATAACACAAAAAGGTGTTATCCCAATCCCATTACTCCAATGAATAACACCAAAAAGTGTTATCCCAAAAATTACCCCAATATCCCCAATTTTACACCAATGAAAAACCCCCCCTTAGAAAAACCTAGGGGTTATAATGTAAAAGTATCTACCCACTTTGCATTTCAATATTTGTGCGACTCATTTGAGGTCTAGTCTTCTAGAATGCGAAAGGGGGACTCCACTTCCCGGAGGCTGGTAGTAAGCCAAAGTACCTCACCCCCCTCCATGTGATGTGCTGATATCTTCCAAAGAAAGGAAATATCCTATCAACAGTCTTCCATAATTAGTTCTCAAAAGTGGCACCTTATAGAGCACCGCTGGAAAAATGGTACACAAATTTGTTCGTATTTAGGAAAAGAAACCATGCACGTTATAAATATGTCAAACCAGTAATACTAACTGTACATACAAATGTATACGACCACGCATGATTTCTCATCATAATTTAGTACAAAGTATCCCACATTTTTGTATTGTACAAAAAAAAAAAGGTTAAATTTCAGCAATCCCTTAACTTTGGACGATTACTGGATTACCCCTCATAACTTTTAAAATATCAGCAAACCCCCATAAGGTTAGGGGTTGTCAAGGTGGTCTTCTGATAACCTTTAAACTTAAGAGGTTTTTGGTTATTTTGAAAGTTAAGGGGTCATCAGACAGCTGTCCCAGTTAAGGGAGTTTTCTTAAATTTAGCCTAAAAATCATGAACTTTGGAGGGTTTATCAAAAAATCCTCTTAAAACTTTTTCCCACCAAACACCGTTGAACCTCGGGGTGTTTCACACAACCCCTTGAACTTTTAAATTTTACAATGTGGATCTCCTAACACTGTTAATTGCATCGCCAGACGATAGTTTGATTTAATTAAGCTGCAGCACATACGTATCAATTATCACAGTAATAATCGTCCCCATGCAAATGGCCCCATCATGAAGAAAGTGTTTTGTACCCTGCACCCGGATGTGCAACATGTGTTACAGTTGTCCTCTTTACATTATCCCGGCTTGTAGGAGTTGAGAATGCTTTTCTAGATTTTGAATGCATGTTTGTTGGATATTAACGGTGGCAGATCCAGAAAATTTTCTTGGAGTGGTGAAAGACAAGTATCTTCTTATCTAAAAATAAAAATAAAAATTATAAAACTATATGCAAATAAGCTCATAAATGCAAATGGACTCAAATAAGCTACAAGTTTGTGTAATGGTTATATACATAATGAGTCATTGAGGTGCAAATTTTTAAAATTATAGGGGCAGATTGTAATTTGGAAAGGCCTCACAAGATAATTTGGGAATTGCCAGGAGTGCAACAGCATCCCATGGCGCAACATAGACCCGCCACTGGATATTAACACCAAGATATGAATTTGTGAACGCACGTGGGGGAGCCCGCACGAAGTCATGCGCGACACAAAAGCAGCCCCCCGCGTTTTGCCCAGCGCGAAAAACAAAAAAAAAAGGAAAGTTATTTCTTAATTCTCTATAAATAGGAAATTAAATCTAGGGTTTAGGAGTTGAGTTTTGTAGGAGAAAAAGTTAAGATTTTTGGCGGTGGCTAGAGAGAGAAAAAGAGAGAGTTTGGAGAGATTCTACAAGAGAGAGGTCAATTTCTTTTAGGTAAAAATCAAAGCTTTTTATTTGGGACGAGCTTGTGGATTGTACAAGTCGTCGGTGTTCTTCTTCATAGTCAAATCTCCCCTCACCCCCTCCCGTGGACATAGGTAAATTTACCGAACCACGTAAATCTCGTGTCATTGCTGTTTGCTGTGTATTGGCTATTGTTTGTAGGTTCCCTTGATTCAGTCCTAATACTGTTGAGAGGAAGAGTAGATATCTCACTTTGTTGGGATATTTTATTTTCTATTCTTGTTTTCTTCGTGAGAAGGGAATATACCAAAGCCTTCTGATATCGTCACTGGGCTAAGGTATGGCGACCTCGTGATCCCAACAATTGTATCGAGTCTTATTCGATTAGAAGTGTAGCTTCTGGTTTGAGGTGGTGCTCGGTAATTTCTGAGAGAAGCGGATTTATTAATACAAACGGAAGATGACGTCAACCAGTAAATCAGTCAAAGTGGAAAAATTCGAGATTGAAAAATTCAATGGGAAGAACGATTTTTCCTATTGGAGGATGCAGATGAAAAACACATTGATTTCTCAAAAATTGCACAAGGCTTTGGCTGGAAAAGAGAAGAAGCACAAGGATATTGTAGGCATCAAAAATTGCTGAAGAACCTCAAATATGACTAAATTATGAGAAGATCGAAGAACAACGTCGTCAAAATCTCAAGAAGTCAACACATGAGAAGATTGTGTCTCGCCATAGTGCGAGACACTTGTTGTGCCTCGCTACAAGCGAGACACTTCGCTGTGTCTCGCTACTAGCGAGACACTTGTTGTGCCTCGCTACAAGCGAGACACTTCGCTGTGTCTCGCTACTAGCGAGACACTTGTTTGTGCTCGCCAAAGCAGACACCGTAATATTTGAAATGAGCTCTTGAAGGGTCTAAATCAATGCTGGTGGGGCCCACTTGACTTTATCAACGCAAAGAGACGCTCAGATACTTTAATGGCGGTTACGCTGAAAATACCACTAAGCGTGATTTTAGGGCATTTAATCGTGCCTAAAAAGCGAAACCGTTACAACAGGGATGACACCGCCGCTAGCGAAATTTACACGCCATTGGCCACCGGTAGCTGACACCGCCGCCGCGAGCGGTGTTACGAGGCGTACCGAGCCGCCAGCTAACTACAAATGTTGAGCACTTATGACACTTGTGTTTCTTCAGAGGGCACGCCTCCCAAATGCTATAAATACCCCCCTACATCCACTTGGGCAGGAGGGGGAATCAGAGATCAGATAAGCGGAGCTATTGCAAAGAGAGAGAGAGAATCCAAGCTTCCGGAGTTCAAGAACACGATCCACACGGAGATTCCTCGACTTTAAGCTTTGACTTATTCTTGAGAAGAGTAGATATCTTACTTTGCTAAGATATTTGCTTAAGTTCTTGTTTCCTTTGCGAAGCATCAACTAAACCTCGTCGATTCGACGATCGTTGCTCGGTGGTCCACAGATTACGCGTCCCCGGCACAGACAAAGACCCACAAAAGCAGGAGATCTACGCGTGTAGCGTCTTCTATTTGAGTTTGTGAGAGAGTTACTTAAATTTCTTTGTAACTGAGAATCAAAAGTGTAATTTTCTCAAGTTTTACAATGAAAATAACTTTCGACCCAAACAAATATGTCTGATGAGGATTGGGAGGAGCTGGATCTGGAAGCACGGGCGTCGATTATCCTATGCCTTGAAAGGGATGTAGCTTTCTTGGTAGATGGAGAGGAAGCAATTTGCGTGTGGAAGAAGTTAGAAAGTATCTTCATGACGAAGAGTCTAACGAACCGGATCTATTTAAAATCTAAATTGTATACTTGCAAGATGGAGGAGGGCTCATCAATCCGGGAATACATCAACAAGCTTGATATGATCATATCAGACTTGAAAGACATAGATGTGAAAGTTGTAGATGAGGATCAGGCGCTTCTACTACTTCTGTTTCTGTCGAAGTCTTATGAGAACCTGGTGCAAACACTGATGCTTGTGGGAGATAATTTAAAGATGGATGAGACTAGAACGGCGTTTCTAGCGGATGACCTTCGGAAGATTGCAACCAGTGACATGACTACTGGTGGTAACAAAGAACAAGCGCAGGGATTGTTTGTTAGAGGAAGGAGCAATGAGCGAGGAAAAGACAAGGGAGGAAAGTCTAGATCTAAATCGAAACCTCTTGCGGGAAAATCGTGTTTCAAATGCGGTAAAGTTGGGCATTTCAAGATCGATTATCCAAATAAGAGAGTAGGTGGAAAGAAGAACAACAACAAGACTGAGAGAAGAGAGGGCAAAGAAGAGGCGAAGCCACGCTCGTGAGGAAAGGAGCGATAAGTGTTCAAGGAAAGTTGGTTTGTTATTCATTGCTCGCTTGAATTCGCTTACGCCTTCGCTGGCCTACAACAAAATTTCAAACAAAGAAATGCCTTTATTTTAGGCGTACAATGAAAGCGAAAATTACAACTTTCTTCCTTTTGTGAACAAACACGAGGATCTCTATTTTACGGGATCCTCGCTATGGGTTCTTTGCCCCGTCCGGACTTTATTCGTCCGCTGACCACCGCAATCCCGATCCCCGTGTAAACCCGGTTCGAACTACAGACGTGAGAGGGGCTCGCTTCACGAAGGAAACGGTACCGAGGGGATCACACTCACGAAGGAGAGGATCGCCATGGGATCGTGACTCACGAAGGAGAGGATCGCCGAGCGGTGAGATCTACAAGGAGAAATCCGCAGCTATCCACGAGATTAAGGCGAAGCTTAACCTAGAGGGTATCGTAGTTCGACCGAGTTTGCTTACCTTCCGCCTATAGATCCGGACGCCGACCGACTTGAGTCAGCCGGCGTTCTAACCGCAAGGCCGGATCTCGCGAGGGCTCTTCAAAAGTCCGCCAAAAATCACCAAGTCCCGAGTCCAAGCCCCCGAAATCCAACCTCTCCATGAGCAAGACCCCCCCCTATTTATACAAAAAACCAAAGGGGAAGGCTACAGGCCAGCCAGGGGGTTTACCATTGCTGCCGGCACTCTACCAAGTTGCCGAGGTGGCTCGCCAAAGTGGGTCGAGCCTTCCGCCACTTGCCGAGGCACCTCGCCAGGTCGGGCGGTTTCTGGCCAGTGGCCGAGCCACCTGGCCACTGCCGAGGTGCCGCCGCGGGCGCCCGGCCGCTCCGCCGCTCACGACTCCGGCCGATTCTTCGCCGATTCTGGCCTTCCGCTTAGTTTTGTTCTGATGTTCATTGTGTTCGAAGTCCGGTCCGATCAACTTTAGAGCTCAAGCGGTTCGTTTGCATCGACGGACGGAATAAGTAACTCGCCTCGCCAACGCTTGAATTTAGCCAACTTCGCCTCGTTGAGCTTCATCGCGTTTTCCACGACGCCGCTTTCGCTGGTGCCGATGCTCTCGCCGACTCACTTCATGGGTTCGCGCTCGCGAGGCGGCGGCGAATCACGCCGACGCTGCTCGGTCGCGCCCGGATGGATCGCCGGCCGCCAACCCACCGCTACGAGTCTTGTTTGGGTATTGATAAGCAACGCCTTACCGCATCCGCCCCTCCCACCTTGATGAGTCCGATGCTTTGACATGATGAGCCCTTCACCCTTTAGTTGGCGTGATAGGACTTACGAATGACCTTGGCGTTTGATCTCTCATCTCCCTTCATCTCTCGGTGCTTTGTAGGATTCTTTGAAGCATTCACAGTCTTGCATTTTTGTCGACCGTTGTCGAGATCTTGACCGAGAAGTCGGTAGATAAATTTCTTTTGAGATTGGCTCCAGATTTGATTCCTCCAATCCTCTCGGGTTCTCGGTGCTTTGTAGGATCCCGGGGTGTTGCGGTCTTTGCATTTATTGCTTGACCGTTGTTGAAATTCGATGTAGCTAATTAAGTTTCCTTCATTGTTGACTTCGTGTCGGTGGATTGTCGTCAATTGACCCTAGAGATTCCTCCGTTGATCGGGAATTCTTGATGGATCGAACCGTTGATCGGTGAATCCTTCGTCGGACGTTGGTTGGCGTCATCTTTGCATTACTTCGTTACGGTGTGTTCATCCACGGTGGGAGGTATTCTTCCCAATTGTTGATTGGTAGGCCCTCGGTGGCGATGCATGAATCGGCATTGATACGATGGGAGAGTCCTTTCGGTAGGCGTTGTCGGCGTCGATATAAGCCTCGTCGAATTTTATCCTCCTTGAGGTCCAGTGAGGAGGAAGTTGAGGGTTATCGAGTTATCCTTAAGAATATGGTAATATTCTCCGGGGAACTTCTCGTTAAGAACGAGAATTAGTTTATACTCGTAATCCTATTTGAGTGCGCGAACCACCTTGCGATGATTTCGACCATTTAGAGGTTAAGCTCCAAAGTTTACAAGATTTTGAAGTAGCGGGTTCTCCCGTATATAGAGACGAGCGGTGGCTTCGCTGGCGGCTTAGCGGGATGCTTGCGTTATTGCGGACTCGAAGTTCATATCTGTGAGCCGGAGTCGTCATTTGGAGACGGCATTCTTTGAAGCTTCGTCTTCAGTGGGACACTTTTGGTCTTGTGTCGCTCTTTGGAAAGCGAGGATAGTAGAGCTTCGAGCAGAACTCCGAGGCGTCGTCTTGAAGCTAACGAAGGCCGACAAAGGAACTCTAGCGGTCGTGCGAGAATTTAAACTCTCGAGCGAAGGCGATTGACATCAAGAAGGAAGTATGCGGAGGCTTGGCGGCGAGAGACTTCGGGGCGAGCCGGAGGAGCTTCAACAAGCTTTCCTCAATAAAGTATCGAGTTAAAGCAAAACATATTTACGTCCTCTTTTGTGCTCTATTGTGATTATTTTATTTCGCCCGAAATAATTAACCATAATACTTATAGGATTTTTGGCAAACCCTCGGCGTCAGCGGTTTGATTAGCCTTTACCAACTACCGTTTGAATTGGGCTGGCGTGCGGATTGTCCAAATCCGTTCCGCCGTGGCGTTGTCTTTGGAAGAATGAAACTCTTCTAGACTTCGTTGCTATGATATTGAATACATAGGCTTGGTACTCTTTTACGGGCAAGAGATGGCGACAGCGGCGTTGGCTTAATCCCTTCTTAGGCTTGGGATGAAATACCCGAGTCGAACTCGGTGTCTTCTTCAATCGGATAAAGACTAAACCGGCGCGTGTTAGGCGTCGACTTTAGAGGTTATTATGACCCGACCCTCAGCGGTTTGATTAGCCTTTACCAACTACCGTTTGAGTTGGGCTAGCATGTAGATTATCCAAATCCGTTCATGCGTGGCGTTGTCTTTGGAAGAATGAAACTCTTCTAGACTTCGTTGCTATGATATTGAATACATAGGCTTGGTACTCTTTTACGGGCAAGAGATGGCCCGACAGCGTGTGGCGTTGGCTTAATCCCTTCTTAGGCTTGGGATGAAATACCCGAATCGAACTCGGTGTCTTCTTCAATCGGATAAAGACTAAGCCCGTGACGGCGTGTTAGGCGTCGACTTTAGGGTTATTGGCCGACCGGCCTCAGCGGTTTGATTAGCCTTTACCAACTACCGTTTGAGTTGGGCTAGCATGTAGATTATCTGAATCCGTTCTACACACAGCGTTGTGCTAAAGAATGAAACTCTCTTAGACTTAATGCTACGATGTTGAATCGTGAGCTTACGTCTTTATCGCGGGAATAGACTGCGACAGCGTGTGGCGTTGGCTTTATCCCTTCTTAGGCTTCGGGATAAAATGCCCCAGAATCGAACTCTGGTGTCTTCTTCAATCGGAGAAAGACTAAACCGGCAACGCGTGTTAGGCGTCGACTTCATCCCTTCTTAGGCTTCGGGATAAAATACCCCAGAATCGAACTCTGGTGTCTTCTTCAATCGGAGAAAGACTAAACCGGCGACGCGTGTGAGGCGTTGACTTCATCCCTTCTTAGGCTTCGGGATGAAATACCCCAAGATGAATCTTGGCGCCTTCTTTTGACCGGAGAAGGATTGAACCGGCATAAGGTTGATTGAGGTGGGAAAGGAAGAATGTATTCTATTTCCCGGAGGTGGAGAGGAAGGAGGATCTTGTCTCCTATCTCAGGGTAAGGATGAACAAGAGAGGAAGGTTTTGTATCCTATCTCTTGCCGGTGGAGAGGAAGGTTTTGTGTCCTATCTCCGTGTGCTCACTTAATTTGAAATAAGAGAGGAAGGTTTTGTATCCTATCTCTTATTGATGGAGAGGAAGGAGGATCTTGTCTCCTATCTCCGGATATTGGAAAGGAAGGATTTTTGTCCTGTTTCCAGTGGGAGAGACTAAAAATGGGATCTCCATTTTGAGAATCTTGAAAGATGAGACTAAGAGTGGGATCTCCACTCAGAATCTAAGACAAGAGAGGAAGAATGTATTCTATTTCTTGCTTACGGAGAGGAAGAATGTATTCTATCTCGGGTAAAATGTGGGAAAGGAAGAATGTATTCTATTTCCGATGAGACTAAGAGTGGGATCTCCACTCGAGAATCTTGGAAGGTGCTGGATAGCTTTGGCTTTTGTAGGATTGCTAACGAGAATTTGAAAGTGGACCTCTCGTTAGGTGGAGAATCGAGAGGGATTTTCTTGGTGGTTGGACGGGGAGATTTTAGTGGGCCCACCGTCAATGAATTTGATCGGTGAGAGAATTTTGGAGGAAAACACAATAACTTAGGGTTATCCTCATGAAAATGAGTGAGATATTCTCGAGGAACTTCCCATTAAACGGGTTATCCCGAATGTATTAAGGATAATACTTTTGAAACTTCCCATTTATCTATTAATTCGTCCGCCATTCTCGTGATAAGGCGATATGCACCGCTTGAATAGACCGTGTCTATTATAAACGGTCCTTCCCATTTGGGTTCGAATTTACCTTTCTTTTGGAGTTGAGAATTATCTACCGCCTAGCAAATGAGGACGCAGATCTCCCTCCTTAAAGGTTCTCTGTCGAACTTTCTTGTTGAAAGCCCTCGACATTCTAGCTTGATAGAACTCAATGCATTGTTGAGCCTCCAAGCGCTTTCATCTAACATCTCAAGCTCTTCGAGACGCTTCGATGTTGTTCTTCGGCCGCCATCTCTCGGCGGGCACGCATGGCGACGGACCGATTTCCAACGGAGAATTGCTTCACACCCAGACCAGAGTACGGTAGCTCCCCGCTTCTACAGACGCATCACAGCGATATGCCCAGAGTGCTTCTCCGAGTTTATCATCCCAGTCTCGCTTGTTATTCTTCACAAGCTTTGACAAAATCTTGATGATCGTCTTGTTGAACGCTTCAGCTAATCCATTTGCTGCTGGATTATAGGCTGTCGACGAGACATCTTGTATCTTGAATTTTTCGCAAAACCTGATGAAGGAATTGCTGATAAATTGGGGACCGTTGTCATGCACGATCCGTCTTGGGACACCATGTCGATAGATGACATGGTGTTTGATGAATCTGACGACGGTACTCGCCTTGACCTCTTTTAGTGGGATTGCTTCAGCCCACTTGGAGAAGTAGTCGGTGATCGCTAGAATAAACCGATCTCCTTTAACTGACGGAGGAAAAATGGGACCTACAACGTCCATTCCCCATGTCTCTCAATGGCCGGAGATGTGGTTGATGCCGCTTCCTGCCGATGCATATAATTCGCGTGAATTTGACACGCATGGCATTTCCGAAATGCATTCGCATCGCCATTAATCATTGTGGGCCAAAGTAGCCCATTCTCCTCGATTCGATCAGAGTTTGGGACCGGCTGGTGGGCACCACATTCACCCTCGTGTGCTTCGAAGGACCTCTTACGCCTCCTTGTTTGAAAGGCATCGGAGTAAAGACCATCGTACCCGTGATATAGCATCGGGTTTACGTGTGGTAAAAGAATGCAGGGAGCTCTTCGTCGGATTGACTCTCTCTCCTTCCGTCTTCGTGAGAATCCAGTGTAAGGCGTGTCGATGATAGGAAAGCGCCAATCTCGGGGCTCCAACTTGGTTTGGGTTGCATGTACCTCTTTGGTAAGTACCCCTTTGTCTTCTTGTACCCCATCATATATTGGTACGAAGAGTGGTGAGTCTGACCGTAACTAATTGCTCGGTCTCGGAAGGTTGTGCTAACGACGACTACGCCGCCGGTGCATCTGCGTGGCGTTTTGGGCGTGGGATATATTCGATGAAGAATTCTTGAATGAGTCCGCCATTTCAACGGCTACGATGATAGGGGACGGATCGGGGTTCCTCACCGTAGTCACCGCGGACGCTTAACTATCGGTTGTGAATCTCCATACGCTTGAGATATTGACCCCGGCTCTTTGGCGAAGCTAAGTCCGATAAGTAGCGTTGTATTCGCTACGTTATTGGAACGAGGTTGATGAGCGAATAAGCACGGGCATGATATGATTCCCGGAAATCAAGACAACTCCGACTCAGTGGAGATTTTAGAACGTCGGGGTACTTGCTACATTAGTGGCCGAAGCTCCGTCAAAGTACAATCGCCATATTTGTTGGTGCGGCGTAGTGTTGACTTCCGGACTTCATCCGAAGATCATCATATAGCTCAACGCGTCGTTGTCGGGTTGGCGACCAAGAGATCGCAAATCGCTTGCCCTTTGACCGACTTTGTTTGAAGTGCGAGTCGTATTGGGACAAGAGCAAGGCCCATTTAAAAGCGCCAACTCATTGAAGCGGTGGGTCATAAATATCCGGACCGGATTTACGTTAGAGATAACATAAATCGTCGCGACTAAATAGTGTCGCATCTTGAATCGCGAACACTAATGCAAGGCACCGCTTCGACCATTGGGTATCGAGACTTCGGCGCCGACCAATGTTGACTCGGGTAATACCGCTTCGTGACATTGTATGCGTAGATCGCTTGAGTAAAACAACGAATGATCCGTTGCCTTGACATAGACCGAGGCGGTTTCCCTGCGGTGCAACAAGACGGGAGGTTTAGCGAGATACGATTTGATCTCTTCAGCGCTTCGGCGGCGTCGTCCCAAATAAGCGACCGCCCTTCTTGTTCAACTCGAGAACGGTGGCACTTCGGATAGGTTCGATATGAACCGTCGGATGTCATGTCGTCCTTGTAACCCCGAGTTCTCTGATTTCGGAGGTTGCAACTCTTGAATAGCCTTCACTTTGTCGGGATCGGCGTGGATTCCTTTGTCGGTGGCAATAGAGAACACCGCTGGACATCAAGGAAGGATTGGCGGGGTTCATCTTTAGGCGATGAGTCGCATGAGCTCGAATACCGTTCGAAGATCTTTGATGTGATCTCTCTTATTACGGCTTTCACGACCAAGTCATCGGCGTAGCATTCAACCGTTTTCGGAGATGATCTGGAAAATTTTAGTCATCGCTTCGGTATGTTCGCCCGGCGTTCTTTAACCCGAACGGCATGACCGTGTAGCAAAATATACTGGATGGTGATTCGAGCGCCGTGTTTGGCGTCATCGGGTGCATCTTGATTTGATTGTAACCGAGAAACCATCCATAAAGGACATCCTCTCGAATCCACACGTATTGTCAACTATGGCGTCGGTGATTGGCGAGGAAATCATCCTTCGAGGCGGGCGTTTAGGTCTGTAGTGTCGCCGGATCCTAATCGAACCATTCTTTTTCATGACCGGGACTATATTCGCTACCCAATCCGGATGTTGAATTTCCTCGATGAATCCGACTCTATGAGTTTCTTTACTTAGTCTCACGATCGCTGTAAGATTTGTGGGCGAAACCGTCTTCGCGATTGCTTGGCGGGTTTGACATCCGCGTTGATGTTGGCGATGTGTCGCCACATTAGGGTCGAGTCCTGGCATGTCCTCGTAGCTCCAGGCAAATACATCGATATATTCCCTGATTAGGGCGATCAACTCTTCCTTTTCTTCCGAGGGAAGAGTATTACTGATGTTTATGAGCTTAGGATGCTCCTCATCACCCATATTAGCCTGGGCTACCTCGTCCTTAGTAGGGGGTTCTCTTTGTTCGAATCTATCCCCAAACTGCTCTCTGAGTTGATGGATCCATGGGTCTTCCCATGTTGGCATATCTTCATCACTCTCAACAGTAGCAGGATCAACTGAAGCCATATTTGACATCAAAGCCTTGAAAGCTTCTCAGGTGGTGGTGTGAATCTAGCCAGAAGAATGACGTCCATCTCCCTCGTCGGGTGGATTATTATCAATCGACCATGAGCATTCATCTTCGAGGAGGATTAGTATCCCAATCCGTCTGAATGCATAGTAGTTATCGGCTTCCCTTTTGGGACATATGCGCTTTAGGAGGGACTCGAGGACCTCACCAAACATAGACCTTCTCCTTGTGTCAAGTTGTACCCCCACTTCTTCATGATACCGGTGTCTGGACCATATCGAATGTATTGAGGATAGGCCATTGTTATCTTCATCTTCTTCAAAAAATGATTTGGCGTTGGGCGCATCTCCTTTTAGTAAACCAAGTCTTTTCACTACTTGATCTTAGTGGGATGGCGAGTGTTGTCCCCAAGGAATCTCGGAGCTGCTTTTGTGTAAAGCAAGATGACCGAGTTGGTAAGTGCAACTCGGATCGTTGTATAAACTGTCATTACATCATTCAAAGACCAAGGGTACTCTAAATCGTCATTTATTGATTCATCGGCAATTTGCCAATTACAATGTTCATCGGCGATTCTTCATCGTCAAGATTGATTACAAGGGGTACAATGTCATTCAAAACAAAACCACCACTATAATCAAGCCCGGCCGTATCGCCTTCTTCACCGCTGTCCGTGCTCGCCGATGATTCGCCGACTCATTATCGTAGAGGAGAGAATCGATAAAATAATTCTCTACCCCTTAAACGGCCGCTTGTCCGCGACCACCGCCTTGACCTCATTATTCGTGTCTACATATTTGAGACGATGAAGAGTAGATGGGACTATAGCGTTACCGTGGATCCAAGGTCGACCCAACAATAAGTTATAGGAAGTCTCTCACAATCACATAGCGGTGACTTGGACTTTAAATCCCCATTTGGCACTTTATCCGGATCTTACCAAGCTACCGAGACTACCGGGTGTTAAACCCATAGATCATTGTGCCTGCTGACTACCATCGGGCAGGATTCCAAGGTGATACATAAGGCGCAGGGCATGATGCTCCTGGCGGAACCCGGATCGACTTGGATCCGGTTAACTTCACTAGAGCCAATATACGGTGAAGTATAGCGGCCTATCGTGCTTGGAATCTCGCCTGCATATCCTCCTTTGTAAAAGTAATGCGGGGAAGTGCTTGGTTGCCAAGTTGCATTGTTGTGTAGATTCTTCCCGGCTTGATCCAGTGAGAAACATCTCTAATCACCGAGCTTCTTGTAGAGCTTCGGGTTTCCTTTGACAATCGGAGCAACTCAGAGAGTTATTCTCGCCGGATGTTCGCCAACGGGCCATGACGCCAAACGGTATGGAGAGTTCGATGTTCTTGCCTATCCTCACAATCGGGCGATTGAATCGGACCGCCGAGTTGAACTTCACGGACTGAGGTGTTTCTCCTTTGCTTCACCGCTTTTTAGCACCGACCGCTGTTCTTTTCTCGCGACGAGTGAGAGGAGTCGTGGTCACCCCACTCGGCGGTGCCTTAGCATTTGGGTTTGGAGCCTCGGGATATTTGTAGCTATATTCGTGTCCGCTCCTAGTAGCGAAGACTTCTTCCTCTTCGTGAAATTGAAAGGTGGCTACTTTTTCATCATTCTTCTCTCGAATTGTGAAGCAAAGATGGCATGGCTTGCCTTTTCCCTTGGACTTCTTTATGGCGAAGATGTAGTCCATCGATCGCCTTCCAAAGAAGTCGTGGTGGACCCAAAGAATTTCTCCGCTTGTTGTCGTAGGCGTACGAGCCCCTTCTCCGTTGCGTGAGGATCTTCATTCACCATCTTCATTCCTACCTTCACAACCGGGCGCTTGTTGGAACCAATCCAAGGAACTGATCCAAGCTTATAGAGGCGCATTTGCTCCCACCTTCTTATCTTTAGAGGGTTTTGGAGTAATGACTCCAACATCGATCAAAGCCCTAATCTTGTCCTTGAGATGGTAGCGTAACTTTGTAGGATGGTGTACGCACTGTGGTAAGCATTGCCAGGATCCGTAACCTTGTTCGCCTCCTCTTGGTTTACAATTGGGGCAACCGGATTTTGTTGTTTTCGGAAGGTATTTGAAGATGCGGGAACTTCCTCGTCCTTGAGCGAGTAAGTCTTGGGAAACCTTGAACCGGATGGTTTCGATTCGAGCTTGTTGGCGCCATTGAGGCTGCGATTCTTTGTGGTGCGTTGTTGCGGCTGCTTTGTTGTGGTTGCGATTCGAGCGTTTGATTAGCGTCTCTGAGACTTTGCGGCTTTACCTTTGCCACGGGGACAAAGTTACGCTTGTGAGCATCCACCATAGGTGACCTCTCTCGCTTTCTTCCTCCTCGGGAATGCTTCGGCTTGCTCTCCACGTATCCTTAAATCTTTCCAGGTCTCGGGCGGTGCGGTTCCCATTGCTTCCAACACGCCCAATGACAGGTTGCTATGACAAGTTTGGAGAATGAACTTCTCGTTATCGGTCTCGGCAATTCATTGCCTTATTTACGAACCTCTTGGCGAAGTTATCCATTTGTTTCCCGTCTTTACGTTTCGTCCAACAAAGAACCGATGGATACCTCGGTGTCATCGTCGAAGAAATTGGTGAGAAACATGGCTTCCATATCATCCCGGCTATTAGCGCTCCTGGTTTGAGGCGGTACCAATCGAAGCGGCTCCACGAAGGGTGCCAGCGAATGACCGAACCATCAAGGGCTCGCTGTCGAGATAACACCTAGATGAGACTTGAAGTAGATCAAGTCTTTGAGTGGGCGATCCCTTCCGTCAAATGGTGTAAAGTTGATGAGGTTGAATTTTGTCTGATACGGATTGATTCCCACTCCCTTGGGTAAGGACATGGTATACCCGTCTTCTTTACCTCTTGGCGGAAATCAAAGTATTGATTTTGCTCTCGAGGTCTTTATTTTCTCATTTTCCCCTCGTCTCCGTTCGGGTAAACTTGGGGAGGAATGACGGTGTTATCGCTAGCGCTTTTGCCGAGCAAAGACGATCACCTACGTTTTGGCCTCTTTCCCTGTCGGGTAATGGCTATCGTTAAGTTGACATTATTGCGGCGACTTGGCTCGCCTTGGCGGTTCATTATCGCTGGATCATTGGTCATGCATTGCTCTCATCTGCTGCATGGCGGTTCCATTCAAGCTTAAAGTCGTCCTTTTGCTTGGTTAGGGCCTCTTCAAGCATCCGGGACACTTGATCCGCTGATCATGAATGCCTCACAAGGTTGTCCTATCTTTGGAAATTGTATTATCGGAAGCCATTGCGGGCGGCATCCGACACTTCATCATCGAGGGTAATCCCTTCGCATCTTGCGATAATTGGGTCGTCTAACAATCCGGGACCGTCGAGTCATTCGTTCGCGATGCCGGCGGCATGTGACGACGTCCCTCTCTGGTCATATTGATGGTAACACTTTCGGCAATTCATCACCACGAGGCCCATCTCTTTAGGCGTCTTGACTTAGGTTCGGGCATTCTCGCAGAGCCTATCAAAGACCGGCCTTTTCGAGTCGTTTTAGTGCGGTTGCACTCGATGCTGCTTGCCTTGATCGGTTTGAGCACAAGCAAGGCATGTTTGATTCTGGCGTTCCTCTTTCGAGTTTACTGTACCCCGACGATAGTACAACTTCGTCGGCATGAATCACAGAACAACCTATCGTGTGTTGGCACGACTTCACCGTATAACGTTGTCATCGTCCGGATGAGGCGTCTCCTTCGAGAACAAATAGGCCTTTCATAAGTCACTCGCGCGACACGCCTTGGCGAGTGTGAATCTTCGACGGGCTCTCGGACTTCGATTTGAAGCGGTCGCGGCATTGCGAGGTTTCTTCTTATCTTTGTGGAGTACGACCCCTGTATTAGGAGTGACCATGATTCTTTTAACGGACCTAAGCGATCCTTGATGGTAAGCTCGCTGGTTGTGGCGAGTTAGCTTCACGAAGTTCGTACGACGGAGGTGACTTTGGTGTCAACGCCACTTTTGCCGAGGTGCTCACAATTTCGATTTGAGCACGGAGCAGGAGTTGGTCGGCCGCGAGCTAGGCTTGGATGTTGGGTTCGTCGAAGTTGAAGCCTCGACGGACTTGGGCTTCCAAGCTAGGCGATTCGACGACTTCTCGGCGCCTCCTCTTCAACTCACGGGCTTGTTGCACCAAAGCCCTTGCTTGTGAGGCGGCGCTCCGGATCACGGCTCTGAAGCGATTCCGTTAACTCCGGACCCATTCGTTTGTCGCCGGCACGCAGGAGTCGGCTACAATCTCGAACTTCAATCTCGAGTTAACACGGATCTTAGATCCGCCAGAGCGAACCCCATCCATTGATTCTTTCGCTGGGCTACTTGTTTTGCCGGCGCTGGCGTCGCCTCGGCGGGCTCTCTTGGAGAGTCACGACGCTATGGCGGACCGACCCCGGAAGACAGGGTTCTCAAGGTTTGGCCGCTGTTAGGCCGGGAACCACCGTTGTCCGCAGCCTTGACGGCGATGGTGGTGGATTTTCTTGCCTCCGCATCCGAGGCGATCGGTCTTCCTTGCGGCGGAGACCATCTTGACTTATGGGGAACCGGATCTCGACGAGGAGGAGAGGTATTCTTCATACTTCTTACGGTCGAACTCGAACTCGACCTCCTCGATGACCGGATCGGATCCGCTGGTTATGCGACGACGGCTTCTTTTGTCGGCCGCTGGCTCCCACCGTGGTCGCCAGCTTGTTCAAGGAAAGTTGGTTTGTTATTCATTGCTCGTTTGAATTAGTTTACGGCCGTTGGCCTACAACAAAATTTCAAACAAAAGAAATGCCTTTATTTTAGGCGCATAAATGAAAACGAAAATTACAACTTTCTTCCTTTTGTGAACAAACACGAGGATCTCTATTTTACGATCCTCGCCATGGGTTCTTTGCCCGTGTCGGACTTTTATTCGTCCGCTGACCACCGCGCAATCCCGATCACGGTGTAAACCGGGTTCGAACTACAGACGAGGGGCTCGCTTCACGAAGGAAACGGTTACCGAGGGGATCACACTCACGAAGGAGAGGATCGCTGCTGGGATCGCACTCACGAAGGAGAGGATCGGGCCGGTGAGATCTACAAGTAGAAATCCTGGCTATCCACGAGATTAAGACGAAGCTTAACCTAGAGGGTATCTGTAGTTCGACCCGAGTTTGCTTACCTTCCGCCTATAGATCCGACGCCGACCGACTTGAGCTCGCCGGTGTTCTGAATCGCGGCGTCAGATCTCGCGAGGGCTCTTCAAAAGTCCGCCAAAATCACCAAGTCCCAGTCCAAGATCCCAAAATCCAACCCTCCATGAGCAAGACCCCCTATTTATACAAAAACCAAAAGGAGAGGCCACGCCAAAGGGTGGCTCTACCACTTGGTCGAAGCCACTCCTACCAAGGTCGAGGTGGCTCTACCATGGTGGTGTCGGAGGCACTCGGCCACTTCCGGGGCACCTCTGCCAAGTTGTCGAGGTGGCTCTACCAAAGTGGCCTCCTACCACTTCTGTCGGCACCTCGCCAAGTTGGTCGAGGTGGCTCGCCAAAGTGGCCGAGCCACCTGGCCACTTGGCCGCAGGTGCCGCCGGGCGCCTCCGCCTGCCTCGCCGCTTTCCCACGACCTCCGCTTCTTCGCCGATTCTTCGGTCTTAGGGCTTAGTTTTGCTCGGTGATGTCGCCATTGTGTTGAGTCCGTGTCCGATCAACTTTAGAGCTCAAGCGGTTCGTTTGCATCGACGGACTAAGTACGGTTAATTAGTCTCGTCAGCGTTTGAATTTAGCCAACTCGCCTCGTTGAGCTTCATCGTTGTTTTTTCCACGACGCCGTTTCTGCTCGCACGCCTCGCCACTCACTTCATGGGTTCGCCGACCGCTTTGCGCGCTTTATGGCGAATCACGCCGACGGCTGCTCGGTCAGCGTCGGATGGATCGTCGATCGTCAACCCACCGCTTACGAAGTCTTGTTTGGGTATTGATAAGCAATTTTTAACGCCTACAATAAGGAGTGCTATGTCGTCACGGGTGGCGAGGATATCTCCGGGAAGTGGATACTTGATTCTGATTGCTCTTACCACATGTGTCCAAATAGAAAGTGGTTTACTACCTACAGAGGCATTGATGGTGAAACCGTATTGATGGGGAACAACCATGCTTGTAAAACGGTGAGGCTAGGTAATATCAAAATCAAGATGCATGATGGAGTGGTTCGAACCTTGACGGATGTGAGGTATGTTCCCGACTTGCGGAAGAATCTTATCTCAGTTGGTGCATTGGACTCCGACGGTTTTAAAATTGTTACGGAGAACGGAGTGAAGAATGTTGTTCGGGGTTCCCTTGTAGTGATGAAGAGTGTTCGTCACGGTAATTTATATACTCTCTCAGGTACGACGGTGACGGGAGATGCAGCGATTGGAACTGAAGGAAGTGGTGAAGACCCATGTGAGCACACACTGTTATGGCATAGACGGCTTGGGCATATGTCAGAGAAGGGTCTAGTTCTGCTTGGTAAAGAGGGTCTGCTGAAGAATCTAAAGAAACTTAGCATGGATTTTTGCGAGGATTGTGTGTATGGAAAGTCACACATGGTTCAGTTTCTGAGAAGCAAGTCTAAGAGCAGAGGGATACTAGATTATGTGTACACGGATGTTTGGGGTCCGGCTCAGATAACTTTCAAGGGTGGTTCCAGATATTTTGTCTCGTTCATAGATGACTATTCGAGGTATGCTTGGATTTACTTTCTGAAGCATAAGAATGAGGTGTTCGAGACATTCAAGAAGTGGAAAGCAATGGTTGAGAACAGGACGGAAAGAAATTGAAGACGAGATCGATAGCGGTCTGAGTATCTGAGATGGTGCTTTCAAGGAGTTCTGAATCGAGGGAATTGTTCGACATCGACAACAGTCAACACCACAAAGAAAATGGGGTCACAGAGAGACTGAACCAACATTGCGGGAGAAAGCAATGAGTATGCGATCATACGCTGGATTGGGCAATGAATGGTGGGCAGAAGCGGTGGCTACAACTTGTTACATTATGAACCGTTCGCCACATTCGATATTGGATGGTGATACACCCTATAGGGTGTGGTCAAGGAGCATGCAGATTATGATTGGCTCAGAATTTTCGGATGTACCGCCTATTATCACGTCAACGAGGAAAAACTTGACGCGAGGGCCAAGAAG
Organism: Asparagus setaceus; assembly: GCA_012295165.1. Lineage (NCBI taxonomy): Eukaryota > Viridiplantae > Streptophyta > Magnoliopsida > Asparagales > Asparagaceae > Asparagus > Asparagus setaceus. Next base: position 67,492,049 of record CM022705.1, on the reverse strand, counting down.
GCAATATTCTTGGGATATGCGAAGGGCGTAAAAGGCTATCGTCTTTGGTGTACGGAAGATTCGAAGTTCGTGATCAGCAGGGATGTTACATTTGATGAGAAATCCATGATTGCGAGGGCGCCCAAGGATGATGGTGTTAGGACTGATGAGACTTCTAAGTCTCAGGTTATTGTAATAGAAACTAAAGACCAACCAGGTTCTAGTCGTGTTCAAGTGGGAAGTTAGGTAGATGATGAGCTTGAGCAGGAAGAGGTTCAGCAGGAGAATACACAGGCACTACAACAACAGCAGCTCGAGGATAGTTTGGCTTCCACTAGGTCAAGGAGAAAGCATACAGTACGGTCAAGATCAATCCCCGGCACTATGGGCAGGTTAATTTGGTTGAATACGCACTCTCAGTGGAAGAGGACGAGCCGATCTCTTTCAAGGAAGCTATCGGGACAAGGATAGTGAGAGTTGGTTGGCTGCGATGGAGGAAGAAATGGAATCTCTTCGGAAGAACCAAACATGGGAGGTGGTCCCATTGCCCGTAGAAAGAAAAGCTATTGGTTATAAGTGGGTGTATAAAAGAAAAGAAGATCTTTCAGGGCTCGGTGGTACAAGGTACAAGGCGAGACTAGTGGCTAAGGATTTTGCACAGAAAAAGGGTGTGGATTACAATGAGATCTTTTCTCCGGTGGTGAAACACACTTCTATTCAGGTGCTATTGAGTATTATTACTCATGGTGATCTTGAGCTGGAACAACTCGATGTTAAAATGGCCTTCTTGCACAGAGACTTGGATGAAGAGATCTACATGCATCAACCTGAGGGCTACAAGTTTGAGGACAAGGAGCATCATGTGTGTCGTTTGAGAAAGTCACTGTATGGATTGAAGCAATCTCCTCGGCATTGGTACAAGCGATTTGACTCCTTCATGCTGAAGCATGGGTTTTCCCGAAGCGACTATGATTATTGTGTTTACATTCAGAAGCTTCGTGGAGGTAATTATATCTATCTCTTTTTGTATGTGGATGACATGCTTATTGTTTCTAAGAGCAGGGTGGAGATAGATAGGCTGAAATCTCAACTTGGTAAATAGTTCGATATGAAGGACATGGGCCCTGCTAGAAAAAACTGGGTATGAAGATTAGAAGAGTGCGGGGAAATCGACGATTGTTCTTGAGTCAGAAGGGCTACATAGAGCGGGTGATCGCGAGGTTCGGGATGCAAAGTGCTAAGTCGGTGGTAACTCCATTAGCTCCACACTTTAGGCTTTCTGGTAAACAATCTTCTATTACGGCGGAAGAGAATGCGCACATGGAGCGTGTTCCCTGTGCTAGTGCAGTTGGCAGCTTAATGTACGCAATGGTGTGTACACACCCAGATATTTCACAGGCAGTCAGTGTGGTCAGTAGATTCATGGCGAATCCGGAAAAGACATACTGGGAAGCAGTGAAGTGGGTCCTGAGGTACTTAAAGGGTACCGTTGATACGGGTTTGTATTTTTGTAGAGAAACATGTCAGATTGATGGGTTTGTGGACTCTGATTATGCGGGCGATCTAGATAGACGGCGATCGACTACTGGTTATATATTCAGGATATATGGGGCTCCGGTTAGTTGGCGATCGATGTTACAGGCTACAGTGACACTTTCTACTACAGAGACTGAGTACATAGCCATGACAGAGGGAGTGAAGGAAGCATTGTGGTTGTGGGGTCTTCTAGATGATTTGGGGATTGAGCAGGAGAACGCGAACGTGTGGTGCGACAATCAGAGTGCAATTCACTTGGCGAAGAATCAAGTTCATCATGCTCGTACCAAGCATATCGATGTCAGATTTCATTTCGTGCGAGATGTCATAGAGAAAGGAGATGTTTCTCTCATGAAGGTGCACACGAATGAGAATCCCGCAGACATGTTAACCAAGGTGGTCACAGGTAGCAAGTTTAAGCATTGCTTAGACTTATTTCATATCAGCCCGTGTTGATCTGCCCAAGAGGGCATGGCCTTTCGGGGCGGTGATGGGGTGAGGTGAAGATTATATGGAGAATTGCAGAACTACGATTAGCTTGATCCCGGTTAGAGGGTACGTAGGCAACCATGGTATAATGGTGCGGCTGGATTGGCCTGGTTTGGCTGATGGAGATCTCTCTAGTAATGTTCGCGGTGTTCTTCTGGTGTTCGTCTAAAATTTGAGGTTTATCAAATGATGTACGAGGTGGAGAATTGTGAACGCACGTGGGGGGGCCCGCACGAAGTCGTGCGCGACACAAAAGCCCCTCGCGTTTTGTCCTGCGCGAAAAAAAGGAAAGTTATTTCTTAATTCCCTATAAACGGGGAATTAAACCTAGGGTTTAGGAGTTGAGTTTTGTGGGAGAAAAAGCTAGGGTTTTTGACGGCGGCTAGAGAGAGAAAAAGAGAGAGTTTGGAGAGATTCTACAAGAAAGAGGTCAATTTCTTTTGGGTAAAAATCAAAGCTTTATCTTTGGGACGAGCTTGTGGATTGTACAAGTCGTCGGTGTTCTTCTTCATAGTCAAATCTCCCCTCACCCCCTCCCGTGGACGTAGGCAAGTTTGCCGAACCACGTAAATCTCGTGTCTTTGCTGTTTGCTATGTATTGACTATTGTTTGTAGGTTTTCTTGATTCAGTCCTAGTACTGTTGAGAGAAAGAGTAGATATCTCACTTTGTTGGGATATTTTACTTTCTATTCTTATTTCCTTCGTGAGACGGGAATATAATCAGGGCCTTCTCTCGGGTGATATCGCTTCCGCGGCGTGTGGGCGTGACCCTGCATCCCAACAGAATTATTGCCTACTTTTTCTTTGTTATATAGTTTGGTTCCACCACAATAAAAGTTTGAATATTCAACGCAAAATGACTCCCTTGCTTGGGTCTTGATCCTTTATTATTATTATTATTAAATAAGAAATTTGATAGTTTTGTTCTGGGACACTAGTTAATTAAGCCACAAAGAGATAAAGAAAGTTAGAATGAGTGTGGCCTATCGTACACACTAATTCTCTTATCTTATTCTAAATCTCTCCCTCTCTCTTATATATTTCTCGTTCTTAACGAGTGCCCCAGGCCAATTCTTAAGCCATTTAATTATTGAGATAATCAATATCTGGTTTTAAATCAATCATTAATAAAGTGATCATTTAATCCAAGTTCTGATTGACATACGGAGGAAGCGAATAGGAAATCTCCTTTATGAGATAGAGAATGCTGAGTACCATTACTTTGGTTAAGGAGATACTCACAAAGATATTACATGATATATACTTAACTTGAATTATAATCATCCACAAATCTTTTTGAGAGAAATCATCCCCAAGTATTAGACGATTAAAAGCTATTAACTTATCATGTGCTCTTGTTGAAAGCTTAAGATTTCTTACGAAGTCCAAATTTTGGAACAAATAAGAGCCAAATTGCTAATTTCACATTAGAAAAAAAAAAGAAAAAAAGAGAAAAGAAAGCAAACTATTAGTTAACACTTAGCACTTTCTCAAGGAAAAGAGAAATTAAAAAGGAAAAACAATAGTAAGAACAAAATGTCTATCCTTTGAAGTTAAAGTGAAGTAGATGCTCACCTAACCGTCCCAATCCAGTAAAATAACGAGTCTCTATTTTCACCTTCCCATTAAAAAGACCACCAAAATATATTTTCACTCCATCAAATTTTTCTTACTTTTGCAAAAGAACAAGAGGACATTTTTTGATTCTTGAAAAGATACTTTCCCTTTCTCTAGTGGGCCCATCTCAATTTCGCCCAGCCGTGGGCTCAAACTCCAAACCTCGCTCTCCACCTTTCCTCTCCTTTTAAGTCCCACATCTTTGATTCTCAGAGAACAGGGTGAAAGAGAGCAAGAGAGAAATGGAAAGGGGGGAAGAAGTGATTTCAAGCCCAGCTCCAGAGCTAGCCCCTGCTCCCCAAAAGAAGAGAAAGTGCACCACAATCAAGTTTGTTGTTGCTGCCATGGCCATTGGACTTGTACTGTACCTCTGCTTGAGTGATTCAGGAGATGAGGGTAAGAAATTTTTAATTTTGAGTTCATTTTAGATTTGGGTTTTTGAAGAAATAGCTTGGCGTGTTTGAAAGATTTTTCCTTTACCTTATCTACCCTTGCTTTAAAGGAATGAAGCAACAAGTTTTTTTTTTTTTTCCTTTAAAAAAAAAAAAATTAACTGAGAGGAATTTGGTGCTGGGTTTTGTGAAAATACATGTGGGTATTGTGTAAAAGTTGATTCTAATCAGTGGGTATTCTACAAATCTCATAAATTTAAATGGTTTTCAAGTGAACAGCATGCCATAGAATTTGAAGGAAAGATAATGGGTATGGTTACGGTCTGGTTCTTGATTCGTGTAGGGCTTATTTTTATGCAGGAATTAGAAGTTTCATATGAAATTCAGAAAAAATACAGAAAATAGGGGTGCAAAAAAGTTCTTGATGCTCACCCGTTAGGAATAAATGAATTTGATATATATATTTTTTTCGATAGAAATTTGATATATTTTGTTCTTCAGAGGAAGGTCACATTTGTTTATGTGTTGTCGTTTGGTGAAAATTTTCGTATTGCCATCGTTTTCAGTGTTCTGAGAATGAATTTCGATAAAGTGATATTTTTTAATGCGGGTTTTGGAGAAGCTTGTAGAATCCATTATGTCTGCATAGAAAACATATGATTCTTTGTTTTATCTTCCTTAAGCTCTGAAACCATTGAACTAATACAAGTTTGTAGAATGACACAAACGGAGCTATGTACTTTTTATTGATGAACATGAGGAAAGTTTGTAAGGCATGCGAAATGTGTAAGTAAGTACATTAGCTTAAGAAATATTACCACCACAGCAAACTTTTAGTAGCAGTAACCTACTTTAAGCCTGGCTGCTGATCTCTTACATGTTTGCCTTATGACACTTCAGTTCAATTCCTGCACTAAGAACCTTGTCTAGTATTTTTCTGTATTTTTTTCTGAATTTGAAAACATACAGTACAGTACAGGTGCCTCAAAAATTAGGCTCCTAAGGCAGTACAGTCCCTTCCAATATACAAGAACTCTGGAGTTGTGGTGATAGTTGAGGGTCATAATTTTTTACTCTAATGTGCCCTCCAACCGACTGAAGGCCCTTTTCATCCTGATCTAGACTCGGCTAGTGATATCTTTTCTTTTTATCTATTTTAAATGCATGAGCAGTGGGATTTGAACCTTAGTTGCTCTATACCTGTGTTTTCTAGTACACAACAAATCCAACGTTGTAATGAGGGCTGAGAGTATTTTATAATCTAACATGTCCATACTGGTTGAGTGCCCTTTCAATGGGCCAATATATCTTTTTTTTAAAGAATCCGTTTTAAATTCACGTCCGGTGGGATTTGAACATGGATTGCTCTGCTACCATGTTAAAGACCCCTCCCACTGCACCGAAATTCTGCTGTTATGGTGAGAGTTGGGGTGTTATAATTTTATATTCTAACACTATTGTCACAAAAGGACAGTCATACACTTTCATATTTTTCTTGATATTGTGTGCTTATCTGTTGACTTGATATATATTGAATGTTTGATAAACTGGTTTTCCATTGAGGATCTAAGCTCCCGTTCTATGTGACAAGTTTATTGACCTAAAAGACACATTAAAAGTTCATTTCTAGGCCTCCTTTTGATGCTGGTTGTAGGTTTGAGTCTTAGGTAGGTCCAGATATCAAATAATGGAGGATCATGTAAATTCTCTGAAAATACTGTGAATGCTGCTGGTAATCTATGCATGATGGGAATCGATAACCTTTTGTTTACTTAAAGAAAGAAGAATCAATAACTTGATGTGGCATTGCTGCTTTTTAAATGATTGAAAACTCTAAATACAAATTTGGACTTTTAAACTTTTTAATCTGCATTTAGCTGTAAATGTATTGAAAGTTGAATGATATACAATGCAGGACGATGTAATCTTTTTCATGGACAGTGGATCCCAAACCGTTCAGGTCCATCTTACAATAATGCAAGCTGTAAATTCATCGATGATGCTGACAATTGTCTGAAAAATGGACGACCTGATAGTCATTATCTTTACTGGAGATGGAAACCATACCATTGTGATCTACCTCCATTCGATCCTGTTGTGTTCATGAATAGTATGCGGCATAAATCTTGGGCAGCGATTGGTGACTCAATTCTCCGTAACCAGATGCAGTCACTGATTTGTCTAGTTTCTGAGGTGCATTCCTTACTTGCATTGGAAACTTTTGATGATATACTTTTCCCCTGCAAATTTTTATTTTATGAAACTTAGCTATATGTGTTTATCCGTTGTTTTCCTAAATCATGATATCTTGCGATTTTAGTTAAATTTAATGTTTTTCATAAAAATGAACTTGTCAAGTGACCATTTAGCCAAAAAGCTATAAGATATTGAGTTAGGGATTAAATACATAACTCTGTTTTGGTTGCTCAACTAGTTTTATATAACTTGCTATTTGATTAACTTGATGGTTCTTAGTCAAGTTTAAGAATCTGAAATGTACATTAAAAAACATTTTCCTTAACATACTTAAGTATGGTATATATGATTGAGTTTACAATGAGAAGTAAATATGTATATATCTATTTAGCCCTGTCTTCCACTCTAGTACAGTTTACCAAAATTTCTGATATCAGAAATTTTGCCTGCCCCATGCCATATATCTTCTGTTCGACATAGCTTCAACTTCAGACATTTACTTCCTATGAATCGTAATTACGGTAGCGGATAATTTAGCAACGGCGTTGTATCAGAAGTTCTAATAACAGGAATTAGAATCCAGTACATCCTCTGCCCTACACTCCCTTGTGCATTCAGTAGTTATAACATTCTTAATTATCCCAAAATTGCTGAACCATGTAAGTTCTTGTGGCATTGGATACTTTTGTTTTCTTGAGTGACATTTTCTTAAGTAGGAGCCAATCCATATACCCTGCAACTTTATGCTATCTTCACATGAATCCTAAACTCTTAATGCCTTCAACTGATTTTGTTGTCTAAATTATTGCTAAACAATAGTTTACACAATCATTAAAAGGATGCAAAACATCCATTTATTCTGAATTCAGGTGGAAGAACCTATTGAGATCTACCACGACGAGTCATATAAAGCCCGGACATTTTACTTCCCCAACCACAACTTCACCATTGCAACCAAATGGGCTCCTTTCCTCGTCAAAGCTGTGTTCAATGAAAACGACGATGGAAAAGATAACAGCACCATCCAACTTTTTCTTGACATTCTAGAAGGTAGTTGGACAAATGATTACCACAAATACGACTATATACTGATATCCGGAGGCCAATGGTTTCTCAAAACCGCAGTCATGTGGGAAAATAACACTGTTATCGGCTGCCACAACTGTGGAACAAAGAACCTTAAAGAACTTGGTGTATATGAACCTTATCGCAAAGCCCTTCAGCATGTATTCAATTACATTACTTCATCTGATCACAAGCCATTTGTAGTTTTTAGGACATGGTCATCTGATCATTTTGAGTATGGAGAGTGGTACAATGGAGGGATTTGTAACCGATCAGAGCCATATAGAGAAGGTCAATTTAATGGAAGCCCGAGTGATCATAATATGAAAACAATTGAGGTGGAGGAGTGTGAAAAGGCTAAGGTTGTTGCATCTAAAAGAGGGATTCAGTTGGAACTTCTTGATATTTTTCATCTTTCGTTGCTTCGACCAGATGGGCATCCTGGCCCTTATAGGAGATTTGATCCTTTTCATGGGAATAAGAGCGCGAAAGTACAGAATGACTGCCTTCACTGGTGTGTGCCCGGGCCTGTAGATACTTGGAATGATTTAATGATGAAGATACTGTCAAATTCAGGGGCTTTGAATTTGTTGACATCATATGAGAAGCCTCTCCAAGGTCTTGAACTCCTCTCTTTTCAGTGATTCGAAGTAAATCTAAGTAAAAGTCTGCATGTAATACGTACCATCTGTGGTAGCGTAGTTCTCTACATCCACGTATTATGAATGGGCTCCTTCAATGTGAAATTTGTGACCTTATTGCTAGAATTCTACTATTACTTTCAATTGATCATCCTCGTCGTAATATAGAGATGTATGAGATGCAATGGACACTTCTATTTGTAGAAATTTATGTATATTGATCAAAGGTTTCCATGCTATAATAGTGGAGACCTTTTGAGTGATTACTGTTCAATAGCAGGTATTTTGATGACGTCATGTCATTGGCATGACTAGTTTGCACTATATCCAAATAATGTGTCAAAGGACCTTATTGCTCCACCCAATTTCCAATATTACGGTGAAGGTTATAACTTTATTTTCTTCACTGTTAGAAATGATTGACCAAATCAACCAAATAATCCATATGTTTAATGGGTGATAATTGGCCATTAATGGAGAATTAATGGGTCATTATCAGAATTTGAATTAGGGCTGATAAATGGCCTTTAATTGTATTTATTTGGAGGCTGATTTTAGGGTAGAGATGATTGGGTGAAAAGCCTCTATAAATTGAAATGATTTCCCTCAGAAAATATACACAGAAACAAGAGAGAAAGATAACCCTCTTACCGGAGCCCCAAAAATAAAATACTTCCCTCCTCCTCTAAAATCTTCACTGGTATCAGAGCAAGAGCCCATTGTTATCAACTTCAACCTCGCTGCGATCTCGGATCAGAGACGACGTCAAAACTTCGACAAGTGATTCTCCCGTCGACACCTCTAAGTGACGGTCTCGCTCTAATTGGAGCCTCTTTTCTCAACTCAGAAGAATCAGGTTCATTTTAATTTATTTTATTTTTTTTCACGTAGTATATATACGAATCTTAGCATTAATTAGTAGTACACATATCTAAATTTTTTTTGAAAAATTCAGTTTTAGTTCTCTACCAAATGGCTAGTAAATTGGTTCTAAGTGAATTGGCAAAGATCGAAAAATTTAATGGTAGTAATTATGATATGTGGCATAGAAAAATAAGATATGACCTTATACATGACAATATAGATCAAGTCATCGAAACTAGTGCTCCTACCTTAACTGATACCTCTACTGTTGAGGAAAAGAAGGGGTTCGAGCAGTGAAAGTCGAAAGACAAAAAGGCGAAAAGCCTTATGCTAATGTTCATGGAAGATAATTTAATTAAAGTTTTTAAAACTTGTAAAACTTCCATGGACATGTAACAATCAATAAAAGATAAATACGACACAGCCTCAGAAGTTAATATTCAACTACTCTTGCATAAGTATAATTCTTCTCGAATGCAAGAGGGAGACAATGTCGTAGAACATATAAATAAAATGATTGTCATGGCTAAGGACTTATCTACTGCCGGGACCGAAATCCCAGAAAGAATGCAAGTGGCAACTATACTGAATAGTCTTTCACCTTCCATTCTTTGTAGCTACCACTACATTAAGAATAAATCCTGCCATTAAATCTGTTACGGATTTGTCAATACACTTAGCTATAGAACAAGATTTAATAGCCAGTAGGAAAGAACCAGAACTAAATATGGTGTAACAGGAAATGAACTATGTGCACCAGAGGCAACAAACTGGAAGAAATAGAAACCCCGGCCCTAATAAACCATAACTTAGAGATCCAAAATCACAGCAATTTAAGAAGAAGGTACCCCATGGCGCTTGCTACACTTATGGAAAGTTTGGGCATTTCTGATCCAACTGTCCACAAGGAGAAAAGCAAGAGAACAAGGGAGGCTATAAGCTAGGAAGTACCAACAAGAGAGAATTCGTCGGTGTGACGGAGTGCAATGCTGTGATGACGGACATAAGTGGTTGGTGGATCGACTCCGGTGCGACCAGACATATCGCAAAGGACAAGAATGGAGTCACAGAATTCACCGAGCTGGAGAAAGGAGAGCAGAGGATCTATATGTGAAACAATACCTATCTCAATGTGGAAGGTATTGGTTCATATAGATTGGATCTTGGGGACAGTGTTCTTATCCTCAAAGATGTGTTCTATCGCCGAGAATTGGCAATCGATCTGTTCCAAGCTTGATGAAGAAAGGACTTGAAGTTAGGTTCTACAATAACCGGGTTTCTATAGGCAAGAATAATAAAGTGTATGCTATGGGAAAATATGTACCCGAGCATGAATTATGCATTCTTCCAGTAGTTTGTAATAATTCTGATAATAAAAATTTTAATTTGAACTACTTGTCCTGTTATATTTCTAAGTCTGAATTGTGGCATTCTAGACTAGGACATGCTAGTATTTCAAAAATAAAAGAAATTATCAGAATGAACTTATTGCCTGCACTATCTAATGTTCAATTACCACCATGTGAACATTGTTTAACTGGTAAAATGATCAGGAAATCTTTTATTGGCGGACAAAGAGCCAATGAATTTTTAGGGTTGATACACTCGGATATTTGTGGTCCCCTAAGTGTCAAAACTCACGGTAATAAGGAATATTTTATTACTTTTATAGATAATTATTCCAAGTTTGCACCGTCTATCTTATATCTAGAAAATTGGAAGCTTTTGAATGTTTTAAAAGATATAAGGCGAAGTTAAAACCAACTTGGAAGGAATATCAAAATATTAAGAAGCGATAGAGGTGGGGAATATAACTCTAAAGAATTTGAGAGTTATTGTATTGACATGGAATTAAAAGGCATACAACAATGCAGTATACACCTATGAGAATGGTGTTCTTTGAAAGAAAGAATAGAATATTGTTAAATATAGTTAGATGCATGTTATCTCATTCAGGTCTCTCCAAGAAATTTTGGGGAGAAGCATTGTTAACTGTAAACTACATTTTAAATAGAATTCCCATCAAATCAGTTGCATCTACACCTTATGAGTTATGGAATGGGCGAAAACCAGATCTAAGTCATCTCAGAAAATGGGGATGTATAGCCCATGTTCTCATTCCAAGTCAACTTAGAGATGAGTTAGACTTTAAAACATTAAAGTGTAGATTTATAGGGTATTCAGAAAAATCAAAAGGTTATAAGTTCTATAATAAAGAAAAGGGGGTCATTGAAAGCAGAGATGCTACATTTCTAGAGAATCTAGAGGAAGAGGAACAAGTTCAAGAGGAAATAGAACCTCTAACTATAATAGATGATGATTATTACAGTGTTGTTCCCACTAATGACCCAAATGTTGTGAATGAACCTAACCTTGAAAATGATGAAATACCTATGGAAAATGATGAACCTCAGCATATAGGTGTTTTAGGTAAAAGGCCTAGAATACAACCTGCATGGATGGATGATTACTATTTGTATTCATGTGAGCCATCTTGTTTCTCGGTAGATACAAATATAGAAGAACAAGATCCCTTAAACTTCTCTGAAGCGATGAAATCGCATGAGTCAAATCTATGGCTGGAAGCCATGAGAGAAGAACTTGATTCTATAGAAAAGAACAAAGTTTGGGAGCTTAGTGATCTACCAGAAATTAGAAAAGCCATAGGATGCAAATGGGTGCTCAAAAAGAAATACCGTGTTGATGGGTCTATTGATAAATTCAAAGCACGGTTAGTTACCAAAGGTTACAACCAGAAGGCTGGAATAGATTTTCAGGAGACGTATTCTCTTGTAGCTAAATTTGCATTCATTAGAATCATTTTGGCTATTGTTGCATATCTTGATTTGGAGTTATTCCAAATGGATGTTAAAACATCATTCCTCAACGGAGAGTTGAAGAAAGTGATATATATGCAACAACCTGAAGGTTTTCAGGTAAAAGAACAGGAACATAAAGTTTATAAGTTAATAAAATCTCTATATGGTTTAAAACAATCTTCTAGACAATGGTATCTCAAATTTCATGATGTGATCACCAAACTTGGTTTTATTCAAAATAAATTAGATAATTGTGTATATGTCTTGAAAAGTGGGAGCAAATTTACTATATTATCCTTATATGTAGATGATATATTGCTCGTCGGGAATGACATAGATATGTTGAATAAAACCAAGACAGATCTCAGCGAAAAGTTTGAGATGAAAGACATGGGTGATGCATCATATATTCTTGGAATTCAAATAATTCGAGATAGAAAGTCTAGAATGTTAAGTTTAAACCAAGAAAAGTATTTAAGATTAATTCTTAAAAGGTTTGGAATGGAAAATTTCAATCCGGCACCAACTCCGTTGGTCATGGGAAAGAGATTGTGTAAAGAGCAAAGCCCTGGAGAGGGGCAAAAGCCATTAGATGTTCCTTATGCTCAAGCAGTTGGAAGCTTGATGTATGCAATGTTATGCACCAGACCTGATTTAGCTTATGCTGTAAGTCTAGTTAGCCGATATCAAAGTAATCCGGACCGGCCTGCTGGGAAGGCATTAAAAGGATTATGAAGTATATCAGAGGCACATTGACTCATAGATTGGTTTATCAAGCGAGTTCGCTTGAAGTCCTCGGTTACTCCGATGCTGATTTCGGGGGTGATAAAGATGATGAAAAGTCCACTTCGGAACACTTGTTCATCTTTGAAGAAGGAGCTGTTTCTTGGAGTAGCAAGAAACAAGGTTGCGTTGCTAGATATACACAAGAAGCTGAATATATAGCTTGTAGTATGGCAACTACACATCTTTGTTTGGATAAGGCGATTTTGATTGATCTAGATCTCAATTTGTTAGAAGGACCTATTGATATTTATTGTGATAATCAAGCAGCGATTAGCTTGATCAATAGTGGAGCTAATAGTTCCAAAGACAAACACATTGAGATCCAGTATCACTATACTCGAGATATTGTAGAAAAGGGAGAAGTTAAAGTGACTTACATCCCTACTACAGATATGATTGCTGATCCTTTAACAAAAGGAATACCAGCGGAATTCTTTATCAAACATGTAAGTTTGATGGGACTTAGAAATAAATAAGTCCAAGTAAATTTCATGAATAATGAAATGTGAGTTACTCTTCATGAATAGTGGGAGTAATGATAAGAATAAGATATCTAATCTCACGGATAGTGGGAGGTATATCATTTGGTTAATTTGGCCAAGTGGGAGATGTTAGAAATGATTGACCAAATCAACCAAATAATCCACATGTTTAATGGGTGATAATTGGCCATTAATGGAGAATTAATGGGTCATTATCAGAATTTGAATTAGGGCTGATAAATGGCCTTTAATTGTATTTATTTGGAGGCTGATTTTAGGGTAGAGATGATTGGGTGAAAAGCCTCTATAAATTGAAATGATTTCCCTCAGAAAATACACACAGTAACAAGAGAGAAAGAATACCCTCTTACCGGAGCCCCAAAATCAAATATTCTTCTTTCCTCCTCTAGATTCTTCAGTCCTCTCATGTTGAGTGTTTTTTTTTAGGTTGAAACCTTGTCTCATCTACTATTATATCAAAGAACTCCTTCGTTACACCAAAACTATGAAGTGGTGATAAAAGTTGATGGATATAATTTTACTAATGTAATGTTGTACGTTCTTCATATTTCTGGGCTTCTAAAGTGATTGTTTCTGCACCTGGATCTATTCCAAAAGTTCTGGCTCCTTATCATGCATAACATATGATTTTTTAACTTTAGACTAATTCTTGTCACCAAAATAACACCTTTTTTCCTTTCCTTTTTGCTCGTCAAAATAAGACCTTGTTTGGTTATCTGTGAATTTGCAATTCGTGAAGCCTAAACATTCTTAATATCGATACGGGTTTTTTTTTTAAACCACCTTTAAAATAGGGTCATTTTATGCCACCTTTCATTTTAAATTAATACATAAACCACCTTAAAGTAGTTTTTTGTTGCAATCAACCACCTGGGTTTTTAGTTAAATTTTTTCGGTAATTGACCCACATAACCTCAATTAAGGATCATCTCTCTAGTATACTTGGTTTTTGACAGTTGAAAATTATAACAAAACTGAAAAATTTTGACTTAAAAATAAGTCTAGGTGGTTGATTGCATCAAAAAGTAGTTTAAAGGTGGTTTATATATAAATTGAAAATAAATGTGATTTTTATAAAATAACCCTATTTTAAAGGTGATTTCTACGAGAACACGCAATTAGACCCTCTCGTCTAGCCCAACAAAGCCTTATAAAACCGGTGTGTGTTTCAGCCAGTTAGAGCCTAGATAAATTACATATCGTCAAGTATTCATTACGTCCACTATTCATTAAAATCACAGCCACAAGTACCACTTAATTCATGGGGTTTTCACCTTTAAACCCAAAGCTTTACTCTGATCTATTTTTAAACTGAAATAGTTTTATTGCACCTATAAATCCAAACAAATATATGTATTTGTCTTTAAATCCAATCTCCCAAATATGCTACATGTACCCTTAAAAACCTTAAAACTCCCATTTACCCCTTTCTCTTCCTAGTTTTAGAATTTTCAAAAACACTCTAAAAGTCTTCAATTAAAAACACCCTTAAAAATTTTAAAATTTATAAAAACTACCCTAAAATTTCAAAAGTACACTAAAATCTAGAATTATGAACTGCCGCCTGAATTTTTAGAATTTGTAGACAACGCCTGAAAGTTTTAAAATGCAAAAAACCCTCAAAATTTGAAATTTACAAAACATCCTTAAAGATCAAAACCTAAAACAGATGTTTTTTCTAAGTGTTTGTAATTTTTAATCTTTTTAGGGTGTTTTAATAAATTTTATGGTGTTTTTACAATTGTTGAAACTTTTAAGGTGTTTTCTATAAATTACAATTTTAAGGGATAAGCTTGTAATTCCTAGATTTTTAAATTTGAAAGTTGCCTAAGACTTAGAAACACACCCTAGATTTTGAAATTTGAAATTTTTTTGGGTGGGTATTTTTAGAAGAGGGAGAGAGACAAGGAGAAGTTTTGAATGGGTTGGGGATATTTTGGGTTTTTTGCCTCCTAAGACTGCATACAACCTATTTTGATCATGAATTAT
>CM022705.1:67419672-67472172 GCA_012295165.1 Asparagus setaceus | reverse complement strand
TAAAATTTTGAAAACTTGCACTTATATACCCTCACTTGTTTTGGAAGCACCTATATAAATTTTATAAACGTGCACTTAAATACCATATAGTTTCCATACTTACTTATATACTCCCACTTGTTTTAGCAACACTTATATATAACATAAAATTTTGAAAACTTGCACTTATATACCCTCACTTGTTTTGGAAGCACCTATATAAATTTTATAAACGTGCACTTAAATACCATATAGTTTCCATACTTACTTATATACTCCCACTTGTTTTAGCAACACTTATATATAACATAAAATTTTGAAAACTTGCACTTATATACCCTCACTTGTTTTGGAAGCACCTATATAAATTTTATAAACGTGCACTTAAATACCATATAGTTTCCATACTTACTTATATACTCCCACTTGTTTTAGCAACACTTATATATAACATAAAATTTTGAAAACTTGCACTTATATACCCTCACTTGTTTTGGAAGCACCTATATAAATTTTATAAACGTGCACTTAAATACCATATAGTTTCCATACTTACTTATATACTCCCACTTGTTTTAGCAACACTTATATATAACATAAAATTTTGAAAACTTGCACTTATATACCCTCACTTGTTTTGGAAGCACCTATATAAATTTTATAAACGTGCACTTAAATACCATATAGTTTCCATACTTACTTATATACTCCCACTTGTTTTAGCAACACTTATATATAACATAAAATTTTGAAAACTTGCACTTATATACCCTCACTTGTTTTGGAAGCACCTATATATATATATATATATATATATATATATATATATATATATATATATATATATATATATATATATATATATATATATATATATATATATATATATATATATATATATATATATATATATATATATATATATATATATATATATATATATATATATATATATATATATATATATATATATATATATATATATATATATATATATATATATATATATATATATATATATATATATATATATATATATATATATATATATATATATATATATATATATATATATATATATATATATATATATATATATATATATATATATATATATATATATATATATATATATATATATATATATATATATATATATATATATATATATATATATATATATATATATATATATATATATATATATATATATATATATATATATATATATATATATATATATATATATATATATATATATATATATATATATATATATATATATATATATATATATATATATATATATATATATATATATATATATATATATATATATATATATATATATATATATATATATATATATATATATATATATATATATATATATATATATATATATATATATATATATATATATATATATATATATATATATATATATATATATATATATATATATATATATATATATATATATATATATATATATATATATATATATATATATATATATATATATATATATATATATATATATATATATATATATATATATATATATATATATATATATATATATATATATATATATATATATATATATATATATATATATATATATATATATATATATATATATATATATATATATATATATATATATATATATATATATATATATATATATATATATATATATATATATATATATATATATATATATATATATATATATATATATATATATATATATATATATATATATATATATATATATATATATATATATATATATATATATATATATATATATATATATATATATATATATATATATATATATATATATATATATATATATATATATATATATATATATATATATATATATATATATATATATATATATATATATATATATATATATATATATATATATATATATATATATATATATATATATATATATATATATATATATATATATATATATATATATATATATATATATATATATATATATATATATATATATATATATATATATATATATATATATATATATATATATATATATATATATATATATATATATATATATATATATATATATATATATATATATATATATATATATATATATATATATATATATATATATATATATATATATATATATATATATATATATATATATATATATATATATATATATATATATATATATATATATATATATATATATATATATATATATATATATATATATATATATATATATATATATATATATATATATATATATATATATATATATATATATATATATATATATATATATATATATATATATATATATATATATATATATATATATATATATATATATATATATATATATATATATATATATATATATATATATATATATATATATATATATATATATATATATATATATATATATATATATATATATATATATATATATATATATATATATATATATATATATATATATATATATATATATATATATATATATATATATATATATATATATATATATATATATATATATATATATATATATATATATATATATATATATATATATATATATATATATATATATATATATATATATATATATATATATATATATATATATATATATATATATATATATATATATATATATATATATATATATATATATATATATATATATATATATATATATATATATATATATATATATATATATATATATATATATATATATATATATTGTTCCTGTTGAATGCAAGCTGCTTCCAGATCATTAAATTGCAGTGTTGGTTGTTTTGAATATCCAAAGTACACCTTAGCTCAAAATTTTTATTTTTTAATTTTTTGGGTATGTAAAATGATAATGAGCTTGTGAATTATCGAATCCGCCAAGATAACGTTGACCACTGTAATCCCGGTAAAATTTTAATATACTGATTTAGGAACCAGTAATCGTGCACTATTTACCGTTTATTAGGAGCCAATACACTACAATTCATTCCATTAATTCCAATGTAACCAAATTAACAATTTATTCCTACCTATTAGACCATTTCAATCGGTTCACCTTTTCATACTCAAAAGGCCCATGTCCTTTTGAGTATTGAAATGAAACAAGGAGAAGAAAAAAAAAAAAGCGGATGCCTTAATTGCACTTAAATACCATATAGTTTCCATACTTCGCACTTATATACTCCCACTTGTTTTTAGCAACACTTATATATAACATAAAATTTTGAAAACTTGCACTTATATACCCTCACTTGTTTTGGAAGCACCTATATAAATTTTATAAACGTGCACTTAAATACCCTAAGGTGCCGTTTGACAACGGGTTACGTGAGGGGTTAAGGAGACTTAACCCCTTTTTAACTCGCCAAACACAAAAAATCTTTAGAAAGGTTAAAGTGAGTTAACCCTTCATAATTTGTCAAATGCAAAAAATGCATAAGGGTTAATCTAACATCTCTAGAGGGATTAAAATGAGTTACCCCCTCATTTTTGAGGGGTTTACTAATACTCCTATTTAGAAGGACTAAGAGTTAACCCCTCTATTTATAAAGAAAATAGTCAAAATTCTCGTTATTTCCAAACACTAAAACTGATCACAAGGGCTAAAATAAAATTTGTTTAACGGGCTAATAATTTAGTCCTTCGGGTTATAGAATGGGCTAACGTTGGTATTTACCAATGTTTTAGAGAAACAAGTTGGGGGTACCAAGACTCCTTTTAAAAAAATAAAAAACGCCCGAAGGAGCTTCCCCTTCCTTTAGTCCCACATCAGGAAACCTCTGAGATTTTCAATGCTTTATATACATAGATGATGCACCTAGCAACTGCGAACTACAGTAGCGTGAGCTGCTGGTAACCAAGGGGCGCGCCAACTGTGTTAGGGCCCCTGACCTAATTGGGATTTGGCCTGTTCTAAGTTGAGTAGTGAATTTTTCTTCTTACAAGTTTACAACGTTTTGCGCCAAAATGTTGGCAATTGATGTCTTTGTTCAAAACGCTGAAGGTTTTTTGCAAATGTTGCAAGGGTATAAGTAGGGGAAACTATGGGTATTTAAGTGCAATTAAGGCAAAACTAATTGATGGTGAGTAAGCAAACTTTTCCTTTGATTGCATAAGACGTGATATTTAAATCATTGTAAACAAGGCATTCATTGACTTTTATGTATTGGCAGGGTCAGGATGGGTGCTTTATTTTGTTGTCTGCATCCAAACAGCCATTAATACGGGGATTGGGATTGGTTGCCTATTGCTTGCAGGAGAGTGTCTTGAGGTAAGCCAAACTGAAACCCAGAATTCTAACTTAGTAATTTTCATAGTTCAATTTAAATACTCCATTTCATTGTTTATATCGATCGGGGTTTTAAAGTTTGGAGAAGTAGATATAATCTTTAAATATAGCTTACTTCCAGAGGATTGTTTTCGAGGAAAATAATGCTAAGTATACTATGAAAGTTACATTGTTTTTGTACTACTAAACACAAAGAATGAGGTCTTATGGGGACTTATAATCTCTCTTTATAATTTACAAACATAGGAATAAAACGTTGGTAGTGCTCCTATACTTGTGCATAAGTCCCAGTAACCTGAAGAACTAGCATAGTTAAGCATTGGAGGGAGTCATATCAAGGGATGTAAACGCAAACAATAATCTGATCTTTTACAATTTGAGTTGGATTAGTTTAGAGCAAAAGCTGATCCAGTATAAATCCTAGTTTGGCAAATAACTGGATCTGCTTGACTTAAACTGGTTTTGTCAGATTTTGGCTTTAGACCAAACCGGGATTGTTCCACCTCCCCTAGTCCAGAACTGAACTGGTTTAGTGTTGTTCTCAACTAGAGGGCAGTTGTCAAATTGACCCTTAACAAATACAAGTAAACCAATTTCTGTGTGAGTTTGTATATATCAGTTACTTGAAGCATGAATCGAGTTATCTCCAAAAAATTAGCATATAACAATTCCTCATCCATTCATTGACTTTGTTTTGATATTACATCAAGCAAGAATACAAAGTTTTATCAGAACACCCCCATACAAGTTCGGTGCGTGCAAGGTTCTGAATCACAAGCGAACAACTAAAATGCCCAAACTGCTTCATTGCTCTCGTTGTGAATGGCTTAGAACTCCCTACTGGTATATAATATTTGTACTTATTAATAGCAAAGTTTTATTCTCCAATAATACTAATGATAGATAAACATTTAGTGATGCATCATATAATTTTACTAACGTCTTTACATCTCTTTCTCTTATCCATGTATTCTTGGGCATGATGATATTTTGAATATCTGTGGGAGAAGATCATGTACAAGGACATTTCTCCTGGAGGCCCCTTAAAGTTGAACCATTTCATTATGATGGTAACGGCAGTGCTCATCATACTCTCTCAGCTTCCATCTTTCCACTCTCTCCGATACATCAATCTCGCCTCGCTTCTTCTGTGTTTAGGTTACACTTTCCTTGTGGTTGCTGCTTGCATCAGAGGAGGTACTTTCATGAATTCTTTATCTTTTTCCCCCTGTTCTTTGCCTTTTAGTTAGTTATTTATCAAATGAATCAATATACCATAATTAAAGGCTAAATCAAGTCATTTTTTGTTTTAGATCCTTGGATCAGTTAAGCAAATCTGAAATAATTAAGCACTTTTCTAGATCCATGATTAGTTTAGGTATTTGTTCAGACTACTGTAGCTAGTATCTTGTGTCACACTAATTTCTTTTGCTAATACCAGTCTTTTGATTTTCATAACACTGTTGATAACTCCCAACTTAACGCTTGAAGGTGATCCTCTTAATATCTCGGCATCATGACGTGAACTTGTAACTACTACCACGAGCATAGTTCCTTTAGCAAAATTTAAAACTTCTCATTCTCAATTATGATATATGATCAAAACTCGATCCATATGTATTGTTGCTTGCATAATACCAAGTCGTGCAATTGATTATGATATGATATATCTTCTGATAATTTTAGTGGGATCTAATAAAATCTGTGTAGAAATTTGTGATTTTCCATTGAGCTGTATCATGAAGAAAACTGTCTTTGATTCTTTTCACCGCTGTAGTGTCCGTTAACATTTGAGTATGTTTTTTGCTAAAGTAAATAAGCTGTTTTGTGTCAATGTGTTTGTATCTCTGTGATAGGTGCCTCCCGAGATGCACCTCCAAAGGACTATTCTCTAGATTCATCAAAGTCTACTCGGACCTTTAATGCTTTCACTTCCATCTCGATACTGGCTTCCGTTTTTGGCAATGGCATACTACCAGAAATCCAGGTAATCTGGTCAATATTTAGAAAATGCCTTATTGAATAATTTACAAATTACAATTATTGCAAGTTACAGATTTTTGGGTCACTTTGATTACACTAAATTAGAGAAACAATATCATGGAATACGTCCCGTAGCTTGAGATAACCATAAACTAACCAAGATTGGTTTGCAATCTTATATATAAAACAGAAGATGAAACACTAATGATATGATTACATGTACTTTGAGAGGTCAAAAGGCAATAAGGAAAGTATCTCGCAAGAAAAGTTACCTATCTACTTGATTACTGTAATTTTAATTATTTTTTGTTTCTAATAAATTTGTACTACTACTACAAATTCATCCAACTAACTTAAAATTGTGCAGGCAACCTTGGCACCACCAGCGGCTGGGAAAATGGTGAAAGGACTAATAATGTGTTACTTGGTAATATTTCTAACTTTCTACTCAGCTGCAGTATCAGGATATTGGGCATTTGGAAATAAAGTTAGCTCCAATGTCCTCAACAGCCTAATTCCAGACAACGGTCCCTCGCTAGCTCCAACTTGGTTACTCGGACTCTCTGCAGTCTTTGTGCTTCTCCAGCTCCTTGCAATTGATCTGGTAATATTTCAACTGCTTAATTGCATATATCCCTTATATGTACTATTATGATGTAACCATTTATACTCCATAAACTTTTGGTTCTAGGCTATATACCCCCTTAAATCACCCATAGTTATTAAAATACACCCTAGATCTTGATATTTATGAAAGTGCCCCCAAATCTTCAACACCGAGCTAGTATGCCCCCTAAATGAATATTCTCAAAATTTTATTTTTTTTTTTTTGTTAAGTAATTTTGGGGAGCATTGTAATAGATATAAAAAATTAGAGGGTAATCTTGTCTGTTTTCAGTTAATATTGAAGGTAAAAAAGAGGTTATCACAAATTCAGAAATAATATTGTCCTCTGAAGTTAATAATTTTGGGGGATGTAAGCACTGCTAATAGGTACTTTAGGGGGTATAGTGAATACACCTCATACACAATTAACTCTCTTTCAGTATCTAGCATAAATATTATCAAATTCTATGGTAAATTATGGTCTGATGAGGATCGAGTAAATTAACAGGTCTACTCTCAAGTGGCCTATGAAATCATGGAAAAAAGTTCAGCCGATGCCAATAAAGGGATTTTCTCGAAGAGGAACCTTGTGCCACGGATAATTTTAAGAACACTATACATGATGTTTTGTGCATTTGTGGCTGCAATGTTCCCTTTTTTTGGCGATATTGTGGGCGTCGTAGGGGCTATTGGCTTCATCCCTCTTGATTTCATACTTCCTATGCTTCTCTATAATATGGCCGTTAAACCTCGCAGAAGATCATTTATCTTCTGGTTTAATATTTTTCTTATGATAGTCTTCACTGGTGTTGGACTCATGGGTGCATTCTCTTCTACGAGGAAGCTCATTCTTGATGCTGGCCAATTTAAGCTCTTTAGCAATCATGTGGTTGATTGATTGACTTCTATTACAAAGTGTGAGGCAATCTTTATAGTCACAAAAGCATGAGACAGAGCTAGACCATTGTATAATTTGTATCTGTAATTTCAATCAGCTCCATTTAGATTTTGTTTGTATTCATCCATTTTTTGATAGCTAATTTCTATTGATATTTACCTTTTTTCTTAAGAAAGCTGTACGCACTAGTACAAACCTGCTTTGCCCAAACGATTGAAACCGTTTGGGAAAGATATGTCCCAAACGGTTAAAACCGTTTGGGCCACAAAAAAAAAAAAAAAACCTTTTTGCCAAACGCTTTTGGGGCTGCATTTGTCCAAACGGTAGCCCAAACGGTTCCAACCATTTGGGCAAATAAATTTAATTTTTTATTTTTAAAAATATAAAAATAATTGTCCAAACGGTTCAAACCGTTTGGGCATAACTCATCCCAAACGGTTTGAACCATTTGGGATGGCTTGCCCTGCTTTGCGTGGCTACCTGTTTATAATTCAAAATATACATCGCACGCACATAATTCAAAATCTCACAATGAAATAAAAAAAACAATGATATATATCATCAAACACATTCAACCAACAATTAGCCAAATTAAAACACATCAAGTGGAAAGTCTCCACTAGTCTCAAATAAACGACAAATTAAAACAAAATACATATAATATATCTATGCGTCTAATATCCAAAATGTCTGTAATATCCAAAATCAAAAAAGACTGGTCTAATCTGGTCAGGGAACTGTAGAAATTCCCCAGAGAATGTCCTCCTGGGATAGGCCTGAATGTCTCAAGTCTGCAAACATCCTAGCAATATCCTCATGTGATAAGCCTCGAGCTGAATCCGAAGCTGAACCCGGAGTTAAACCCTGAGCACTAGAAGAAGAAGGGCGAGTAGCAGTTTCAGGACGAGCAGAAGTCGATGGATTAGTTCGAGGCTGAGAAACCGGAGCATGACGAGTGAAAGGAGGATCGGTGGAAGGCTGAGGAGGTGGAGCAGGACAAGTACTCTGAGACTTCACATGTAACATAATAGCGATGTATGAGTGTGCATGTATATGTATACATATGTACATGTAAGTGTGTATATGTGTATGAGTGTGCATGTATATGTATACGTATATATATGTATGTGTGTATGTATAGGTGTACGTGTATGCGTGTATCCATTCACATAAATCGATTGAACACCACTCCATGATATTTTGCACCCAAAAGGATAACAGCAAAAAAACATTGGGAAAATGGCATATTAAGCACCATGCTGGCCGATAACAAGTTCATATTAAGCACCTGAAATGAACTTGACGACGAAATTAAAGTTGACATGCTAGATAATGATGACTTGTTCAGGAACCATTTGCGGAATTAAGATGACAAGAGATAACTCGAACCATAAATAGTTTGATTTGAAATCACTTCCAGAATTCTCGCACGCAATTAGCACCATCAAAATGTCAAGCAGATAATCAAAATTCTCAGAGATATCAATAAATAGCAATCAATGGTTTGTGGAATTGATCGCGGGTCAATTACCAGCACATAATATCAATCATGTTACTTTGATTGATTGGAAGACTGTGACACTCAGTAGAGCATCTTTCATTAGCTTTTTTTTAAAAAAAATCTTGGATGGACAGTCAAAAAACGCTTGCTACAGGACTCCTGAATGTTTCCTCGTTTTCTGATTAATAGGGGGCTACCTGGGGAATCAGGTGCAATTCCTTATGCGTTAAACTCAAATAGACCTAATTAATCTAGTATCCAGGCGTCGGAGTTGGATTCAAGAAGTGGGCATCCTCAGCCTTCCAGTAGATTTACCATTAATATCGAGACACAAAACACATGGTATATATTTTAGTGACGTATAGTTTTAGCTTTGAACTGATTAACTACATTACTGATGGTTGAAATTAGTTCCTGTCAGTATGTGAAAACAAAGAGCTCAGTACATGAATATCAGTATTTTCATACAAGAATTGACGGATGTAATTTATTCACACATAATTTAGACGAACAAATGAGCCTCCCCCGTCAAATCATATCGTATCTGCATGCAAAGTCCATGAAAGCACTAACTCCATCAACAAAATCAGATTGCATGCGTTTTGGGCGACTCACGTACATCCAATCCTTAACTCTTATGTAGTCACGGGCCATGCTAACCTAAATAACACGATAAATCAGTAACAACTCCTAAAAATATTGAACATTATATAGTTGCCTTCGGACTTCAAGCTGAGACAGTATAATATTTGATTTTTCTTTTTAAATGATAGGAAAAGAGATGTGGAACTTAATTGCAAAATTGTAGGGGTACATATTGTAAATGTTACATGGCATGTGACATGAGAATGGCTAATAATTCCATGATAAGTCTTAATCACAGTTACGGGAACCGTTTGGGCAAACCTATTTTGTACTAGTGTGCGAGACAGATGAGCTCTCTAGGGGTTTAGTCAACTAGAACTTTTCAAACAGAACTGGGATAATTGGTAAAGCGAGATAATTTTTTAATACTGGAATAATTTAGTGGAACAATGATGAATAATTTTTAAAGTGGGATAAATTGGTGGGATAATGGTGGATAATATTATGAAGTTGGATATTTTGGGGGGTAATGGTGGATTTTGTTTTTTTGAATATAGGATATCTTGGTTTTATATTGTCGGATAATTTGGGATATCAAGAAACATGTGTAATTTATATTAACGATATCATGATATATATATATATATATATATATATATATATATACACACACACACACACACACACACACACACACACACACACACACACACTAGATTTTATGCGTGCATTGCACGTGGTTAAATATCATGATTAATTATTTTTAGTTTAGTTTCTTCCTAAAATTTGTTCCTCGGTTACATTTTGATAGTTTTGCTCACTTATGTCTCTAAAATTTAGCATTATGATTATTTATTTTCTTTGATGTTTGTTTGAATAAACTACACCCAATTTAAATTTTCATGTTGATAATTGAATTGTCGAGAAACAAATGTAATCCGAAGCCAATTTAAAATTTCATGTTATGTGGATCGACATAAAACTAAGCTTGACCTGAGAAAGTATAAGCTGCAAAAGTAAAAATACTTGAAAAATAGCATTATAAAAGAAAGATGAATAATAAAACCAATAAACCAAGATGATTGATTTAAAGTGGGCTAAAATGATAGAAAAGAGTTTATAAACAAAATCATAAACTAAAAATTAATGATAACTCTAGTACACTTTTATATGATAAAAGCATCCACATAAGCATATAAAAAGTACTAAAACGTTTATGAAAATCTCTTATAAAGATTCCTAATTTTATTCAAAAAATTAAATTATTCTATAATAATTCAGAAAATATTGTCTTTTATTCCTTTTATTTTATTTTTTATTGAGTCAAGACCAATCATTCTTCATCCTTATCTTTTTCCTGGGTAATTCTAGAGTAGTGTGTTCATCGTCTACATCGATTGTGATATCAGGTTGGTGAAGTTGAATGTATTTCGATGTTCAATATAAACTTCTAAAAATACGGACTTTGATTTTTTTCCAATGAGAATAAATGTTAATTTTATATATATGAAATTTTTTGTGTTTTTAATTTATTACTTAAATAATGTTAGGAGTTGCCTCCTTTTTCTCTGCAATGAATTATTCTGTCGTGCATCGAATAAGAGTTTCTACTGCATCAATAGTGTTACATTTGCTCTGTCTGTGTCATTTTCCACGAGGATTTGAATTAAATACCTGTATTTTTTATTATCAATTAATTTGCTTTAGATTATAATGTTAATATTTGATTTTGATATATTTATTTCATGAAGAAGGGATATTACTTAACATTAGTACTACGTCATCGGCGATTCCACAATATTTATCATTTAGACACTCATTATTAGCATCTCTATCCACCTTCTTGTTGTAGCCTTTGCAAACGTAGAACCATGGCTTGACTCTATTGTAAATGGTAGTTATCTTTACCTTAAAGGTGCAATAGCGTGTTTGTATATTGGTAAATTATTATTAGGTTTAATTGTATGAATTTTAGAATAGGTTTTCTAAGATCATACATCTTTTGAATATTGTGATGGTTGCATATATCAGTAATTTGAATTTCTATTATATTTATAAAGAGACTTAATGGAGATGCTTTTGTCTTGGCAGCTTATTCTGAATGAGCCCTGCATATTAGCTTTAAAATGTAATATTTTTTTATTGTGTTATATGGATATTTACTTGGTTTACTTATACTATTCTCTTATTTATTTAGTAAGTTGCATCTTTGGGTTGATATATATTATTGACATAAATTATGATGACATGCATATCTCCTCTACAAATTTAAGATAGATATAAGGTGAATTTTATATTTAATGGCCTTTAATAAAAATTTTAGTAATGAGATATGTTACCTTCATATTTAGAGATCTTGAAATCTAATAGTGCTATTACATCATTATCTTTGATCATGTCTTCAAGAATTGATCATTCGTTATTAATCATATCCTCAAATAAAGTCGCACGCATGGTCATGACACTATATAGGAAAAAGAAAAAGAGAACTTTTATATGTTTTGCTTACTGAGAGTCATGACATACTAATTTTTCTTGTATCTTTTATAAAGAATATTTTTTAATTGGGATAAAGTCCATATGTTCTTCAAGGGGAACTCGATTGGTGCTTCTTTGATACATATGCTTTATTTTAATATCAATTAAAGTGATTCATGGGCGTTTCCAAATTTAGGTTTATTTCTTTTATTTTTCCATTTGAAATGGAAACAACTTTGTTCTTTTAAAGGATATGTCTGAACTTTTAGATAGTTACTCTATAGATAAATCTTTATATTTTTACCCTATAAATATTATTAACATCAGAAATTAATGTTTATAAATTATAGTCGATTAATGCTAAGCTATTATATTATAGTCTTTTATCAGTTTTATGTGTGTTAGTCTTCAATCAATTAATGGTACTTATGTCTTTTTGCTCCAACTTGTTAGTAAAATTGTATGTAGTTACTTCAATTTATCTGATGGCGTTAAGTTTTAATCTACAATATATATTTTAAATTTTATTCCTTAACTGGATGTTTTAATCTATTGTTATTGTTAGTTTTACCAGCATCAACTTAGACTACTTTTAGATTTTGAAAAGGGATAGCAAACCATAAATTAAAAGTTAAATTTATATATCTTAAAGAAAGAATATCAAACAATTACTCTTTTTTTTTTGCCAAGTTTTGAAATTTTAGTTGTTTTTTTGTGATTTTCAATTTTGAGGGTGTGTTTTGCAATTTTAAAACTTGGAGAGCATTTTTAAAAGTTTTAAATTTTAAGTTGGGTGCTTGTAATTTCCATATTTTATATGTTGGTGTTATGTTTCCAAATGTCAAGATATTTCTTAGAACTCTGAAATTTTGAGGGTGTTTTTTTACAATTATTGAAACTTTGGGTTGTTTTTATAAAATTTAAATTTTTAGTGGTGCTAATAATTTCAGTTTGATGTGGACTGGTTATATGTTTTAAAATTTTAGGGTTTTATGATTTTTAACTTTTAGGGAGTTTTTGCAATATTTTAACTTTGAGGTTATCTTTTACAAATCTTAAATTTTTAGGGTGCTTTTATAATTTAAACTTTTGAGGGTGTTTCTACAATTGGAACCCGTTAAGAGTGAGGCTAGTGATCATAGCTTTTTTGGACTTAGAACTGGTGTTTTAGACTATAGAAAAGGAGAATAATGAATTTTTATTGAACTTTTGATTCTCATTTTGTAATATAACTTGTTAATAATAACTATTAATTATTCGGGATACAATTATCGTGCAGTTGGTTCTCTCTTTTGTTATGTGATGACGACATAGCACGTGTGAAAAAGCAATATCATGTTCATAGAACTCAAACTCTTGTTGCTTCTGAACTTTTTTTGGATGTGGATGTGGTCTCTTTCAAGTTTCAATGAATTTGGGTATATATGTGATTAGTTGATTCATTAAAAACCAGTACACTAATAAAAGTTACTGTTTTTTGGTTGTATCGTGCAGTTGTTTCATATATTTTATTAATCTTATTTTTTAAATTGTTGAGCTATAGGTAGTTCACAGGGGTATTAAGATAGGATATAATTATGATTAGGATAGATTAAGATTTTATATATTTTATTAATCTTATTTTTTAAATTGTTAAGCTATAGGTAGTTCACAGGGGTATTAAGATAGGATATAATTATGATTAGGATATAGATTAAGATTTAAATGAAATATTCAAAATAGTGAAGGGTAATATTGACCATAAAAGATTTTCTCAAACTCGTGCTTTTAAAGGGAGTATGATATATATATATATATATATATATATATATATATATATATATATATATATATATATATATATATATATATATATATATATATATATATATATATATATATATATATATATATAGTTGAGGCTATGGATCACACAGTCAATTAATTATAGTTTGTCAGGTGATTAGGGTCCTTTATCTCCCTTGATGGCTGATCCCCCGATGAACCACTGCCGCCGAAGCTGCTTGCAAAACTGCAACACATTAGAGGACCGGAGTTGGGTTCTCGGGTTTTCCTCCGACAATCAAGTTAGTACTTTGAGCCTGAGTGGAGAAGTAACCAAATGAACTGAAGAGTTCTAAGTCTTAAGTGTGCAGAGTTTGCTCACCTTGGTGGTAAGAATAGTTCTTTTATTTATAGTAGTTACAGAGGGGCAATTCTATAATTTTGATCGAGTTGAAGCAATGAGTTTAGTCAACAGTCACTTTACACGTGTCAGCTGCTGTGTGGAGAGAGTCACCAATGATTTGATATGATGGTGATTGATGAGACATGGTGGGTGGTGAGTCATGAGGACTTTTGGGGCTAGAGTAATGATGACTCTGACAATGCATTTAATGTGATGGTGACTCCACCTGACCGGATGGAAGGGTTGACTCCTTGTTGGAAGGGTGACTCCTCCTTGCTGGATGGATGGGTCGACTCCTCTTAGTGGATGGATGGGTCGACTCCTTATTGGAAGGGTGACTCCTTCTTGCCAGATGGATGGGTCGACTCTTTGTGACGGATGGATGGGTCGACTCCTTGTTGGAAGGGTGACTCCTCCTTTTCGAATGGATGGGTCGACTCCTCCTAGCGGATGGATGGGTCGATTCCTTATTAGAAGAGTGACTCCTCCTTACCGGATGGATGAGTCAACTCCTCCTGACGGATGGATGGGTCGACTCCTCCTGGCGGATGAATGGGTCGACTCCTTGTTCGAAGGGTGACTCCTCCTTGCCGGATGAATGGGTCGACTCCTCCTAGCGGATGGATGGGTCGACTCCTTGTTGGAAGGGTGACTCCTCCTTGCCGGATGAATGGGTCGACTCTTTATTGGAAGGGTGACTCCTTCTTGCGGATGGATGGGTCGACTCCTTGTTGGAAGGGTGGATGGGTGGACTCCTTGTTGGAAGGGTGACTCCTCCTTCTTGGGATGGATGGGTCGACTCCTTGTTGGAAGGGTGACTCCTCCTGGCCGGATGGATGGGTGACTCCTCCTGTCTGGAAGGATGGGTCGACTCCTTATTAGAAGGGTGACTCCTCTTGGCCGGATGGATGGGTCGACTCCTTGTTGGAAGGGTGACTCCTCCTGACTGGATGGATGGGTCGACTCCTTGTTGGAAGGGTCGACCCGTACCACCTTTTTAGTCGGCCTCGCAAGTTATCGACCCATTGCAGGGGAGTTGGCTGGGTTCTGGACATGTTTGATTAGGAGTGGGACGGACATGTGTCGGCCTTATGGATAGGTCGACTCCTTGTTAGAAGGGTGACTCCTCTTGGCCGGATGGATGGGTCGACTCCTTGTTGGAAGGGTGACTCCTCCTGGTCGGATGGATGACTCCTCTTGGCTGGAAGGATGGGTCGACTCCTTGTTGGAAGGGTGACTCCTCCTTCTGGATGGATGGGTGACTCCTTGTTGGAAGGGTGACTCCTCTGGCGGATGGATGACTCCTCTTGGCCGGATGGATGGGTCGACTCCTTATTAGAAGGGTGACTCCTCTGGCGGATGGATGGGTGACTCCTTGTTGGAAGGGTGACTCCTCTTGGCCGGATGGATGGGTCAACTCCTTGTTGGAAGGGTGACTCCTCTTGGCCGGATGGATGGGTCGACTCCTTATTAGAAGGGTGACTCCTCATGGCCGGAAGGATGTGTCGACTCCTTA
Source organism: Asparagus setaceus (assembly GCA_012295165.1). Lineage (NCBI taxonomy): Eukaryota > Viridiplantae > Streptophyta > Magnoliopsida > Asparagales > Asparagaceae > Asparagus > Asparagus setaceus. The sequence continues at coordinate 67,456,102 of CM022705.1, read as the reverse complement.
TTGGAAGGGTGACTCCTCTGGCGGATGGATGACTCCTCTTGGCCGGATGGATGGGTCGACTCCTTATTAGAAGGGTGACTCCTCTTGGCCGGATGGATGGGTGGACTCCTTGTTGGAAGGGTGACTCCTCCTGATTGGATGGATGGGTCGACTCCTTGTTGGAAGGGTCGACCCGTACCACCTTTTTAGTCGGCCTCGCAAGTTATCGACCCATTGCAGGGGAGTTGGCTGGGTTCTGGACATGTTTGATTAGGAGTGGGACGGACATGTGTCGGCCTTATGGATAGGTCGACTCCTTGTTAGAAGGGTGACTCCTCTTGGCCGGATGGATGGGTGACTCCTTGTTGGAAGGGTGACTCCTCTGGTGGAAGGATGGGTCGACTCCTCTGGCGGATGGATGGGTGGACTCCTTGTTGGAAGGGTGACTCCTCTGGCGGATGGATGGGTCGACTCCTTATTAGAAGGGTGACTCCTCGGCCGGATGGATGGGTCGACTCCTCATTCTTTGGAAGGGTGGATGGGTCGACTCCTCTGGCGGATGGATGACTCTTCCTGGCTGGAAGGATGGGTCGACTCCTTATTGGAAGGGTAACTCCTCTGGCGGATGGGTCGACTCCTTGTTGGAAGGGTGACTCCTCGGCCGGATGGATGGGTCGACTCCTTATTAGAAGGGTGACTCCTCTTGGCCGGATGGATGGGTCGACTCCTCATTCTTTGGAAGGGTGGATGGGTCGACTCCTCTGGCGGATGGATGACTCTTCTGGTGGAAGGATGGGTCGACTCCTTATTGGAAGGGTAACTCCTCTGGCGGATGGGTCGACTCCTTGTTGGAAGGGTGACTCCTCCTGACCGGATGGATGGGTCGACTCCTTGTTGGAAGGTGACTCCTCCTGGCCGGATGGATGGGTCGACTCCTTGTTGGAAGGGTGACTCCTCATGGCCGGAAGGATGTGTCCTCCTAGCTGGAAGGATGGGTCGACTCCTTGTTAGAAGGGTGAATCCTCCTGGCCGGATGGATGGATCGACTCCTTGTTGGAAGGGTGACTCCTCCTGGCCGGATGGATGACTCCTCCTGGCTGGAAGGATGTGTCGACTCCTTATTAGAAGGGTGACTCCTCTTGGCCGGATGGATGGGTCGACTCCTTGTTGGAAGGGTGACTCCTCCTGGTCGGATGGATGACTCCTCTTGGCTGGAAGGATGGGTCGACTCCTTGTTGGAAGGGTGACTCCTCCTGGCTGGAAGGATGGGTCGACTCCTTATTAGAAGGGTGACTCCTCCTGGCTGGATGGGTCGACTCCTCATTGCTGGAAGGGTGGGTCCTCCTGGCGGATGGATGACTCTTCCTGGCTGGAAGGATGGGTCGACTCCTTATTGGAAGGGTAACTCCTCCTGGCGGATGGGTCGACTCCTTGTTGGAAGGGTGACTCCTCCTGACCGGATGGATGACTCCCCTTGGCTTGAAGGATGGGTCGACTCCTTATTGGAAGGGTGACTCCTCCTGGCCGGATGGATGGGTCGACTACTTGTTGGAAGGGTGACTCCTCCTGGCCGGATGGATGGGTCGACTCCTTGTTGGAAGGGTGACTCCTCATGGCCGGAAGGATGTGTCGACTCCTTATTAGAAGGGTGACTCCTCTGGCGGATGGATGGGTGACTCCTCTTGGCCGGATGGATGGGTCGACTCCTTGTTGGAAGGGTGACTCCTCTTGGCCGGATGGATGGGTCAACTCCTTGTTGGAAGGGTGACTCCTCCTTGGGATGGATGGGTCGACTCCTTATTAGAAGGGTGACTCCTCCTTGGGATGGATGGGTCGACTCCTTATTAGAAGGGTGACTCCTCCTTGGGATGGATGGGTCGACTCCTTATTAGAAGGGTGACTCCTCCTTCTTGGGATGGATGGGTCGACTCCTTATTAGAAGGGTGACTCCTCCTTGGGATGGATGGGTCGACTCCTTATTAGAAGGGTGACTCCTCCTTGGGATGGATGGGTCGACTCCTTATTAGAAGGGTGACTCCTCCTTGGGATGGATGGGTCGACTCCTTATTAGAAGGGTGACTCCTCCTTGGGATGGATGGGTCGACTCCTTATTAGAAGGGTGACTCCTCCTTGGGATGGATGGGTCGACTCCTTATTAGAAGGGTGACTCCTCCTTGGGATGGATGGGTCGACTCCTTATTAGAAGGGTGACTCCTCCTTGGGATGGATGGGTCGACTCCTTATTAGAAGGGTGACTCCTCCTTGGCGGATGGATGGGTCAACTCCTTGTTGGAAGGGTGGATGGGTCGACTCCTTGTTGGAAGGGTGACTCCTCCTTGGCGGATGGATGGGTCGACTCCTTGTTAGAAGGGTGACTCCTCCTTGGGATGGATGGGTCGACTCCTTGTTGGAAGGGTGACTCCTCCTTGGGATGGATGGGTCGACTCCTTGTTGGAAGGGTGACTCCTCCTTGGCGGATGGATGGGTCGACTCCTTATTAGAAGGGTGACTCCTCCTTGGCGGATGGATGGGTCGACTCCTTATTAGAAGGGTGACTCCTCCTTGGGATGGATGGGTCGACTCCTTATTAGAAGGGTGACTCCTCCTTGGGATGGATGGGTCGACTCCTTATTAGAAGGGTGACTCCTCCTTGGGATGGATGGGTCGACTCCTTATTAGAAGGGTGACTCCTCCTTGGCGGATGGATGGGTCGACTCCTTATTAGAAGGGTGACTCCTCCTTGGCGGATGGATGGGTCGACTCCTTGTTGGAAGGGTGACTCCTCCTTGGCGGATGGATGGGTCGACTCCTTATTAGAAGGGTGACTCCTCCTTGGGATGGATGGGTCGACTCCTTATTAGAAGGGTGACTCCTCCTTGGCGGATGGATGGGTCAACTCCTTGTGGCGGATGGATGGGTCGACTCCTTGTTAGAAGGGTGACTCCTCCTTGGCGGATGGATGGTCGACTCCTTGTGGCGGATGGATGGGCTGACTCCTTGTTGGAAGGGTGACTCCTCCTTGGCGGATGGATGGGTCGACTCCTTGTTGGAAGGGTGACTCCTCCTTGCCGGATGGATGGGTCGACTCCTTGTGGCGGATGGATGGGTCGACTCCTTGTTGGAAGGGTGACTCCTCCTTGCCGGATGGATGGGTCGACTCCTTGTTGGAAGGGTGACTCCTCCTTGCCGGATGGATGGGTCGACTCCTCCTGGCGGATGGATGGGTCGACTCCTCCTGGCGGATGGATGGGTCGACTCCTTGTTGGAAGGTTGACTCCTCCTGGCCGGATGGATGGTCGACTCCTTGTTGGAAGGGTGACTCCTCCTTGCCGGATGGATGGATCGACTCCTTGTTGGAAGGGTGACTCCTCCTTGGCGGATGGATGGATCGACTCCTTGTTTGAAGGGTGACTCCTCCTTGCCGGATGGATGGATCGACTCCTTGTTGGAAGGGTGACTCCTCCTTGGCGGATGGATGGGTCGACTCCTTGTTAGAAGGGTGACTCCTCCTTGCCGGATGGATGGGTCGACTCCTTGTTGGAAGGGTGACTCCTCCTTGCCGGATGGATGGTCGACTCCTCGTGGCGGATGGATGGGTCGACTCCTTGTTGGAAGGGTGACTCCTCCTTGCCGGATGGATGGGTCGACTCCTTATTAGAAGGGTGACTCCTCCTTGGCGGATGGATGGGTCGACTCCTTGTTTGAAGGGTGACTCCTCCTTGGCGGATGGATGGATCGACTCCTTGTTTGAAGGGTGACTCCTCCTTGGCGGATGGATGGTCGACTCCTTATTGGAAGGGTGACTCCTCCTTGGCGGATGGATGGTCGACTCCTTGTTGGAAGGGTGACTCCTCCTTGGCGGATGGATGGGTCGACTCCTTGTTTGAAGGGTGACTCCTCCTTGGCGGATGGATGGTCGACTCCTTATTGGAAGGGTGACTCCTCCTTGGGATGGATGGGTCGACTCCTTGTTGGAAGGGTGACTCCTCCTTGGCGGATGGATGGGTCGACTCCTTATTAGAAGGGTGACTCCTCCTTGGCGGATGGATGGATCGACTCCTTGTTTGAAGGGTGACTCCTCCTTGGCGGATGGATGGTCGACTCCTTGTTGGAAGGGTGACTCCTCCTTGGCGGATGGATGGATCGACTCCTTGTTGGAAGGGTGACTCCTCCTTGGCGGATGGATGGATCGACTCCTTGTTAGAAGGGTGACTCCTCCTTGGCGGATGGATGGATCGACTCCTTGTTAGAAGGGTGACTCCTCCTTGGCGGATGGATGGATCGACTCCTTGTTAGAAGGGTGACTCCTCCTTGGCGGATGGATGGATCGACTCCTTGTTAGAAGGGTGACTCCTCCTTGGCGGATGGATGGATCGACTCCTTGTTAGAAGGGTGACTCCTCCTTGGCGGATGGATGGATCGACTCCTTGTTAGAAGGGTGACTCCTCCTTGGCGGATGGATGGATCGACTCCTTGTTAGAAGGGTGACTCCTCCTTGGCGGATGGATGGATCGACTCCTTGTTAGAAGGGTGACTCCTCCTTGGCGGATGGATGGATCGACTCCTTGTTAGAAGGGTGACTCCTCCTTGGCGGATGGATGGATCGACTCCTTGTTTGAAGGGTGACTCCTCCTTGGCGGATGGATGGATCGACTCCTTGTTAGAAGGGTGACTCCTCCTTGGCGGATGGATGGATCGACTCCTTGTTTGAAGGGTGACTCCTCCTTGGCGGATGGATGGTCGACTCCTTGTTAGAAGGGTGACTCCTCCTTGGCGGATGGATGGATCGACTCCTTGTTAGAAGGGTGACTCCTCCTTGGCGGATGGATGGATCGACTCCTTGTTAGAAGGGTGACTCCTCCTTGGCGGATGGATGGATCGACTCCTTGTTAGAAGGGTGACTCCTCCTTGGCGGATGGATGGATCGACTCCTTGTTAGAAGGGTGACTCCTCCTTGGCGGATGGATGGATCGACTCCTTGTTTGAAGGGTGACTCCTCCTTGGGATGGATGGGTCGACTCCTTGTTGGAAGGGTGACTCCTCCTTGGGATGGATGGGTCGACTCCTTGTTGGAAGGGTGACTCCTCCTTGGGATGGATGGGTCGACTCCTTGTTGGAAGGGTGACTCCTCCTTGGGATGGATGGGTCGACTCCTTGTTGGAAGGGTGACTCCTCCTTGGGATGGATGGGTCGACTCCTTGTTGGAAGGGTGACTCCTCCTTGGCGGATGGATGGGTCGACTCCTTGTTGGAAGGGTGACTCCTCCTTGGCGGATGGATGGGTCGACTCCTTGTTGGAAGGGTGACTCCTCCTTGGGATGGATGGGTCGACTCCTTGTTGGAAGGGTGACTCCTCCTTGGCGGATGGATGGGTCGACTCCTTGTTGGAAGGGTGACTCCTCCTTGGGATGGATGGGTCGACTCCTTGTTGGAAGGGTGACTCCTCCTTGGCGGATGGATGGGTCGACTCCTTGTTGGAAGGGTGACTCCTCCTTGGCGGATGGATGGGTCGACTCCTTGTTGGAAGGGTGACTCCTCCTTGGCGGATGGATGGGTCGACTCCTTGTTGGAAGGGTGACTCCTCCTTGGCGGATGGATGGGTCGACTCCTTGTTGGAAGGGTGACTCCTCCTTGGCGGATGGATGGGTCGACTCCTTGTTGGAAGGGTGACTCCTCCTTGGCGGATGGATGGGTCGACTCCTTGTTGGAAGGGTGACTCCTCCTTGGCGGATGGATGGGTCGACTCCTTGTTGGAAGGGTGACTCCTCCTTGGCGGATGGATGGGTCGACTCCTTGTTGGAAGGGTGACTCCTCCTTGGCGGATGGATGGGTCGACTCCTTGTTGGAAGGGTGACTCCTCCTTGGCGGATGGATGGGTCGACTCCTTGTTGGAAGGGTGACTCCTCCTTGGCGGATGGATGGGTCGACTCCTTGTTGGAAGGGTGACTCCTCCTTGGCGGATGGATGGGTCGACTCCTTGTTGGAAGGGTGACTCCTCCTTGGCGGATGGATGGGTCGACTCCTTGTTGGAAGGGTGACTCCTCCTTGGCGGATGGATGGGTCGACTCCTTGTTGGAAGGGTGACTCCTCCTTGGCGGATGGATGGGTCGACTCCTTGTTGGAAGGGTGACTCCTCCTTGGCGGATGGATGGGTCGACTCCTTGTTGGAAGGGTGACTCCTCCTTGGCGGATGGATGGGTCGACTCCTTGTTGGAAGGGTGACTCCTCCTTGGCGGATGGATGGGTCGACTCCTTGTTGGAAGGGTGACTCCTCCTTGGCGGATGGATGGGTCGACTCCTTGTTGGAAGGGTGACTCCTCCTTGGCGGATGGATGGGTCGACTCCTTGTTGGAAGGGTGACTCCTCCTTGGCGGATGGATGGGTCGACTCCTTGTTGGAAGGGTGACTCCTCCTTGGCGGATGGATGGGTCGACTCCTTGTTGGAAGGGTGACTCCTCCTTGGCGGATGGATGGGTCGACTCCTTGTTGGAAGGGTGACTCCTCCTTGGCGGATGGATGGGTCGACTCCTTGTTGGAAGGGTGACTCCTCTCAGACGGCAATATTTCGTGGAGCTTCTAGTGGAAGATCAGAATTGTCAAAGTCATCATTTGTATTCTCTAATCGTAAAAAGTTATGCAGTCCTACGCATGCAACCGGTATCTTTATTTATGTGACATATGGAAAACCTGAAGGTTGCCTCTTTAAAATAGTGAATCTATAATTAAAAACTCAAAAGATGTGTTCGACACAATTTCTAAGAGACGCATGCCAATGGTTGAAAACCTCTTTTGAATTTCGTGGTCGTTGTCGATTGTTAGTGGGGCCGAACTCTGAAAGATGGTACCTTTGACCTCAATATGGAGTAAAAAAGTTTAGCCTATTTAGATAGCCGCAGTCAACTAGATAGAATTCATCTACAAACAAGAATAAAAATATAAATGAGAAATAAAATTATAAAACTAAAAAATATTCTTTGACTGTATTAAAGTCATAGAATAATAAGTAAAAGATTATTACTATGTGGAAGTGGAAGTCCATGACGTCTACTACCCGCATCCTTTAAGACTCTTGCATCATTAGCAGTGCCCTCCCACCCAGGTAAGACATAAATAAACTTGAGATTAAATATGCAAGCTGCCAAGATGTTCTGAGAGAGAAAACCATGTCTATTGCGATAGGGCATCTAATCTATGCCATACACCATGCATGGTGTATGTGTCCCATCTATTGCACCGATACAATCCTGAATAATCTAATGAATTAACTTCTATTTTCCCCAATGGATCCGATTGTCATAGACAACTGGCAACACGTTTATTTTGTAAAAAACATAGTCACATATTATCGCACTCACAAATTACATTGCATCAAGGTTCTATGGTAAGAATTAATAAGTTTCATAAAAATTAGAATTAATAAAATCCTCTTGTACAATTACTGAGGTTACTTGTAGCAATTCTCTATTTACCAATGAATAAAAATTGTTGTTGGAATAGGATGACAGCCAGAAGGAGTTCAAGTTAAATAGATAATGCAATATAAACCAACGTCAAATTATGAATTGTAGCTATATGAAACTAGTGCCTTAATTATATGAAATCAATGGCTAATATCTTGAAACAAGATTAGAATTCAAAAAACAGGGACTAATATCTTGAAATCATGAAGATAACATGTACTAGTATCACTAAACCCTAATTTATATGAACCCTAATTATATCATCCCTAATAAAAACTTTGTGAACGTGGGTGGGGGCCACCCACGTCATACCGCCATACCTGCAGCGACACAAACCAGCGACCCCCTTCCCTGTGACACAAAAACAAAAACAAAGGTTTTTTATTATTTATTTCCCTATAAATAGGTATCTAAACCTAGGGTTTTTTGTGGGGGAGAAAAAGAAGAAAAAGAGAGGGTTTTTTGGCGGCGGCTAGAGAGAGAGAGCTTGGAGAGATTTTACAAGAGAGAGGTCAATTTCTTTTGGGTAAAAATCAAAGTTTTATCTCTGAGACGAGCTTGTGGATTGTACAAGTCGTCGGTGTTCTTCTTCATAGTAGAATCTCCCCTCACCTCTCCCGTGGACGTAGGCAAGTTTGCCGAATCACGTAAATCTCGTGTCTTTACTGTTTACTGTGTGTTGGCTATTGTTTGTAGGTTCCCTTGATTCAGTCCTAGAACTGTTGAGAGGAAGAGTGGATATCTCACTTTGTTGAGATATTTGCTTTCTATTTTTGTTTCCTTCAAACGGAATATACTGTGGCCTTCTCTCGTGATATCCCTTCCACAAGGTAGCGTGACTCTGCGCCCAACAAACTTGCACACAATTTTCTTGAACCCTGATTCATATATTAAGCGGTGAATAACAATGAGAAAGCAAAATGACCAAAACAAGAGTTAATTGATCAAACAACAGGAGGCGGCTAGAGATTTCATGACTTATTAGATGTTTCCATTTTGGACAGTGCCATTCGGATGCATTAGACTCAAGGGATCATATGTTAGATGAATACTTATGTAATCCCTGAAAGTTATATCATCCCTAATAAATTTACGCAAACCCTATCATCCCAAAATTATATCATATGTTAGATGAATACTTATGTAATCCCTAATAAATCATGAAATTTGAACATGAAATTTACGATTTTTACTTTCAATTTTTTTTTTATACAGAATAATTAAGAAAAGGATCGGAGATATATATACATTGGAATGGCTCCAACTTTTCCCAATTGTTTCTTTGCCAATTTGTAGGATAATTTGAGAGAGGTGAACTTATGGTTATATATATAGGTAGAACAATTAGTGGGATAATTTAGACAATTTATCCCAATTCTAGTTCTAGTAAAATTCTACTTGACTAACACATCAAAAAAATATCACAGCTCTAGTTCTAGAAAAGTTCTACTTGACTAACACTATACAAAAATATCTCGGTTCCTAGTTCTATGTGACTAAACACCTTAAAAAGTTGTCTCACAAATTATTCTAGTTCCAAGTGACTAACCCCACCCCCCCCCCCAAGGGCCTGTTTAGCAACATTTTAAAATTGGGGCAGGACTGAACCTGACCCAAATTTTGGTGCTTTTTCTGTTTGGCAAAAAAAACTTGGCCATTGTTGGCCAAGTTTTTGTAAGCCAAAAGAACCCCCCCTAAACTAGTTTTGTTGTGGATCAGGAGGGAGCTGGTCCACAACTGAACTGGTTCTCACTAGAACCAGTTCTAAATTTCAATTTGGCCAAGTCTAAATTTCATTAGAAAGTTTCTAACTATTATTATCTGCATTATCGTAAATATTGGCTTAGAATGAGAAGAATTTGGTGCGCTTGTAAAAGATAAGGTGGTGGAGCAAACGTTAGGATTCCTTAAAAAGAAAGACATCAATTTCATCTATTAAAGAAAAGTTTTAAAAAAAGTCTTTTCAAGAACTAGATGCAAAAAAACAAACAAAATAAAAATAGCTATAACAATTGCCATTGTCTCGCGGATCTTATAGTATCAAAAAAAATTATGGAGAGACTACTATCATATTAATAGTCCTTGATTCATTTAGTGGGTGATTCTGGTTTGTCTTTAAGTTAAGAATAAGTGTAATTAATTCATGAGGAATAAAATTAGAACGATCATAATCATTAAATAGACAAATAAATAAATATTAATAAGATAATGATTTCTCTATTATTATTTTGTTTTTTTTTCCTTTTTTTTTTTCCTTTTTTGGGTAGCGAAGAGAGTCCAAATTCAATGACAACATGCTAGCCAAACCTTTCCTCATCACTGGACTTTTGGTTGGACGATCAAATGACTAAACGATAGCGCGTCAATTCAGTGGTCAGTCCTTTATATTTGTTTCTACAGCAAGTCCAATACCGGCTACTTGATTCGCCCACTCACAGTGCAAACACGTATTTGCAACTCCGCTTAGAACGGTTTAATGGAGCAAAAACCATTTAAGTCGTTGTCTAGTATCCCTAGCTAGTTCGGCTAAAAAACTAAATCTGCACTTAAAACAAGTTTTGCGAGGCAAATTTTAATCTTAACTTGGTTTTGTTTTAGTCCACATCCCCTGATCCAGAACTAGACTAGACTAGCTTAGACCAAAACTGGTTTAGGGAGGAGTTACCAAACTCACCACTGGTCGTATAAATCCGCATATATACATGTTCTAATTGTAGGTATCCGAGCCAAGAAATCTACACTGATCATGGAACAAGAAAGAAAACAAGCCCAACCTCCACACGTAGCCATCCTCTCAAGCCCCGGCATGGGCCACCATTCGTTGCTTTTCTTCTTCCACCTTCCTTTCTTTCACCTTTTCCTCCTTTTTCGACCCTTTTCCTTTTTGTCTTTTCCACTTTTCCATACTTCTCCACGTCATGGTTCGTCCCTCATTTCCATCCAAACTCACTCCGCCGCCTCATCCACGACCTCGTTATGCCGACACCCTCCCTGTCGCCATAGACCTCGACATCCCTCACTACATGTTCTTCACATCCAACTTGTTCCTGCTTTCCTTTGTGCTTCGTATGCCAACACTCTACGACACCACCTCTTGCGAGTTCCGTGATCTGAAGGATCCGTTAAACTTACCGGGTTGTGTCGCGCTTCGCGGAGAGGATTTCCCCGACCCGTTTCAAGACCGGAGCGACGAGGCTTGCGCACGGGTAGTGCACATGATGAAGTGTTTTCGACTGCTTGATGGCATTCTCGTAAATACGTTTGAAGCAATCGAGCCCGATACTGCTAAATTTCTGAGCTCGAAAGTGGACGGCAGGCCTCCGGTTTATTGTATCGGACCGGTTATAAGATCCGGGTCGGGTTGCGGAATTGACCGATCCGATTGCTTGAAGTGGTTGGATCAACAACCAAACGGCTCGGTTTTGTTTGTTTCTTTCGGAAGCGGAGGGAACTTATCGTGCGAACAAGTGAGAGAATTGGCGTTGGGATTGGAGATGAGCGGGAAGAGATTTGTTTGGGTGGTGCGGACTCCGAGCGATTTTGGCGTCAAAGCCGACTTTGTGTGGATGGGAAGTGACAGTGACAGCTTGGATTTTTTGCCTCAAGGGTTCTTATCAAGGACCAATAATCTGGGGATGGTGATCCCCGATTGGTCACCGCAAATCGAGGTGCGGAGCCACGTAGCTGTTGGAGGATTTCTAACGCACTGTGGATGGAATTCGACGCTGGAGAGCGTGATGAAGGGAGTGCCAATGATTGCATGGCCCTTGTACGCTGAGCAGAGGATGAATGCTGTGATGCTGGTTGAGGTATTGAAGGTCGCGATAAGGCCGAGGGTTGGAGAGAAAGGGATTGTGGAGAGGGAGGAAATATGTAGGGTTGTGAATGAATTGATGGAGGGGGAAGAAGGAGATTTAGTGCGGAAGAGGGTTAAAGAGATGCAAAAGGCTGGTTTTGTTGCTTTGGAGGATGAGGGATCTTCGACAAGAGGAGTTTCTGAGGTGGTCGAGAGATGGAAAAGGACTTTGGCTATGTAGATTTCGATTGCAAGGTTTTGCATGAAAAATTAGTTAGGTGATTGATCTGAAAAGGCATCAGTCTGTTCAGGTTCGATTTCATTATACAAATTAAGTTGTTTTCTTTAAATTTAATTGGTATGCTTTAGGTGGCTCAAGATGGAAATTGCGTTTGAAATATTAGCAAAACGAGCGACATCACATATTATCGAGATGTTGTCGAGAGTTGTATTCCGCATCCATTTGGTTAGTGCGAATTTAGTATTAATAAAGACATGTGGTAAGAATGATTTAGTCCCATTTTGAGAAAAATAGCTTTTACTAAAATAAGATCACTAGATCTGTCGGTGACTATAAAGATTTACAACGATACTCGCAGTTATTGCCCGAATACCGTTTTCTTTTGGTGGTCGGATCGAGTTCGGTTCTTCAAGAAGGCCCGAATTCCCACAATCATGACCCAATAACTAAAGCCCATTATATATTAGTTTAACTAGAGCTTCTAAAGCCCAACAGCAGAATATTCTTCTTCTATATACACAAATACGTGTTCTAGGTTGGCCTAATCAAATGATAGGTAAAAATTTTACAACAACAGCAACGAAAGATAGTACTAACAAGAAATAAATAAAATCTTGCCACAAAATTAGTTGAGGGTAAATCTAGTTTAAGAGGGTGTTTGGGAAGACTTATTTTTTGAAGCTTATAAGTTATGCCAGCTTTTAGTGGCTTTTGACTTTTATGATAAAAATATTATAAAAATTATTTGGGTAGTATAGTAATTTGTTTGGTCAAACCTAGCTTATTTAGGTGAGCTTATAAGTTAGTTTTTCAAAAGCTGAGGTATACCAGCTTTTTAAAATGTGACTTATAAGGTAACTTATTTTGTATTTTACCAAACATGTAGAAATGAAAAAGCTAACTTAAAAGCTAGTTTGACCAAAAAATAAGCCGCCCCAAACACCCTCTAAGTAACTTTCCTATCAAACCCAAGAGGTTCTAGCCGAGCTGGTAAGGTGCCTTTGAGCTCTAGTTCAAGATCTCAGGTTCGACTTTCCTGGGTAGCACCTACAGAAATTTAATTTTCTGAAATACCCGAGGTCGTGCGTTGGGAGGTACTCCTTAGCCACCCATGGGGGTTTGATACCCATAATTCGAAGGATCATGGGGAAGTTCCCCATGTGTCAAACCCAAAAAACTTTCCTACAGATCTCTCTTTTCTTTTTTCTTTATATATTTTTTTAAAGAAAATACCTTACTCAAAACTTGAAGCTGAACTCCACATACATAAATATTATTCTCGAGATAAATTCTAATATTGACACTCATGTTCCGAAGGATTATGGGGAAGTTCCCTTGTCAAACCTAACAAACTTTCCTATCAATCTCTATTTCTTTTGTTCTTTTATATTTTTAAAGAAACTACCTTACTCAAAACTTGAAGCTGAACTCCACATATATAAATATATTCTTTTATTATCAAGATAAATTCTAATGTTCTAAACTAACCAGTTAGCTGTGGTTCTCTACTTAATAAATTTTCACGGAAATATGTTACCAAACTAAGCTGGTTAGCATATTTCGTATCCAAACTTGACAAAAATAAAATAAAATTAACAATTAGTTTAGTGTTATTTTATTAATTTATTTTATGATAGATTTAATGTTTTTATTAATTATTATAATATTTGGGTTGTATTTTTGAATTATATATGTCCTTGATTTTTTAATCCAGTAGATATCACATCAATTAACGAAACACGTGTTAAGAATCCTTATACTTTGTTTTCTGTTTGTCGGATGTTAGTGCATCTTCTTTTTATTTTTTTATAACCCAACTCAGAATCAAACCTAAGACCGTGGAAGCCATATTGAACCCTCCCAACCGTAGGGCATTCTTGAGATATACGTAAAATCAATTCCAATTGTTCTCTATTTGGCATTATATGAGATTTTTAGCACACATGTGCCATATACATAGTGGTGGGGTCCATGCAAAAATAATTCAAATGGTCCCAATTTAGCTAATTTGACAACAAAATATTCTCATTATATTTGGGGAAGCTTTCTTCACTTTTCAGTTGATAAAAACAACTAATTTAGTAAGTTTCCTCCAAGAAAATAGTAATGATAAGCGATCACAGGATTAAGTAATTGTTTTCTCCTAAAAACTGTACCTCTTTAGGTACCTGAAATTTGTAATGACTAGCAAGGACCCATATGCATGCATGCAGTTAATTATAATTAAAATTTCATACCTTTTATAAAAAGAATTTGGCTATAACAACTTTCAGACATTAATTATTACTATAGCCATTTTTCATTACATAAACAGTTCGTCAGCAGAAATATATGTACTACTGGGAGTAGTCAAAGATTGGAGGAAAAATAAAAGGATTAACTACATTACAACCACAAACAAACTGGTGCTAAGTTTGATCTTGTTTCCAAGTTTCCAACAGTAGAAATTACTTTGTGTTTAGTTCTTCTGAATGCAAAATTGTATGTCAATTAGGCCATAAATGATGTAGAACGCATTGCGGACATATTCATGGAGAAACGGGACCGTCACAAGCCCAAACGCGGATCCGGCCGAGGAAAATAGCTTGCAACGAAAAACATGTCGTAACTTTCAAACTGTAAGTCGGAATTGGACGAATTTTTTTTATTCGCGTATTTTTTCGAGACGGAGTCAAACAAACCGATCGAAGTTTGGTTTGCCACCGTCCGTTTCGTCAAATTCCCTCCGGATTGAGAGTTATCAGGGTTTTTGTCAGCTTTTTACTATTTTTGGTAATCTTTTAGGAGTCTGTTTTGATTAGGAAATAAATCCGGTTTGATTCTAAATTTGACTGATTTACTTCCCTAATCATATGGAGTCTTTTAAGGATAATTTTCTTATTTCTATTTTTGGTAAAGTTCGGATCAATTAGAAGTCTTGTTTCTATTTTTAGTAAAGTTCGAGTCATAGTAGGACTCTTGTTTATTTTCTATTTAAACAGAGTCTCGTAAGCCCTAGAGGCATAACTTTTTTTATCAAATAAATTTCGTTTATTATATTTTCTTCATGGATTCGAAGCTCTTCGTGGATTCGGAGATCGTTCTTTGTGGATTTAGAGAGCAACCCTTGGTGGATTCCGAGGTTTTTACTTCCGCGCTGCATTAATTGGTATCAGAGACTTGTTCTTTCGATCCGATGGCAGGCGATGAAGCCCCCTTTTCTCAAACTGAGTTCGATGAGTTGAAGACTGATGTTAATCAGATGGAGACAGATGTTAATCAGATTAAGACTATCAGATCGACTTGCGCCGCATTGAGCCGCCTAAACATGATAGGAGTCCAAAATCGTGTTGATAGTCGCCAACGATGTGATCTGACTCCACAAGACGAATTCAACAGCGACAACGATGACTATGAAGCCCAACGCCGCGGTTATGATCGTAGAGACCGCCGTCGACGGGATAATTATGATGCTGGAGGATTCAAGATGAAGATGGATCTGCCATCTTTTAGCGCAACTTCATATTAAAGAATTTCTTGATTGGGTAGTATAGTAATTTGTTTGGTCAAACCTAGCTTATTTAGGTGAGCTTATAAGTTAGTTTTTCAAAAGTCGTATACACTTTTAAAATGTGACTTATAAGGTAACTTATTTTGTATTTTACCAAACATGTAGAAATGAAAAAGCTAACTTAAAAGCTAGTTTGACCAAAAATAAGCCCCAAACACCCTCTAAGTAACTTTCCTATCAAACCCAAGAGGTTCTAGCCGATTTGTGTAGGTGCCTTGAGCTCTAGTTCAAGATCTCGTGTTCGACTTTCTGGGTAGCACCTACTGAAATTTAATTTTCTCGAAATACCCAGGCGTGCGTTGGGAGGTACTCCTTAGCCACCCATGGGGTTTGATACCCATAATTGAAGGATCATGGGGAAGTTCCCCATGTGTCAAACCCAAAAACTTTCCTACAGATCTCTCTTTTCTTTTTTTTCTTTATATATTTTTTAAAGAAAATACCTTACTCAAAACTTGAAGCTGAACTCCACATACATAAATATTATTCTCGAGATAAATTCTAATATTGACACTCATGTTCGAAGGATTATGGGAAGTTCCTTGTCAAACCTAACAAACTTTCCTATCAATCTCTATTTCTTTTGTTCTTTTTATATTTTTTAAAGAAAATACCTTACTCAAAACTTGAAGCTGAACTCCACATATATAAATATATTCTTTTATTATCAAGATAAATTCTAATGTTCTAAACTAACCAGTTAGCTGTGGTTCTCTACTTAATAAATTTTCACGGAAATATGTTACCAAACTAAGCTGGTTAGCATATTTCGTATCCAAACTTGACAAAAATAAAATAAAATTAACAATTAGTTTAGTGTTATTTTATTAATTTATTTTATGATAGATTTAATGTTTTTATTAATTATTATAATATTTGGGTTGTATTTTTGAATTATATATGTCCTTGATTTTTTAATCCAGTAGATATCACATCAATTAACGAAACACGTGTTAAGAATCCTTATACTTTGTTTTCTGTTTGTCGGATGTTAGTGCATCTTCTTTTATTTTTATAACCCCTCGAATCAAAGGCCAAGAGTAGGCCCGTATTGAACCCTCCGGACATTCTTGAGATATACGTAAAATCAATTCCAATTGTTCTCTATTTGGCATTATATGAGATTTTTAGCACACATGTGCCATATACATAGTGGTGGGGTCCATGCAAAAATAATTCAAATGGTCCCAATTTAGCTAATTTGACAACAAAATATTCTCATTATATTTGGGGAAGCTTTCTTCACTTTTCAGTTGATAAAACAACTAATTTAGTAAGTTTCCTCCAAGAAAATAGTAATGATAAGCGATCACAGGATTAAGTAATTGTTTTCTCCTAAAACTGTACCTCTTTAGGTACCTGAAATTTGTAATGACTAGCAAGGACCCATATGCATGCATGCAGTTAATTATAATTAAAATTTCATACCTTTTATAAAAAGAATTTGGCTATAACAACTTTCAGACATTAATTATTACTATAGCCATTTTTCATTACATAAACAGTTCGTCAGCAGAAATATATGTACTACTGGGAGTAGTCAAAGATTGGAGGAAAAATAAAAGGATTAACTACATTACAACCACAAACAAACTGGTGCTAAGTTTGATCTTGTTTCCAAGTTTCCAACAGTAGAAATTACTTTGTGTTTAGTTCTTCTGAATGCAAAATTGTATGTCAATTAGGCCATAAATGATGTAGAACGCATTGCGGACATATTCATGGAGAAACGGGACCGTCCACAAGCCCAGCTGCGGACGGTAGAAAATAACGCAACGAAAACATGTCGTAACTTTCAAACGTAAGTCGAATTGGGCGAATTTTTTATTCGCGTATTTTTAGAGGCAGTCAAACAAACCGATCGAAGTTTGGTTTGCCACCGTCCGTTCGTCAAATTCCCTCGGATTGAGAGTTATCGGGGTTTTGTCGACTTTTACTATTTTTGGTAATCTTTTAGGATGTTTTGATTAGGAAATAAATCGGTTTGATTCTAAATTTGGTGATTTACTTCCCTAATCATATGGAGTCTTTAAGGATAATTTTCTTATTTCTATTTTTGGTAAAGTTCGGATCAATTAGAAGTCTTGTTTCTATTTTTAGTAAAGTTCGAGTCATAGTAGGACTCTTGTTTATTTTCTATTTAAACAGAGTCTCGTAAGCCCTAGAGGCATAACTTTTTATCAAATAAATTTCGTTTATTATATTTTCTTCATGGATTCAAGCTCTTCGTGGATTCGGAGATCGTTCTTTGTGGATTTAGAGAGCAACCCTTGGTGGATTAGGGTTTTACTCGTACATTAATTGGTATCGAGACTTGTTCTTTCGATCCGATGGCAGGCGATGAAGCCCCCTTTTCTCAAACTGAGTTCGATGAGTTGAAGACTGATGTTAATCAGATGGAGACAGATGTTAATCAGATTAAGACTACTGTAGATCGACTTGCGTCGGCATTGGAGCGTCTAAACATGATAGGAGTCCAAAATCGTGTTGATAGTCGCCAACGATGTGATCTGACTCCACAAGACGAATTCAACAGCGACAACGATGACTATGAAGCCCAACGCCGCGGTTATGATCGTAGAGACCGCCGTCGACGGGATAATTATGATGCTGGAGGATTCAAGATGAAGATGGATCTGCCATCTTTTAACGGGCAACTTCATATTAAAGAATTTCTTGATTGGGTTGCAGAGGTGGAGAGATTTTTCGAGTATATGGAGATCCCAGATGAACGAAAAGTTAAGTTGGTGGCCTACCGACTTAAGGGTGGAGCATCTGCTTGGTGGGAATCAGTATGCATGAATCGATCTCATCAAGGAAAGCCGAAGGTCAATAAGTGGGAGAAGATGAAGAAGTTGCTAAAATCCCGTTTCCTGCCAAGTGACTATGAACAAGTCTTGTTTGTACAATACCAGAATTGTAAACAAGGTGGAAGAACAGTTGATGAGTATACGCAGGAGTTTTATCGGCTGTCATCCCGCAACAATTTAAACGAGAACAAGTCCCAACAAATGCCTCGTTACACCGGGGGATTGAGGATAGCAATTCAGGATCGTGTGTCTTTGCAGCAGACATATATTTTGACAGATACAGTTAGCCTAGCCGAAAAGGTGGAGCGGCAACTTGGACGAAATTCTAGAGGATCATGGGCAGCTCCCGATAGGTCGCGCACGAGTTTTAATCGTGGCGGGAACAAACAGTCTTCAATTGCTTCTGATCAAGATTCTACAGCTGAGAAGGGTACAGGACCGACGACAACAGCAACAAAGAAGGCTACACCACCAAATTCATATGCCAAACCCGATCCAATCAAGTGCTATCGATGTGGTCAACCTGGTTATCGATCCAATCAGTGCCCTAAAAGAGGTGCTGTGAATATGGTGGATCATGAAGAGGATGATATAGACCAAGATGACGCTGAAGACTACGGCCATGAAGGAGTGGGTGCTGATGATGGGGATCAACTCTCGTGTGTTGTGCGACGATTATTATTGGCTCCAAAGACAGAAGAACCACCCCAGAGGCATAATATCTTTCGCACAATGTGCACCGTGAAACAGAAGACTTATGATATTATCATTGATAGTGACAGTAGTGAGAATATTGTCTCTCGACGCATGGTAGAGAAATTAGGTTTGAAGACAGAGAAACATCCTACCCCTTACAAGATTGGCTGGATTCGTAAGGATAATGACGTACAGGTTGATGAGGTGTGTCGGGTGTCTTTTTTCATTGGCCGTAATTACGTTGATGAGGTGATATGCGATGTAGTAGAGATGGACGCTTGTCATATGCTGTTAGGCAGGCCATGGCAGTTTGACATTGATGCCACGCACAGGGGGAATGACAATGTTTATATCTTTAAGAAGGATGGTCGCCGAGTTGTGCTCCTGCCTCTTACTGAGAAGGGGTCAATCAAAACAGATGTTGCAGAAAAGAAGGCGTTTTTGGTTAACAATGAAGATTTTATGAAAGATGTGAAACAGTCTGACGAGATTTATGCTCTTGTTGTTTCAGGAAAAGAGGATTCTGCCTCCACCGAAATTCCACCTGAAGTCCAGACCCTTTTGCAACAATTTGACGCAGTTATGCCTGACGAGCTGCCTTCTGAGTTACCGTTGCTTCGAGACATCCAACATCAGATCGATTTCATCCCTGGATCACGCTTACCAAACTTGCCACACTATCGGATGAGCCCGAAAGAAGGAGAGATCTTGCAAAAATAAGTGGACGAACTCATACAGAAAGGCCTCATTCAAGCTAGCATGAGTCTGTGTGTCGTGCCAGCGTTACTTGTCCCAAAGAAGAACGGAGAGTGGCGCATGTGTGTGGATAGTAGGGCTATCAATAAGATTACTGTGAAGTATCTATTTCCTATCCCTCGCCTGGAAGACATGCTGGATATGTTATCTGGATCAAAAGTATTCTCCAAAATTGACCTCAGGAGTGGTTATCATCAGATTCGGATTAGAGAAGGAGATGAGTGGAAGACTACCTTCAAGACAAAAGAAGGCTTGTATGAATGGTTGGTCATGCCTTTTGGCCTTTTCAATGCTCCTAGCACTTTCATGCGGTTGATGAATCAGATATTAAAATCCTTTATCGACAAGTTCGTTATAGTTTATTTCGATGATATCCTAATTTATAGCCAGACCGAGTCCGTGCATCTGGACCACTTGAGGGAGGTACTAACGGTTTTGTAGTAGAATAAGTTGTACATCAATCTAAAAAAATGTAACTTTATGACCAGTAGCCTATTGTTCTTGGGCTTTATCGTCAGTGCAGAGGGTATCCATGTTGATGAAGAGAAGGTGCGTGCTATTCGAGATTGGCCTACGCTGAAGACCGTCAGCGAAGTTCGTAGTTTTCATGGCCTAGCCACTTTCTACAGGAGATTTGTTAAAAATTTCAGCAGCATTGTGACACCTATTACTAAGTGCACGAAGAAAGGCAAGTTTAATTGGGGAGAAGATGCGGACCGTAGCTTTGCATTAATCAAGGAGAAGTTATCCATAGCACCAGTGCTTGCCCTTCCAGATTTTCAAAAGGTGTTTGAAGTTGATTTTGATGCGTCTATCATAGGAATTGGTGGTGTTCTATCTCAAGAAGGGCCCGCCATTTCTATAGTGAGAAACTCGAAGCTCGATGGCGGGACCACATATGAGCTGGAGTTGTATGCCATAGTCCAGTCCCTGAAGCATTGGGAGCACTATTTAATCTCACGGGAGTTTCTGCTTAATACTGACCATCAAGCTTTGAAGTCCATCAATAGTCAGACTACCATCAACCGTATGCATGCTCATAGGATAGCGTTTCTGCAGCGTTTCACCTTTGTTTTGAAGCACAAGTCTGGGTAGCAGAACAAAGTTACCGATGCACTGAGTCAGAGAGCTGATTTGTTGGTGACTCTGCCAGCAGAAGTGACTGGATTTGAATACTTGAAGGAGCAGTATGCAGAAGATGAAGACTTTAAGGAGATTTGGAACGACTGCCAACAAAATTAATTAGTCAGAGGTTTTCATATCCAGGATGGCTATTTATTTCATGGAGATCAGTTGTGCATACCTCAAAGTTCATTGAGAGAGCAGATAATACGAGACCTTCATGCTGGCGGGCTAGGAGGACATTTAGGGCGTGATAAGACGATTGCTTCCATTGAAGAGCGATATTATCGGCCTCACCAAGAAGGGGACGTAAAAATATGTGCGCTGTCCGCTTTGTCGTTACTAAGGGACAGTCCCAAAATACAGGATTGTATACACCCTTACCTGTTCCTGATGCGCCATGGCATGATATCTCGATGGACTTTGTGTTGGGACTTCCTCGAACCCAATGAGGCATGGATTCTATTTTTGTTGTTGTTGACAGGTTTTCAAAGATGTCACACTTTATTCCTTGCAAGAAGACAGCGGATGCTAGCAACATTGCCAATCTTTTCTTTCGGGAGATAGTTCGCCTTCATGGAGTACCAAAATCCATCACATCTGATCGTGATTCTAAGTTCTTATCCCATTTTTGGAGGACCTTGTGGCAACGATTCAATACTTCAATTCAGTACTGCTTACCACCCTCAAACGGACGGACAGACCGAAGTGGTCAATCGCACTCTCGGTAACCTTCTTAGATCCATCTCTGGCGATCGTCCAAAACAGTGGGATCTTACTCTGACACATGCTGAATTTATTTATAACTATATGAAGAGTCGAACTACAGGCATGGCTCCCTTTGTGATTGTATATGGAAGGCTTCCGAACCATTATCTTGATCTAGCTTCACTGTCTAAGCTTCCAGGACAGAGTATTGCTGTAGATCATATGGCTAAAAAGATACGTGCTATCCAACAGGAAGTGAAAGAGAAGATAGAGAAGTCTAATGCTAAATATAAGGCGGATGCTGATCAACACAGGAGGAAGAAGGTGTTTGAGGAGGGAGACATAGTGATGATATTTCTGCGAAAGGAGCGTTTCCCAGTGGGCACCTATAACAAGCTGAAGAAAAAAAAGTATGGTCCGTGCAAAATACTGAAGAAGATTAGTGACAATGCTTATGTCGTTGACCTTCCTGCAGATTTGGCAATTTCTCCTAGTTTCAATGTTGCAGATTTGTTTGAGTATTATCCGCCAGAAGGAATAACACTTCATGCGAATATAAGCTCGGGGTCGAGCTCTTTTCAAGCAGGGGAGACTAATGTAGAACGCATTGTGGACATATTCATGGAGAAACGGGACCGTCACAAGCCCAAACGCGGACCCGGCCGAGGAAAATAGCTTGCAACGAAGAACAGGTCGTAGCTTTTAAACTGTAAGTCGGAATTGGACGAATTTTTTTTAAATCGCGTATTTTTTCGAGACTGAGTCAAACAAACCGATCGAAGTTTGGTTTGCCACCGTCCGTTTCATCAAATTCCCTCCGGATTGAGAGTTATCAGGATTTTTGTCAGCTTTTTACTATTTTTGGCAATCTTTTAGGAGTCTGTTTTGATTAGGAAACAAATCCGGTTTGATTCTAAATTTGACCGATTTACTTCCATAATCATAGGAAGTCTTTTAAGGATAATTTTTTTATTTCTATTTTTGGTAAAGTTCGGGTCAATTAGAAGTCTTGTTTCTATTTTTAGTAAAGTTCGAATCATAGTAGGAGTCTTATTTATTTTCTATTTAAACAGAGTCTCGTAAGCCCTAGAGACATAACTTTTTTTATCAAATAAATTTCGTTTATTATATTTTCTTCGTGGATTCGAAGCTCTTCGTGGATTCGGAGATCGTTCTTTGTGGATTCAGAGAGCAACCCTTGGTGGATTCTGAGGTTTTTACTTCCGCGCTGCGTTCATAAATGTACTAAAATGAGATCTTGATGCTCCTCCTACATTTTGACATTTAATTATTTTTTTTTTTGGTTAAATCGATGGGAAATTGATCTATTTCAACAACTCATACAAAGTCCATGTTAGGGTCTAGGATGCGCAAATTATCTGAAGAATATTTCATTTTCAGGAACCAAATGCAAAATTAACTCCTATATAAACTAGTGTACTGCTTCTATTTGGATAAGTTAATTTAATTAACAAATATATGTAGATCTACAGTCACAATTTATAATTAGGTCTTTTTTTTTTTTTGGGAGCATTCGTATTGCTTTGTTGTAATCTCTCAAAAACAACTTCTTTTAGCAAACAAAAATAGAACACAACTGATTAATAGAAACACCATTTCAAATGTATACCTTGTGGCCTTTTTGGTGCGAAAGTTTGCTTTTTTACTTTCTGGTGTATTTAAGAGGTGCTGGTATATTTTCAGAGACTATGTAGAAAACTTTGATCTGTATTTTTGGAGTTGGGAATGTGGATGACCATGTACAACCACTTTTGATAATTGTAGCAGGCTGAAGCGCTTCCTGGTGAAGGCTTCATCCCTTTCATCTCAGAAAACCATTCAAATATTTATTTTAAAAAATTAAAGTTAGAAAGTGGTACGAAAAAGGGATCTCCTCATCTCGTCCCTATATCGCTTCATTAATCAGTAGCACATGCAGTCTTCTTTCCTCGTAACAACGCAAAATTATTGAATAACAGAGACTTATGCATGAATGCATATTAATCAATCATGTTTGTATTATGTTTCCAAATAATTATAAATATGCTGCTATAAATTTACTTTTTAGTGTGTATTTGAAATATGGGTAGCACTATCATTCACGATCAAACTTGTTCTTATTTGGACCATAATTTTCTTGAGAGAATCTCGACGTCTGTTTTTTTTCCGCACAAGAAAACAATAACATAAAAGCTTTGTTGATTGTTGTTATTCAAAAAGAGAGAGGCATATATGTATGCTTGTTAATTTGTCACGTATATGCTAGTAGATCCATGCATGGGGACCGCGGTTATGTGAAATATAAGGACAGGGATGAGAGGGTATCAACTATCGGAAATAAATGGATGAGAAAGGAAATCCAGTTCTCTCCAAACTCAAAGGAAGAAAAAAAAAATGAATTTCGTTTCTTAAATTAGTATTTATCACAATTATGTACAAAATTAATTAATGGTTATGATTGTCATGGTTGGAAAGTCTAGGTGATGTTTTGATCTTTAAAAATGTAAAAATGATATGGAAATAATGAATACACGGTGGAGTATTATAAATTAATCTGAATCTTGTTACTGTCTCTAAAGAATAAATTAACAAGTTTTAATACTCGAGTATGAATCGTGTCTTCGTACTACTCAAAATGGTGCTAATAGAAAAAAAAGATTATTTTGAACTCTAGGAGGGACTGCAATTATTTGGGATATTTAATCAGGACAGACTCAGTGTCATGGGGGGACCTTATAAATTGGACCTCCCCATGCATCCAAATTAACTTTGATTCAATTTTTCAAGAGTCTCACTCTTGATTTTTTTTTATTTGCAAGGAATTTAGCATTTAGAATTGTTGCATGTGTAAATCCTAAAATGGTTAGATCATTTTTTTTTCTTCTTTATACAAAATTCGTCGTCCTATGGATCTGAAGTGAATGTGCCTTCCTAAGTGATGGTTTTCCATACCCCTGAAGTACACGCTCCGTTATGAAATTAACAATTTCAACGATAGTCATTGATGAGGGGGTTTTTTCATTAAACTTTTCAGATGAGAAGGTTCTTGAAAATATGATATAGATGGGGGATTTCTTGTAAATCTACCCAATAATTAGTTGTTTCACCAAGGGTGGGTCGACCCTTATAATATTCAGAATGGCCTATTTCCCTCCCATTCCCTCTTTATATAGGTCCCTCTCCTTCTTCCTCACTTTTTCATCCTTCTTTCATCCTTGTGCCCATATAATAATGGCGAAGGAGGAAGATCTAAGTTCATGCAACAGCTTCATCGTCAAGCTCAGCATCATCACCATCATTTTTAGCTTCACTATTTTCATGTCATTTGATGAAAATTTGGTACAAGGTTGGAGAGTTCTCTTTAAAGTTCATTACTAAATTTATCTTTCGCCGTAGGTTTATGAAGAAGAGTATGTTTTATTTTTCAATTTGTACACTTTTTTAGATCTATTATTTAATTGATGGAAAGTGTGTGTATACTATCTAGCATCAAATTAAGGGTGTTACTTTCCAAATTAATTTCCCGTTTTCCCCTTTCATGTTTGATTAGTATTTTCTTGGTTTAATATTTGTGTTTCACATGCTCATTTAATAAATTTGCAGAGACTGACAAATGAATATGCCATAAATCTCTTGAATAACACTAGCGCCTGAACTTATGAAACAAGTTTGCAGTAAAAGTACTAAATCAACATTAAGTAGCATGTTTTAGAAAGGAACATGTAGCATGTTGAAAACGCAAGATATTAATTTCATTGTTTCGTATAGATGCTCAAAGTTCAAAACATACGGAGGACTGTGGCAATAATTTGACAACCTGAATCCTATGCACAACATATAGACTAGACATTGCAATGACACCTAGTTCTAAAAATTAAAATAAATAAACGAACATTAATATTTTTTCCGTTGCTATTTTGTATCATAATTTGTGTCCAAGAGATGTTATTATCAATCTCCATTATAGTATGTCGAAGAAACAAGCTACTTATTATTAATAGAATATATATGAGAAATGATTATTATTATATATGTTGATATTTGGATAGTATTGATTAATTTATCTGCTAATACTTGTCCTTAGAACATTGGGTTCCTTCTTTGTCAAGGATTTTATCTTTCAATTATACGATGTTGAAAGCATGCATGCGAATTTTCTCAGTGACTTATTATTAATATTTAATGCCAAAACCCTAATATCGTGTAGCCCCTAGTAATGTTTCTCAAGCGAGATGATGACATGAGCTATGAAGTTCATTAGCTAAGAGTATGATTTAAAGAAGTTACACGGTTAAACTAATTATGATGTTGGCTAAATAAAAGCTAGCACGTCCTTGTGTACGGCTCATACATATGCACATATAGAAAATTGTTATAGAGCAATAGATGAAGAACATCTTATAAGCACTATCGAGCAGAAAACCACAGAATTTATTTTAGAATTCAGTATCTTCAACTGCAGGTACTCGTCCTACCCAAATGTTTTGTAGGACGTTTTAAACAAAGGTAAATTACACTAAACCCCCAAGAACTTTCAGCATTTTGCAGTAAATACCCTATAACTTTGAAATCGCACTAAACACCCAATAATTTTTGAGAATTGCAGAAAATTCCCAATAGGTTTCCATATTTTCCAGATAACCCTCATAAATTAGAACCAAAACCAACATATATAAAAGGCATTTTGATAATGATAGGGTTTACTGTAATTTGCCCAAAAGATATTGAATGTTTTTGAAAATATGATATAGATGGGGATTTCTTGTAAATCTACCCAATAATTAGTTGTTTCACCAAGGGTGGGTCGACCCTTATAATATTCAGAATGGCCTATTTCCTCCCATTCCCTCTTTATATAGGTCCCTCTCCTTCTTCCTCACTTTTTCATCCTTCTTTCATCCTTGTGCCCATATAATAATGGCGAAGGAGGAAGATCTAAGTTCATGCAACAGCTTCATCGTCAAGCTCAGCATCATCACCATCATTTTTAGCTTCACTATTTTCATGTCATTTGATGAAAATTTGGTACAAGGTTGGAGAGTTCTCTTTAAAGTTCATTACTAAATTTATCTTTCGCCGTAGGTTTATGAAGAAGAGTATGTTTTATTTTTCAATTTGTACACTTTTTTAGATCTATTATTTAATTGATGGAAAGTGTGTGTATACTATCTAGCATCAAATTAAGGGTGTTACTTTCCAAATTAATTTCCCGTTTTCCCCCTTTCATGTTTGATTAGTATTTTCTTGGTTTAATATTTGTGTTTCACATGCTCATTTAATAAATTTGCAGAGACTGACAAATGAATATGCCATAAATCTCTTGAATAACACTAGCGCCTGAACTTATGAAACAAGTTTGCAGTAAAAGTACTAAATCAACATTAAGTAGCATGTTTTAGAAAGGAACATGTAGCATGTTGAAAACGCAAGATATTAATTTCATTGTTTCGTATAGATGCTCAAAGTTCAAAACATACGGAGGACTGTGGCAATAATTTGACAACCTGAATCCTATGCACAACATATAGACTAGACATTGCAATGACACCTAGTTCTAAAAATTAAAATAAATAAACGAACATTAATATTTTTTCCGTTGCTATTTTGTATCATAATTTGTGTCCAAGAGATGTTATTATCAATCTCCATTATAGTATGTCGAAGAAACAAGCTACTTATTATTAATAGAATATATATGAGAAATGATTATTATTATATATGTTGATATTTGGATAGTATTGATTAATTTATCTGCTAATACTTGTCCTTAGAACATTGGGTTCCTTCTTTGTCAAGGATTTTATCTTTCAATTATACGATGTTGAAAGCATGCATGCGAATTTTCTCAGTGACTTATTATTAATATTTAATGCCAAAACCCTAATATCGTGTAGCCCCTAGTAATGTTTCTCAAGCGAGATGATGACATGAGCTATGAAGTTCATTAGCTAAGAGTATGATTTAAAGAAGTTACACGGTTAAACTAATTATGATGTTGGCTAAATAAAAGCTAGCACGTCCTTGTGTACGGCTCATACATATGCACATATAGAAAATTGTTATAGAGCAATAGATGAAGAACATCTTATAAGCACTATCGAGCAGAAAACCACAGAATTTATTTTAGAATTCAGTATCTTCAACTGCAGGTACTCGTCCTACCCAAATGTTTTGTAGGACGTTTTAAACAAAGGTAAATTACACTAAACCCCCAAGAACTTTCAGCATTTTGCAGTAAATACCCCTATAACTTTGAAATCGCACTAAACACCCAATAATTTTTGAGAATTGCAGAAAATTCCCAATAGGTTTCCATATTTTCCAGATAACCCTCATAAATTAGAACCAAAAACCAACATATATAAAAAGGCATTTTGATACGTATAGGGGGTTTACTGTAATTTGCCCAAAAGATATTGAATGTTTTTTGCAAAAGTTATTGGGGGTTTTGTGCGATTTTGAAAGTTATTAGGGGTTTGCTCTAAAACGCTAAAAGTTATTGGGTGTTTAGTGCAGTTTACCCTTTAAACATTTCATTTATTAGGATGAGTTAATTTGAAACATCTTTGTTGGAGGAAAAAGTAGGGAAAACTTGTGAGATTAAATTTGTTAATTATTACTGACTACAGTTGTGCTTAGAGGATTTTTATGATAAAAATAACCAGCTTTCAAATAAAAGTATGACATCATGGTAAGTTTGTTTCTTTGACCACGTATATCTATTACATATATAATTGGTAAAGAAATCAAACAAGGTAAAGAATATCTTGCAATTTCTTTTTATCTTTTATAATTTCTAATATTTTAATTTTCTCCAAAAGGTTTCATCTCCTACTATTTGATGTGCATCTAATTTTCGTTCTAGGTATTTGGTCACCCGAAGGAGCTGTAGATTTTCTCCTACCCGAGATGGAATTAGAAGTTAAAATTGATTCCATAGGTAAATTTATGGCTCCATTTTGGCTTTTATATATATATATATATATATATATATATATATATATATATATAATATAATTCACGGGGTCTACTGAGTGAAGAGATATTATTAATAGATCATAGAGTTTCTCTACGACTAAGGATGTAGAGAATCTCTAGACATTAATTTGTATGCTTACTGGGCTTTAACCCATCTTAGGCTCGGTTTGGGCCTAAAAAACTAGCACAATTATATTTCAAATGATATACTTCATGGCTGTTTGGTTACCTCGGTTCTCATAGGATTTGGTGAAAAAACTGGGCCCCATTCAAAATTTATGTTAGAATTAAAATCAGTGGACAAAATTTCTCGTTTGTTGAATGTATTTTGGTGAAAAAACCGGGCCCCATTCAAAATTTATGTCAGAATTAAAATCACAGGGGACAAAATTTCTAGTTTGTTTTCTGTATTTGGGAAAGTGAGAAAGTGCCCTACATTATCAATTTGTGGTTCCCAACGCAGGTCAGAATTCCTCTATAAAAAGTTGCACTTTTGGAGGATTTAGTCTTTGTGTTTACCCTCAAAATCTATTTAAAAAAACATAAAAATTGTACTAGATACAGTCATGTCTTATTTTTGGAACCATTCATCACCCTTCCAACAAACAAGAAATATTTATAGAATTTTCTTTCAAAGGTAACTTTTGATTCAAACTATTCTATTAATCAAACACAATACTAATAACTCGGATAGTTAAAGATTTTTAGATTTCTGACATAAGTTGTCATAAATTTAAAATACAAATCCACTAACCAAGCAGCCTTACCTCTTAACATCTAATGTTTTCTTTATTTCAGGTAGAAGAACCTGTAGAGACCTACCACGATGAAACGTCAAAATCAAGAACATTCTATTTTCCTTCCCACAATTTCACAATCGCAACAATTTGGGCTCCTTTTCTCGTCAAATACAGGAAAATGATAATAGTACTAATTCCAAACGAAATAAAGAGTTCCAAGTTTATCTAGATACCCTTGAAGAAAAATGGACCGAAAGTTATCACAAATACGATTACATCGTAATCGCCTCTGGCCAGTGGTACCTAAAAATATTATACTGTGGGAGAAAGGAAAATCGTCGGATGCCATAATTGTGCAGAGAAGAA
This sequence comes from Asparagus setaceus, assembly GCA_012295165.1. Classification (NCBI taxonomy): domain Eukaryota; kingdom Viridiplantae; phylum Streptophyta; class Magnoliopsida; order Asparagales; family Asparagaceae; genus Asparagus; species Asparagus setaceus. The sequence continues at coordinate 67,426,901 of CM022705.1, read as the reverse complement.
CATAAAGGAAATAGGTATAGAATACCCTTATCGTAGATCTCTTAAAACGGCATTCAATTTTATAACTTCATCAGATCATAAACCCTTGGTCTTTTTCCGAACTTGGATGCCTGATCACTTTGAATACGGCGAGTGGTTCAGTGGAGGGATCTGTAACAGGACTCGACCGTACAAAGAAGGTGAGTATAATTCACGGGTCTACTGAGTGAAGAGATATTATTAATAGATCATAGAGTTTCTACGACTAAGGATGTAGAGAATCTCTAGACATTAATTTGTATGCTTACCGGCTTTAACCCATCTTAGGCTCGGTTTGGGCCTAAAAACTAGCACAATTATATTTCAAATGATATACTTCATGGCTGTTTGGTTACCTCGGTTCTCATAGGATTTGGTGAAAAACTGGGCCCCATTCAAAATTTATGTTAGAATTAAAATCAGTGGACAAAATTTCTCGTTTGTTGAATGTATTTTGGTGAAAAACCGGGCCCCATTCAAAATTTATGTTAGAATTAAAATCAGTGGACAAAATTTCTCGTTTGTTGAATGTATTTTGGTGAAAAACCGGGCCCCATTCAAAATTTATGTTAGAATTAAAATCAGTGGACAAAATTTCTCGTTTGTTGAATGTATTTTGGTGAAAAACTGGGCCCCATTCAAAATTTATGTTAGAATTAAAATCAGTGGACAAAATTTCTCGTTTGTTGAATGTATTTTGGTGAAAAACCGGGCCCCATTCAAAATTTATGTTAGAATTAAAATCAGTGGACAAAATTTCTCGTTTGTTGAATGTATTTTGGTGAAAAACCGGGCCCCATTCAAAATTTATGTTAGAATTAAAATCAGTGGACAAAATTTCTCGTTTGTTGAATGTATTTTGGTGAAAAACTGGGCCCCATTCAAAATTTATGTTAGAATTAAAATCAGTGGACAAAATTTCTCGTTTGTTGAATGTATTTTGGTGAAAAACTGGGCCCCATTCAAAATTTATGTTAGAATTAAAATCAGTGGACAAAATTTCTCGTTTGTTGAATGTATTTTGGTGAAAAACTGGGCCCCATTCAAAATTTATGTTAGAATTAAAATCAGTGGACAAAATTTCTCGTTTGTTGAATGTATTTTGGTGAAAAACCGGGCCCCATTCAAAATTTATGTCAGAATTAAAATCACAGGGGACAAAATTTCTAGTTTGTTTTCTGTATTTGGGAAAGTGAGAAAGTGCCCTACATTATCAATTTGTGGTTCCCAACGCAGGTCAGAATTCCTCTATAAAAAGTTGCACTTTTGGAGGATTTAGTCTCTGTGTTTACCCTCAAAATCTATTTAAAAACATAAAAATTGTACTAGATACAGTCATGTCTTATTTTTGGAACCATTCATCACCCTTCCAACAAACAAGAAATATTTATAGAATTTTCTTTCAAAGGTAACTTTTGATTCAAACTATTCTATTAATCAAACACAATACTAATAATTCGGATAGTTAAAGATTTTTAGATTTCTGACATAAGTTGTCATAAATTTAAAATACAAATCCAATAACCAAGCAGCCTTACCTCTTAACATCTAATGTTTTCTTTATTTCAGGTAGAAGAACCTGTAGAGACCTACCACGATGAAACGTCAAAATCAAGAACATTCTATTTTCCTTCCCACAATTTCACAATCGCAACAATTTGGGCTCCTTTTCTCGTCAAATACAGGGAAAATGATAATAGTACTAATTCCAAACGAAATAAAGAGTTCCAAGTTTATCTAGATACCCTTGAAGAAAAATGGACCGAAAGTTATCACAAATACGATTACATCGTAATCGCCTCTGGCCAGTGGTACCTAAAAAATATTATACTGTGGGAGAAAGGGAAAATCGTCGGATGCCATAATTGTGCAGAGAAGAACATAAAGGAAATAGGTATAGAATACCCTTATCGTAGATCTCTTAAAACGGCATTCAATTTTATAACTTCATCAGATCATAAACCCTTGGTCTTTTTCCGAACTTGGATGCCTGATCACTTTGAATACGGCGAGTGGTTCAGTGGAGGGATCTGTAACAGGACTCGACCGTACAAAGAAGGTGAGTATAATGGAAAGGAGTTTGATCAGGTGATGAGAGATATCGAGGTGGATGAGTTTGCGAAAGTGGTTGAAGTTGCGTCTGAGAGAGGGACTCATATTGAACTGCTCGATACGTTTCATCTTTCGTTGCTGAGACCAGACGGTCATCCAGGCCCTTATAGGCATTATCCTCCGTTTGGTACAAATAAGACCGCGAAAATTCAGAATGACTGTCTTCATTCGTGCTTGCCTGGTCCTATTGATACATGGAATGATCTGACCATGAAGATAATGGTGGATGGAGGAGCTATAAAATCATCTTCACACATGTTCGTGATTTAGCATCGTATATATGATAATAATTGTTTAAATATCGAAGAAAAGGATTCATGCAGCAGATTCCAGAAATTCAGAATAAAGACTTATTGTTATTGGTATATCATAATTTCATATCAATTTGTATTATTTTTTACTATTGTATTTGTAAGATGATGTAATCCTATACATTAAGTATATGTGTGTGGTACCTATCTGCAAACAATTTGGATCCTCTCCACTACAAAAAAAAAAGCATCTTAAAGTCCTTTTGAGCATGAGAAGTCACTTTTTAATTAAGTTCCTCCCAACTCGATCTATATACAAGTCTCGCAAAATCACACACTAATATTGACCATATACCCGAAAAAATTGACAAATTAGTTATCAACACCTAAAAAAATTTGAACTGGGATATTTCAAGATTTCTCTCATAGAAAAATTATGATAGTCTTATCTTTATGTAAAATCCCCAAGGTTATTGTAGCTTTTGACATTTTGCCCATTTCTCTACAAGTGACTGTCGTTTGCTTGCACCTGATCTGTTTTCAGATGTCACAAAAAGTTAAGCCAACACGAACCGGAAGATCCATATAACCGGTTCATTTAAATGTCGGGTGAAAGACCATAACGCATAACGCTTGCCGTATTTTCAGTTTGAAGGACCATTTTCCATGTGTCATTAGTGACTTCATCTATGTACGTAATTAATGAAAATACAAGTTGCTGCTCATATGTTCCCTTGTGGGGCATATAATAAGGGTTTTCTAGTGGATAGCTGTCCGTGATCACTCGTGAAGAGATATTATTAATAGATCATAGAGTTTCTACGACTAAGGATGTAGAGAATCTCTGACATGAATGCTTCTTGGGCTTTAACCCATCTTAGGCTCGGTTTGGGCCTAAAAACTAGCACAATTATATTTCAAATGATATACTTCATGGCTGTTTGGTTACCTCGGTTCTCATAGGATTTGGTGCCCCCATTCAAAATTTATGTCAGAATTAAAATCACAGGGGACAAAATTTCTAGTTTGTTTTCTGTATTTGGGAAAGTGAGAAAGTGCCCTACATTATCAATTTGTGGTTCCCAACGCAGGTCAGAATTCCTCTATAAAAGTTGCACTTTTGGAGGATTTAGTCTCTGTGTTTACCCTCAAAATCTATTTAAAAACATAAAAATTGTACTAGATACAGTCATGTCTTATTTTTGGAACCATTCATCACCCTTCCAACAAACAAGAAATATTTATAGAATTTTCTTTCAAAGGTAACTTTTGATTCAAACTATTCTATTAATCAAACACAATACTAATAATTCGGATAGTTAAAGATTTTTAGATTTCTGACATAAGTTGTCATAAATTTAAAATACAAATCAATAACCAAGCAGCCTTACCTCTTAACATCTAATGTTTTCTTTATTTCAGGTAGAAGAACCTGTAGAGACCTACCACGATGAAACGTCAAAATCAAGAACATTCTATTTTCCTTCCCACAATTTCACAATCGCAACAATTTGGGCTCCTTTTCTCGTCAAATACAGGGAAAATGATAATAGTACTAATTCCAAACGAAATAAAGAGTTCCAAGTTTATCTAGATACCCTTGAAGAAAAATGGACCGAAAGTTATCACAAATACGATTACATCGTAATCGCCTCTGGCCAGTGGTACCTAAAAAATATTATACTGTGGGAGAAAGGAAAATCGTCGGATGCCATAATTGTGCAGAGAAGAACATAAAGGAAATAGGTATAGAATACCCTTATCGTAGATCTCTTAAAACGGCATTCAATTTTATAACTTCATCAGATCATAAACCCTTGGTCTTTTTCCGAACTTGGATGCCTGATCACTTTGAATACGGCGAGTGGTTCAGTGGAGGGATCTGTAACAGGACTCGACCGTACAAAGAAGGTGAGTATAATGGAAAGGAGTTTGATCAGGTGATGAGAGATATCGAGGTGGATGAGTTTGCGAAAGTGGTTGAAGTTGCGTCTGAGAGAGGGACTCATATTGAACTGCTCGATACGTTTCATCTTTCGTTGCTGAGACCAGACGGTCATCCAGGCCCTTATAGGCATTATCCTCCGTTTGGTACAAATAAGACCGCGAAAATTCAGAATGACTGTCTTCATTCGTGCTTGCCTGGTCCTATTGATACATGGAATGATCTGACCATGAAGATAATGGTGGATGGAGGAGCTATAAAATCATCTTCACACATGTTCGTGATTTAGCATCGTATATATGATAATAATTGTTTAAATATCAAGAAAAGGATTCATGCAGCAGATTCCGTAAATTCGAATAAAGACTTATTGTTATTGGTATATCATAATTTCATATCAATTTGTATTATTTTTACTATTGTATTTGTAAGATGATGTAATCCTATACATTAAGTATATGTGTGTGGTACCTATCTGCAAACAATTTGGATCCTCTCCACTACAAAAAAGCATCTTAAAGTCCTTTTGAGCATGAGAAGTCACTTTTAATTAAGTTCCTCCCAACTCGATCTATATACAAGTCTCGCAAAATCACACACTAATATTGACCATATACCCGAAAAAATTGACAAATTAGTTATCAACACCTAAAAAAATTTGAACTGGGATATTTCAAGATTTCTCTCATAGAAAAATTATGATAGTCTTATCTTTATGTAAAATCCCCAAGGTTATTGTAGCTTTTGACATTTTGCCCATTTCTCTACAAGTGACTGTCGTTTGCTTGCACCTGATCTGTTTTCAGATGTCACAAAAAGTTAAGCCAACACGAACCGGAAGATCCATATAACCGGTTCATTTAAATGTCGGGTGAAAGACCATAACGCATAACGCTTGCCGTATTTTCAGTTTGAAGGACCATTTTCCATGTGTCATTAGTGACTTCATCTATGTACGTAATTAATGAAAATACAAGTTGCTGCTCATATGTTCCCTTGTGGGGCATATAATAAGGGTTTTCTAGTGGATAGCTGTCCGTGATCACTCGGGATGAGAGAGAGAGAGAGAAAAGAAGAAGAAAAATTAGTGAAATGAGGTGGGACTAATTTGCTACTCATTTCTCTCAAATTTTTCTATTTCTGAGTTAATTTCAATGCTACAAAGATTTGAACATAGTTTTTCATACATTCCAAACATATTAATAGGCTCCCACTAGAGATATTAGTTATCTAAAAATTTCATGTATCACACGGCCGATATAGTTTTCGGTGTTATAGGTTTTTCTCATATTTATTCTTATATGTATATATCTTCTCTTATTAGATTTGAGAATTTCTTATTAAAACATATCTGAGAATTTCTTATTAAAACATATCTAATATTCGTATTTGCAATTGTTATTATATCATAGCAATATGACAAGTATTATTTCCTATCCGTATACGGTCGTTTGCATCTCTAATACTTATCTTTTATGTTTTCAGATCTTCTTCAACATGAAAAATAATAATAATAAAGAGACGTTGTACAATTGTCTAATGCATGGTTATCATTTGTCTTCTTTGAGTGTAAAATATGAAAAGTGGGATTGATCATAGGGACACCGCAAGTGTTACCAATTGCTCCTAGCTATCCATCAGTCGACGCACGGTTTGGTTAACTTGTTACCTTTGCGCGGCTACAAATCTATATATATATATATAATAAATATATATATATATATAATAAATATATATATATACCCTTGAAGAAAAATGGACCGAAAGTTATCACAAATACGATTACATCGTAATCGCCTCTGGCCAGTGGTACCTAAAAATATTATACTGTGGGAGAAAGGAAAATCGTCGGATGCCATAATTGTGCAGAGAAGAACATAAAGGAAATAGGTATAGAATACCCTTATCGTAGATCTCTTAAAACGGCATTCAATTTTATAACTTCATCAGATCATAAACCCTTGGTCTTTTTCCGAACTTGGATGCCTGATCACTTTGAATACGGCGAGTGGTTCAGTGGAGGGATCTGTAACAGGACTCGACCGTACAAAGAAGGTGAGTATAATGGAAAGGAGTTTGATCAGGTGATGAGAGATATCGAGGTGGATGAGTTTGCGAAAGTGGTTGAAGTTGCGTCTGAGAGAGGGACTCATATTGAACTGCTCGATACGTTTCATCTTTCGTTGCTGAGACCAGACGGTCATCCAGGCCCTTATAGGCATTATCCTCCGTTTGGTACAAATAAGACCGCGAAAATTCAGAATGACTGTCTTCATTCGTGCTTGCCTGGTCCTATTGATACATGGAATGATCTGACCATGAAGATAATGGTGGATGGAGGAGCTATAAAATCATCTTCACACATGTTCGTGATTTAGCATCGTATATATGATAATAATTGTTTAAATATCGAAGAAAAGGATTCATCAGTGATCGAGAAATTGAATAAAGACTTATTGTTATTGGTATATCATAATTTCATATCAATTTGTATTATTTGTTACTATTGTATTTGTAAGATGATGTAATCCTATACATTAAGTATATGTGTGTGGTACCTATCTGCAAACAATTTGGATCCTCTCCACTACAAAAAAAAAAAGCATCTTAAAGTCCTTTTGAGCATGAGAAGTCATTTTTTAATTAAGTTCCTCCCAACTCGATCTATATACAAGTCTCGCAAAATCACACACTAATATTGACCATATACCCGAAAAAATTGACAAATTAGTTATCAACACCTAAAAAATTTGAACTGGGATTTTCAAGATTTCTCTCATAGAAAAATTATGATAGTCTTATCTTTATGTAAAATCCCCAAGGTTATTGTAGCTTTTGACATTTTGCCCATTTCTCTACAAGTGACTGTCGTTTGCTTGCACCTGATCTGTTTTCAGATGTCA
>CM022705.1:67117172-67412172 GCA_012295165.1 Asparagus setaceus | reverse complement strand
AAGGAAAGCATAACTTATCAAATTATCACCTAATTGAAATTCAAACTCATGAAGAGAGTAATAACAAGATAATAATCCTAGGATTCATAAGCATAGCCTATCAAACCACTTAAGGAAAGCATAAACTATCAAATTCTTCTTCTATCGATAGTTTCTAGTTGATTAACCTAAACATGATTTTTAAGCATAAGAGATGATTCATAAACACAAAAGATTAATTTAGTTTCATGCAACCTAGATCCCCACAAGAGTTTAGTTCAACATCTTGGGAAATTCAAACAAATAGAAAAAGAGAGAAAATAAAAAGAAAAGAAAATTCTAAACTAATCTAACTACAAAGCAATTAAATCTCACAAAAGCTAAATCTAAACTACAAAGCAATTAAATCTAAATACACAAAGTTAAATCTAAACTACAAAGCAAATAAATAACAAGAAAGAAAGAGAAATAAAGAAAAAACCTGAACTCCTCATCAACTCATCCTCCTTTCGGTCCTTGAACAAGAAGAAGAAGATGGATTGAAGGGGAGAAAATATTTATTTATTGAGGAAAAATTATTACAATGAAAGGTACTCTAAAACAAGAGCAACCCTTTCTCTCCAAAAGGAGTTTTACAAAATATTTCACACCTCTAAACCCTCGATACTACCCTATTTATACCCCAAAGTTCATGTTTGTTGATCAAACTTGGTAAAAAGGAAAGAGAAATCAGCCTCGATTCTGATTTCAAGCAGGTAATCCAATTCCATTCGACAAGAAGCTAACCGTTAGCCAACCGTTGGTCAACCCATTGGTTTCCCAACGGATTTTGTGTTTTCTTGATATTGCACGAATTCTTCTTGATCCCTTGTATTTGGGGCATTGTCTTTCATATTTGGGCTTCAAAATTGGTAGAAATTGTGAGGATTTGAGTCATTTGAGCTTTATTCATTATGAACTTCTCTAGGAGCCTTTCTCTATATATATATATATATATATATATATATATATATATATATATATATATATATATATATATATATATATATATATATATATATATATATATATATATATATATAGAAAGGCAGAACTTGTTCATATCAGAAAACCAACCTTTCAACCACTCATCTTGTTTTGGGATCCGTGAAAGATATAGCCACTTTGAGATTGTGACCACAAATCTCAGCCAGATTTAAAGTGGATAAAAAGCTGGCCAAGACTGACTATTCATTGCTTAACCAAGCTCACATGGAGCCTTACTCTCTCTCTCTCTCTCTCATATATATATATATATATATATATATATATATATATATATATATATATATATATATATATTGATCCTCCCTAAATTAACAACACCACCACACCCACAACTAGCAACCACACCATGGAACAAATATCCCTCTCTATATATATATATATATATATATATATATATATATATATATATATATATAATATATATATATATATATAATATATATATATATATATATATATATATAGGATATAAATGGTTCTAAGGTGGTTCCTTAGGAGTCCCTTTGATGCACATCCCATCTGTTTGAGTTTACAAAGTCAGAATAACTGAGCTGCTCATCTGCACCCATAGTAATTCCTTTGTCCCATCCATTTCTTGAGATTGATTGAATTTCTACAATGACCCAGAGTTGATATTTCATTGGTTCTGACTTCCTGTTGGATTGCCTTGGCTGGCATTTATCTTCATACTTTGTTGGCTGATAACCCTCGCTTTGACCTCGCTGACTTCATATACACAGAGTCCCACTCCACCTCTCTCCTCTTAGTTTCCATTCTCCCCACACGGGCCATTGGCTCTCGCTCTCATTTGTTCCTCCTCACAAGACTGCCCTTTGCCATCCTCCATTCATTGTTCACATACATCCTTCCTTCTCCTCATTTATTTCATTGTCTCCACCATCGCCACATACAGCTTCCTCGACGATTTCAAGGTCTAGTTTGATCATTGATTTTCGATTCAATTACAAATTTCATATCACTTTTGATCTAGGCCACATCTCAGAAAAGACCACATCCTTTGAAGATTTATTTGATAATATAAAATGTCTTTGAAGAAATGCATAATTAGGAATTATTTGTTTATTTTGAATTTATGATAATTGATATGAATAAATTTGGTTTGAACTATTGTAAATTTATTTCAATTGAGAGTCGAACTTATATCTTGAATTTGGTACAATATGAGCTATTATTCATTGCTCATTGAGCTCTCGCCTAGGCCCTAAACATTCCCTCGGATTCACTGTAAGTTAAATAGGGAATTTTTTCTTGTAATTCTTGTTTATATTGGGATATGAATTATTAATATGACCTTTTGAAGAAATGTATAATAGTGGGAATTATATTTCAGTTTAGGTTTTGGCATGAATTTATTGTTAAATTAGATATGAACTTTAAATTTGGTTTGAACGATTATAATTTTATTTCATTTGAGAGTCAACGATATCTTGAATTTGGTACAATATGAGCTATTATTCATTGGGATTGATTTTAGTTTTGAGATTGGATAATGAAATTGTTTAGTCAAATTGAAGGATCAACTTGACACGATTTTGATTTTAAACTTCTTTATATGTTGTAATTTGATAGCTTGTATGGACACTCCAACAATTCTTTCAATGGATACAACAAATGGATGAGATGTTAAACCATTACCTTGAAGGCAAACAATTATGGATCTATTCATATAAAAGTTTTTCTCAGTGATATTAAAATGTGATTATCATGTACTACTAACTAATGACATACACCAAATTAGTTGTCTTTAAGCATGAATTGAGTCTTTTTTTATTAGTTTTGTTTCTCTATTTTTATAGGCATCCGAGCATGAGGAAAATGTTGATGAGCCTATTGGTGTTGAAAATGTTGAAGGTAATCCTGTTGTTGATCCATGTATCGGAATGGAGTTCTCTACTCATGAGGAAGGTTATAATTTCTACAATGCATATGCGGACTTAAGGGATTTGGTATTCATGAAGGGTCATACATCTTGGTCGAGAACGAAGATGCAATCATATCTAGAACATTTGTATGTGACAAAGAAGGCTTTAAATTTTAAAAGATAAAAGAGAAGATGGTAAGAACGTAATTCAAAAGTTCGATACAAGATGTGGATGCAAAGCAAAGATGGTTATTGGACTTGTTAGAAGCAATCGAAAAATGGGTTGTCGAAATTTTATCATTAATCATAATGGTCATCTATTAACCACCCCAAATCGGGTAAAGAAGCACTACTCACATCGGACGCTTCATCGATCTCAATCGACAAAAGATTGATAGATACTCTTGGCGACCAAGGTTTACGACCTTCGACTATTTGTAAGGTTGTAGGCGTTGCTCATGGAAGTGAACAAGGCTCTCTCACTCGACAAGAATGCCAAGATCATCTTAGAATTAAACGAAGAAACAATGTCGGTGGTGAGTCGTGAACATAGTTCGCCAATTTCAAGAGAAAAGATATCGATCCACAATTTTACTTTGCACTAGATTTAGAAAATGATGGGACGATGAGAAGTGTTTTTGGATGGATGGTAGGCGAGGACTTCTTACTTGCAATTTGGAGATGTTGTTTGTTTTGATGTTACATATAGAACAAATAATTTAAAATTGCCGTTTGCACCATTTACGGTGTTAATCATCATCGACAATCTACTCTATTTGGGTGTGCACTATTGGTCGATTTAAACGAGGAGACCTTTATATGGTTATTTAGCCAATGGCTAAAATGTATGTCGGGTATAGCACCATTAACAATCATCAGCGATCAAGATAAAGCTATGTGTGGTGCAATTCACAAAGTTTTTCCTCAAACTCGCCACCGCTTTTGTTCTTGGCACCTTCATAGGAATGCCTTACAAAATCTTCAATCAATGCATAGTGATTATGGTGAGGAAGTTTCTATGAAGTATAACAAATGGTATTGGAGTAAACAAGAAAAATTTGAAAAGCGTTGGGAAGAAATGAAGGACAAATATGGTGTAGACAAAAGGAGTTGGTTAGTAAATCTATACAATCATCGAGATCATTGGGCTCCTGTATCTTAAAGATACTTTTCTGCAGGTATGACATCTACTCAGTGAGTGAGGGAATTAATGCTTTTTGATCGCTTTGTGAATGCCAATACCGAAGTTACATGATTTTGTTAAGCAATATGATAATGCTATCGGATCTCGACGAGCAGAACTTGAGCAAGATTTTAAGTCCACAAACTCAACTCCTACATTGATAATTGAACATCCAATTGAAAAACAAGCTCGGGATAATTATACAAAGAATATATTTACTATCTTCGAAAGAATTCAAGGATAGTTACTCCATGCTTCATGAAAAGTTGTCGAAGGATGGCGCAAGTGCTACCTATGCCGTTTGGAATATAGATAGGAGGTCAAAGCGAAGATAGTAAAGCATCATGTTGTCTTCGATGCATCCAAAGAAAAAGAATTAATTGCTCCTCGCAAGAGATTTGAAATGGAAGGTATATTATGCAAACACAACTTGCATATTTTAGTAAAAACAAGTATTAGCGATTCCATCAAGATATATTATGCACCGATGGACAATTAATGCAAGACATGTTGGTTCTTGGAGTTGTTAGAAATTGCATTACAAATAGTGAAGACCAACTTTCTATCATTAAACATTGGGCCCTTAGGAGTAGATGTAACAAGGCACTAGAAGATACATTGATTTCAAGTACACCGCATGATAAGTTTAGTGGTCTTTTAGACTTATTTTGTGAAGAAGTTGAGAATTACAAGAAAGAGAAGGAACTTAGATAATGGAAATGAGAGCAATGCCAGCAATAAGATGCCTACTTCATCCATACCAATCTCTATAGAGGCGACTCAAATCACTATTCGTGATCCGGATAAACTCATTGCCACAAAGGGACGACCAACACAAAGCTAGTAGAATTAAGTCCGAATGGAGATAGCACAAGAAAAGAGTATAAAAACAAAGATTTTGTGGATTTTGTAAGGAAAAGGACATTATATAACGAGTTGTCCTTTAGCTAAGGTATTATCTTTAATCATAATTTTATGATTTTTTCATATTGATGCATTTGTCATGATAAAGCTGTAATTTTTTTTGTAGATGAAAAATGTTACAGGTGGAGCTCGAGAAAGTTAATGGAGGGCGAAACAAAGCTATATGGAAGCCCTTTTCATTGAGTGCCAAAATTAATCATGTGTCTTGGTATAATGTGATAATGGTAAGTAAAGTTATGTATGGATGCAAGTATGTGTTATTTGAGCCGTGTGGTTATATGTACCTTAACTGCGATAAAGCTATATGTTGTTGTATGGATTAATCATGTGTGAATGTGATAATTTGAATTGAAGTCATATATGTATGGATCTAAGTATGTGTTCTTTGAGCCGTATGGTTATATGTACCTTAACTTTGCAATTTGATGATGTGGTTGTATGGAGTAAGCATGTGTCTTGGTAAAATTTTATAACTACTTACTAATATTTTGTAACTACTTATCCAGTTTGTACCAGTTAGTGGAGTTTTGTAGCTCAAAGTCTGGAAAATTCTTGGTTAAAATATTGTAACTACTTACTAATGTTTTGTAACTACTTATCCAGTTTGTACCAGTTAGTGGAGTTTTGTAGCTCAAAGTTCGAAAAATATTGTTTCAAAATTTTGTAAGTAGTTACAAAACAAAATAGGAGTAAGTAGTTACATAATATGAGTAAGTAGTTACAAAATTTTGAGTAAGTAGTTACATAATATGAGTAAGTAGTTACAAAATATTATAAGTAGTTACAAAATATGAGTAACTAGTTACAAAACATGAGTAAGTAGTTACAATATATGAGTAAGTAGTTACAAAACTTTGAGCTACAAAACTCCACTAACTGGTTACAAAACTAATCTAAGTAGTTACAAAACATGAGTAACTAGTTACAAAATATTTGAGCCAAAAATTTTCCAGAACTTTGAGCTACAAAACTCCACTAACTGGTTACAAAGCGGGCTAAGTAGTTACAAAACATTAGTAAGTAGTTACAAAATGTATGAACCAAAATTTTTCCAGAACTTTGAGCTACAAAACTCCACTAACTGGTTACAAAACTGGGCTAAGTAGTTACAAAACATTAGTAAGTAGTTACAAAATGTATGAACCAAAATTTTTCCGAACTTTGAGCTACAAAACTCCACTAACTGGTTACAAAGCGGGCTAAGTAGTTACAAAACATTAGTAAGTAGTTACAAAATGTTTCAACCAAAATTTTTCGAACTTTGAGCTACAAAACTCCACTAACTGGTTACAAAGCGGGCTAAGTAGTTACAAAACATTAGTAAGTAGTTACAAAATGTATGAACCAAAATTTTTTCCAGAACTTTGAGCTACAAAACTCCACTAACTGGTTACAAAACTGGGCTAAGTAGTTACAAAACATTTTACAAAACATTAGTAAGTAGTTACAAAATGTTTCAACCAAAATTTTTCGAACTTTGAGCTACAAAATACCACTAACTGGATACAAAGCGGGCTAAGTAGTTACAAAACATTAGTAAGTAGTTACAAAATGTTTCAACCAAAATTTTTCGAACTTTGAGCTACAAAACTCCACTAACTGGTTACAAAGCTGGGCTAAGTAGTTACAAAATGTTTCAACCAAAATTTTTCGAACTTTGAGCTACAAAACTCCACTAACTGGTTACAAAGCGGGCTAAGTAGTTACAAAATGTATGAACCAAAATTTTTCGAACTTTGAGCTACAAAATACCACTAACGGGTACAAATTTCATCACACTCATCATTGAACTCCACAATTTTGTTCTGCAAGTTTCATCACAATCATCATTGCACCATCAATATCAAAATCACCACAATTGAATAAGGAATTACAAAACCAGGAAAGAAATGCTATCGAGCTACAAATCAAGTGATTTCGAATCAAGCTACAAGTCAACTGTATCTTCGTACATACACAAAAAGAGATATAACATCTGAATGAATGTAGTTACAAAAAGAGATATGACTTCAAAAAATAGGTGAATTACATAGTCTGAACTGCGTGTTTACAATCGTCACAAATATGGTGAATCGCATGCATACAAGAGAGCTGCACAAAACTTTGCTCTGTACTTTGGACAATCGGCTTGTGTGATTGTTATCGATCTCTTTTCAACAATGCTTCTAATGAATTCAATCATAAAAATCCCACAGTCCAAGGTTCTGCATATAGGAAAAAAATAATTATGATATGGAAAATCATGTAGTTAAAAAATGAGAATTAGGAAAGAAATGCACGAATGACATACGATCCTTGTTGAGGAGCGGCAACTGGCACAATTTCATGGTGCTCTAATTTCCCCAATGTCCAATTACTCTCTATGAAACTCATAAAGTTATTTCTCAATTTTGGCAAAGACATGATAAATGGGAGATTTGATTGAGGAGTAGTGATAGAGTTTTTCTCCTCTCTCACTAACTCTACCATGTGCCAATGTCCTGAGCTAACAATTGGGATCAAAATTCTTTCACACTCTAAGAACTTCGCCGTAAACATTTTCCTTCATTTGTTTTGCCATCAATTCAAGATTTCCTTCAAGAAATGCTTGCTGAAAAGATGCATCAATGTGAATAATGTAGGGTAAACCTAAAATAAGTACAACCAACCAATAAAAAACATGTATTTACTTATCAGAAGCCGTGGTCTCAGAACATGTATACTTCGATCATAACTATTATTTGTCTTAATCTTATAACAAAGTCAATAACAAATGCATCAACCACCTACAAAAATATTCCATGAATGAATAGTATATTTAATATAAGCTAAATATATAAAACATCAACCAAACCATAAAACAATGTAGCACCTACATCGCCACCGAAGTTCACCTCCGCTAAAAGTTTATAAGCATCTAAGCGAGACACACTTGCTTGACACACTTCAAATGAATGTATCACTATGTGAAAGCACGTGGTGAGAAAAATGAGGCTAAAATTAAGAAAATTTTATCATTTAGTATTAGAATAAGTCATTAAGAATTACCGGTCATTTTAATTGTAGAAAGTTGTCTATTAATTTGTCCTCATAATCATCGACCGTGTCTTTCCGGATAGTTGCAGATTTAGGTATGAAGCCTTCTTCACTTATGCAATTCTTTTAGGTTTCCCTCAGACTATCCAAGATTTGGACGACGCGTTTCTTCTTTGGCCCTTCGTTGGGTTGATCTAGACGCAAATAAGGTGACGTAATAGAGGGCCCATCCTTCCTCTTCCTCTTCCTGACAGCCCGTTTGATGGATGGGGTTTCCCTCTTATTATCATTTCCACCTTCCTCTTTTGCCGAAACATCTCTATACAGTTGAAATGCATTTAATTAACTAAGATATACTCAAGTATTATATGAAAAGTAAAAAAAACAATATCTAAAGAGAATAGAAAAATACAAACTCACCGAGCATCCGAGCTCATCAAAAATCATCATCAATAGGCCTCCTCAATTTCTTCTCTAATATTTTCCTCAAACCATACTTCATTATCATCCACCTCTTTCTCTTCCACATTTTCATGATCATCAACTTCTTTATCCTCTTTGCTGTATTCTCTTCATTTTATTTCCCTCCTCATCCTCATTTTATTTCCCTCCTCATCCTCATTTTATTTCCCTCATCCTCATTTTATTTCCCTCCTCATCCTCATTTTATTTCCCTCATCCTCATTTTATTTCCCTCATCCTCTTTCTCCTTGTTTTATTTATGCCTCTAGCATCATCACTTCTTCTTTTTCTACTTCAATTCTGGTGAGTGAGCTCATTCAACTCATATGTCTTCTTTGCAATTCTTGCAATCAACTCAGCTTTCCTTGATTCCTATAACACAAAAATATACAAGTATTAGTACTCATTATATAGTGGCAAATAAAGATACTAAAAAGAAAGGGACATAAAAATAATGAACTATTAGAGCAAAGATATATACATATACTTACGGTGATGCCATATGAATAGGAGGATTATTCTCGTGGCCAATATCCGTAGAAACTTCGGATCTCTATGTAATTTCTTCATGGTAGTCCTCCTCCACTTTCGGTATTCTTAACACAAAAGAGCGGTGGTAGCCGCTCAATATCCGATGTATACTCTAATTCCCCACTAATTCATAAAACCAAACCTACAAAGAAAACTATACATTAATATGTGCATAAAATTAATCATTGTCAAAAGAAAAATTATACAAAGTAATTCTTATGTAACTCACCGCAATACTGAGGAAAACCACCCATGTAACCGACACGCCACGATCCCTAATCCCCTCATACTAATGGACTTCTTTGCCTTACTCATCTCTTTGCAAAGAAGAGTATACACCAGCGACACCAATTGAAATTCTTCAGAGTGGATAATCGCTCAGATATCTAAATGCCCACAAGGCACGCCCTACATGTCCGGGCATAATATAAAACCAATAATGAAAGCCACAATAAGTTTTACAGGTTATAGGGTCTTTATCACCATATCTACAATCAAATCACCATCCTATCACGCTTCCCCAAATCACCACCTTCTTTTCCTCAACGACTTTCTTCTTGCCTTTACCCTACTACCCTTCTTCTCATTGGATGTCTTATAATTACGTACAATTTGGGTGTAGATTGTATTAGGCCGCTCCACTCATTTTGATTGGAATACCCTCTTTTGGCAAACCAGTAATGCGATAAACATCATCTATACCAAACACACAATCTTTATTACCAATCGTAAATGAGCATTTACCGGCATTAAAATTTTGAATCAAGCAATCAAGTGCTATCTGCTGATTGCTCAAGGATGTGGGTATCCGGAGGAAGTTGTGGAAAGGTGTATTCTCGAGTTCTTTCATATGCCTTTCATCCAATACTATACGCTTATCAATTAAATCTCGAAAATAACAAAGATTGGATGGAATTCTTAAATGTGTTATCATAGCCCTACAAGAGAATTAAAGTGTAGAAGGTTAAAAAGTAAACATTATTGGGCAAATTAAGAAAAGCTAAGGATATATTACATGCCAAATAACATGAATATAAACACTAACATTACACCTAAAATAAATACTCGACATAACAAAATCACCAAAGATTTTACATTAGGAAAGTTAAAAGTGCAAAATAGGAAATAAACACGCATATAGACATCATATATATTTTGTAAACATATATACATGAAAATACATAGAAGAAATCACCGAGAACACCTCTAAACTAATTTAGGATCTTGCTATTTATTCAAACGATTACATCACGTATATATTTTAAAAGCCAAATACTTAAACAAAAGAGAGTTTTCTTTCATTTATTTGGATCATCAACTATTTTAGCAAGAAGAAAGCCTAAAATTTAGTTTTGATCATAAATACAACCTAAGTCTCTATATCAGTTTATTATGCCTTTGGTGTGACTAGGTTCCTTGGCAACACTAACTGAGCATCATGTGTTTATCCTAAGGAAGATACCTCGATAAGTTAAATATTTCAAGAAGGTCTAATTAACTTTAACTTGAGCATTAACAAAAATATATATGATGTTAAGATATAAATATTTTATATACCATTGAGTCCAAACAAATATCAAGGTTAGTAGTTAAGAATTGAGAGTATGGATCACTATACAACCTGTCATCTGATTTAACTAGCAAAAGATTTCCCAAATATAGAAAAGAAGGGTCATTGTTTATATCACTTGTCGGATGCCATGGAAAAGCATATAAGTACGCATTAATGACTCAAAAGGATCATTTAGCAAATGGAAAATTTTACATCATTTTCTCTAAAATTAATAAAAATTGTAAATTCTATAATATTTTCTTATAATATTTTCTTTAACTTTCTAAAAGAACATTCTAATTTAGGTTTTCATCCAAGATATAATACTAGACCATTTTGGCAAATCATAAACACTCTACCCACATCATGTGCCGATAGAGAACAAGATTTAACGTTTAGAGGTTTTCTCAATTTACTTACGAAGATGGAGGACGCTTGCATTTAGAGGGCGATTTTGATTTTGAAGAAATTATGGATGTCGACCCCTTCATTTTGTTGAAGCAAGAGAGTGCGAGGCTAATGAGCTTTGAGGAGGCCGATTTTGATTTTGAAGAAATTATGGATGTCGACCCCTTCATTTTGTTGAAGCAAGAGAGTGCGAGGCTAATGAGCTTTGAGGAGGCCGATTTTGATTTTGAAGAAATTATGGATGTCGACCCCTTCATTTTGTTGAAGCAAGAGAGTGCGAGGCTAAGAATTGAGGAGGAGTGGAGGGGGGATCATAAGGTGGGGGCCTGGGGTCAAGGAAGGGGGGAGGCAGGGAGGGGGGGCGGAAGGATGGAGGGAAAGGGGGGGATGAGGGGGGGGGAATGGAAGGGGGGGGGAAGAAGGGGGTGGAAGGTGGAAGATGGAGCCGGGGGGATCATGGAAGGAAGAAAAGGAGGGGGCGGAGGAATGGCCGGATCTGCATGGGGGGATCAACAACGGAATAATGGAATGAAGGAATGAAAGGGGAAATGGGATATTTTGGGGTATATGATTTTGAATGAACTGCCTCAGATTGTTCGAGCTTGTGAAACTAACGGATGGGATTGTGCATCCTTGGGACTCCCTAAGGAGCCACCAGAGAACCATTTAACCCATATATATATATATATATATATATATATATATATATATATATATATATATATATATATATATATATATATATATATATATATATATATATATATATATATATATATATATATATATATATATATATATATATATATATATATATATATATATATATATATATATATATATATATATATATATATATATATATATATATATATATATATATATATATATATATATATATATATATATATATATATATATATATATATATATATATATATATATATATATATATATATATATATATATATATATATATATATATATATATATATATATATATATATATATATATATATATATATATATATATATATATATATATATATATATATATATATATATATATATATATATATATATATATATATATATATATATATATATATATATATATATATATATATATATATATATATATATATATATATATATATATATATATATATATATATATATATATATATATATATATATATATATATATATATATATATATATATATATATATATATATATATATATATATATATATATATATATATATATATATATATATATATATATATATATATATATATATATATATATATATATATATATATATATATATATATATATATATATATATATATATATATATATATATATATATATATATATATATATATATATATATATATATATATATATATATATATATATATATATATATATATATATATATATATATATATATATATATATATATATATATATATATATATATATATATATATATATATATATATATATATATATATATATATATATATATATATATATATATATATATATATATATATATATATATATATATATATATATATATATATATATATATATATATATATATATATATATATATATATATATATATATATATATATATATATATATATATATATATATATATATATATATATATATATATATATATATATATATATATATATATATATATATATATATATATATATATATATATATATATATATATATATATATATATATATATATATATATATATATATATATATATATATATATATATATATATATATATATATATATATATATATATATATATATATATATATATATATATATATATATATATATATATATATATATATATATATATATATATATATATATATATATATATATATATATATATATATATATATATATATATATATATATATATATATATATATATATATATATATATATATATATATATATATATATATATATATATATATATATATATATATATATATATATATATATATATATATATATATATATATATATATATATATATATATATATATATATATATATATATATATATATATATATATATATATATATATATATATATATATATATATATATATATATATATATATATATATATATATATATATATATATATATATATATATATATATATATATATATATATATATATATATATATATATATATATATATATATATATATATATATATATATATATATATATATATATATATATATATATATATATATATATATATATATATATATATATATATATATATATATATATATATATATATATATATATATATATATATATATATATATATATATATATATATATATATATATATATATATATATATATATATATATATATATATATATATATATATATATATATATATATATATATATATATATATATATATATATATATATATATATATATATATATATATATATATATATATATATATATATATATATATATATATATATATATATATATATATATATATATATATATATATATATATATATATATATATATATATATATATATATATATATATATATATATATATATATATATATATATATATATATATATATATATATATATATATATATATATATATATATATATATATATATATATATATATATATATATATATATATATATATATATATATATATATATATATATATATATATATATATATATATATATATATATATATATATATATATATATATATAGAGAGAGAGAGAGAGAGAGAGAGAGAGAGAGAGAGAGAGAGAGAGAAAAGTGCAAAATAGGAAATAAACACATATAGACATCATATATATTTTGTAAACATATATACATGAAAATACATAGAAGAAATCACCGAGAACACCTCTAAACTAATTTAGGATCTTGCTATTTATTCAAGCGATTACATCACGTATATATTTTAAAAGCCAAATACTTAAACAAAGAGAGTTTTCTTTCATTTATTTGGATCATCAACTATTTTAGCAAGAAGAAAGCCTAAAATTTAGTTTTGATCATAAATACAACCTAAGTCTCTATATCAGTTTATTATGCCTTTGGTGTGACTAGGTTCCTTGGCAACACTAACTGAGCATCATGTGTTTATCCTAAGGAAGATACCTCGATAAGTTAAATATTTCAAGAAGGTCTAATTAACTTTAACTTGAGCATTAACAAAAATATATATGATGTTAAGATATAAATATTTTTATATACCATTGAGTCCAAACAAATATCAGGGTTAGTAGTTAAGAATTGAGAGTATGGATCACTATACAACTGTCATCGGATTTAACTAGCAAAAGATTTCCCAAATATAGAAAAGAAGCCGGTCATTGTTTATATCACTTGTCAGATGCCATGGAAAAGCATATAAGTACGCATTAATGACTCAAAAAGGATCATTTAGCAAATGGAAAATTTTACATCATTTTCTCTAAAATTAATAAAAAATTGTAAATTCTATAATATTTTCTTATAATATTTTCTTTAACTTTCTAAAAAGAACATTCTAATTTAGGTTTTCATCCAAGATATAATACTAGACCATTTTGGCAAATCATAAACACTCTACCCACATCATGTGCCGATAGAGAACAAGATTTAACGTTTAGAGGTTTTCTCAATTTACTTACGAAGATGGAGGACGCTTGCATTTAGAGGACGATTTTGATTTTGAAGAAATTGCGGATGTCGACCCCTTCATTTTGTTCGAAGCAAGAGAGTGCGAGGCTAATGAGCTTTGAGGAGGCCGATTTTGATTTTGAAGAAATGCGGATGTCGACCCCTTCATTTTGTTGAAGCAAGAGAGTCAGGCGAAGCGGAAAGTGGAAATCCTCGGCATCGAGATCCGCGAGAACAAAATCATCGAAATCAGGAAGAAATCAAAATCAGATCGGAAGAGGAAGTCCCGGGGCGGCGAGGATCAACTCAGGGTTGGAAAAATTTTAAGCGATGGCAAAAGGGAAAATGGATGGGATATTTTAGGGGTATATGATTTTGAATGAACG
Organism: Asparagus setaceus; assembly: GCA_012295165.1. Lineage (NCBI taxonomy): Eukaryota > Viridiplantae > Streptophyta > Magnoliopsida > Asparagales > Asparagaceae > Asparagus > Asparagus setaceus. The sequence continues at coordinate 67,397,068 of CM022705.1, read as the reverse complement.
GCTCAGATTGTTCGAGCTTGTGAAACTAACGGATGGGATTGTGCATCCTTAGGGACTCCCTAAGGAGCCACCAGAGAACCATTTAACCCATATATATATATATATATATATATATATATATATATATATATATATATATATATATATAGTGGCCTTTATATCTTTCACGGATCCCAAAGCAAGATGAGTGGTTAGAAAAGTTGGTGCACTACTATTTATTATGAACTTAAGTTCATAGGAGCCTTGATATATATATATATATATATATATATATATATATATATATATATATATATATATATATATATATATGATCCCTCCTAAATTAACACCACCACACCCACAACTAGCAACCACAGCCATGGAACAGCCTCGCGTCGCCATCCTCTCATATATATATATATATATATATATATATATATATATATATATATATATATATATATATATATATATATATATATATATGATCCTCCTATGAACTTAAGTTCATAATGAATAGTGGTGCACCACTTTTTTTTATGTCTTTGTCTTGAGATTTGTGATGCACAAATCTCAAAGTGAAACTTTATATCTTTCACGGATCCCAAAGCAAGATGAGTGGTTAGAAAAGTTGGTGCACTACTATTTATTATGAACTTAAGTTCATAGGAGCCTTGATATATATATATATATATATATATATATATATATATATATATATATATATATATATATATATATATATATATATAGTTCAGTTAATGACATTGGCAGACCAACTTTTCTAACCACTCATCTTGCTTTGGGATCAGTGAAGATATAAAGGCCACTTTGAGATTTGTGATGCACAAATCTCAAAGTGAAACTTTATATCTTTCACGGATCCCAAAGCAAGATGAGTGGATAAAAAAGTTGGTGCACCACTATTCATTATGAACTTAAGTTCATAGGAGCCTTACTCTATATATATATATATGATCCCCTCCTTAAATTAACACCACCACACCCACAACTAGCAACCACAGCCATGGAACAGCCTCGCGTCGCCATCCTCTCAAGCCCCGGCACCGGCCACCTCATCCCTCTCATCGATTATGCGTCCTCGTCCCTTGTACTTCCCACCACCATCCTTCGCCTTCTCCGACTTCTCCTCCCCCTCCCAGCCCTCCCTCCTCTCCTCCCTGCCTACCTCCATCTCCTCCCTCTCCCTCCCCTCCGTGCCCCTCTCCGATCTCCCCTCCGACTCCTGTGTCGAAACCCGCCTCTGCTCCCTCATCGCCCGCTCCGTACCCTCCCTCTCCGTCGCCCTCCAAACCCTAAAATCCGCCACAAACCTCGTCGCCTACGTCATCGACCTCTTCGGCATCGACACAATACCCTCAGCTAAAGAACTCAGTATCCCTACTTACATGTTCTGCACTTCCAACTTATTTTTCTTATCTTTTATGTTCCATTTGCCGACGCTACACGAAACCACTTCCTGCGAGTTCCGGAACCTTCCGGAACCGCTTCTGCTTCCGGGTTGCGTTCCATTGAATGGATCCGACTTCATCGACCCGTTACAAGACCGGAGCAACGAGGCATACCGGTGGATTGTGCATCTATCGAGAGGGTATAGAGAGGTTGAGGGTATTCTTGTAAATAGCTTCGAGGTTTTGGAGCCGGATTCTGCTCAAGTTTTTAGTAACCGGCAGCTGGAGGGAATACCTCCGGTTTATCCGGTAGGACCGGTTTTGTTGTCGGGCTCGACCGAGGATTTGAACCGGTCCGAGTGTTTGCAGTGGCTGGACCAGCAGCCACGTGGCTCGGTTCTATTTGTCAGTTTCGGTAGTGGTGGGACCCTCTCGAGTCAACAGTTGAAAGAACTGGCGTTGGGATTGGAGGAGAGCAAGCAGAGATTTCTCTGGGTCGTTCGGGCTCCGAGCGATTTGGAAAGTAATGGGACTTACTTTGGGATTGGAAGCAAAACCGATCCCTCAGATTTTTTGCCAGGGGGATTCTTGGCTAGAACAGAACTTCTGGGGATCGTGGTCCCCAATTGGGCCCCACAAATTGAGGTGTTGAGTCATGCCGCCGTCGGAGGATTTCTAACACATTGTGGATGGAACTCGACACTGGAGAGTATAATGAGTGGAGTGCCGATGATTGCGTGGCCGTTGTATGCAGAGCAGAGGATGAATGCTGTAATGTTGGTTGAGAGAATGAAGGTGGCGCTTAGGCCAAATGTCAGTGAGAACGGATTTATAAGGAGGAACGAGATTAGTAGTGTGGTTAAGGAGTTGATGGAAGGAGATCCAAGAGGTAAGATAGTGCGAGATAATGTGAAAAAGTTAAAAGAGGCAGGAGCGAAAGCACTGGAAAAAGATGGCTCGTCCTACATAGCACTTGCAGAAGTTGCAAATAAATGGAAGAGCGCGTATGCGGTTTGAGTTTTGTATGGGTACATGTTTGTCTTTTGTTCTTTTGATAGAAAGTCTTTCTAGTTGAAGATGTGGTCTAGAATTTTCTTCCTTCACTTCCGTCTTTGTCAATAAAGTAGAAACTACTGTTCAATAATTTTTTGTCTGTACTAGCTAAATGGCATCCGTATGAGGCACGTAATGAAAAATAGATATTGTAACAACGTAGATTTGAAGAAAAATAATACAAACTATTTAATGAATATCATTTTATTGAACCAATGAATATAAACCAATTCTAGCTCAATGTTACTGCCATATAATTTTCAGTTTATTTCTTGGCTTAAATATTAACATGTTCTACTTTTAAAATTATTTAAGTAGTGAGGTTAATTCTTTTTGCGCTATAGTTTTGCATCTTTATTTTCTCTTTTCTAAACTATTTTAATTATCATTAAATTAAATGCAAAAATATTTACTCAAGTCAATTTTTATAACTCTTCTACAATCGACCTTGATCATTATAATATTATTTAATTTTTATATTTTATTATTAATATTGTTTACAACCGTAATGTTTTTGTTTTACGTTAATCGTTAATGTCAAATGTCTATTTTCTAGTTTGATGGTAAATTTCTGTTGTTTATAGATTTGGTTAAAAATGAATTTAGATTTTTCACTTTAATACCCCACACTTTATCCATTTTGTTACTTTGATACCCCAAAGTGTTTTTCAACACTTTGATACCCCAAGTTTCATTCAAATATTAGTTTAATACTCCCAAAGTATTTTTAACACCTTGATACCTTAAAGTTTCAAAATCTCATTTCACTAAGATGCTGTCATCTGCATTCTGATAGGTTTTCTGTTAAGTTTGTATTTGTGCTTAGCAACAAGGTAAAATGAAACTATATATATGTATCACATGTTAAGGAGGTGATACAAATTTAACAAAAATCTAACACAATCTTGATGGGAATGTCAAAGTGAAATGGAATTGATACTTTGGGGTATCAAATGTTAAGGAAATATTTAGGGGTAAAGTGAAATCAGATTCAATATCTAGAGTACGAAAGCGTTAAGAAAATAATTTGGGAAAAAAAGGTAAACTTTGAACTACCAAAGTGAAAATAATTAAGAATTGAGAGAGAGAGAGAGAGAGAGAGAGAGAGAGAGAGAGCATCTAGTGTGAGAGGATATGGACAAAATGCCTGTTCTTAGAAACTTACCAATTTTGCATCGAAACAGCCAAAATTTTCATATTAAGATCCCCTCCACTGCCAAAAAAATAGTGGAGAGATTATTACTCAATCATAGCCATTAATTATCTAGTCGATGGTTATGTTTTTTTTTTCTTTGAGTGCAAATTAGGAATGAGTGTAATAGACGAGGGTATGGTGAGTATGAGATTTAGAATGTATTACAACCACCAACTAAATAATTAATGATTGAATTAAAAGTAGTGGAGAGGATCCAAATTGAAAATTTTCACCCTATAAATCAAACTATGGACAAAGGAAATTTCTCCATTCCTTCATGCTTCTTTGCCCTCAATTGGTTTTTCATTAAAGAGTATAAATAAAAATATTGTGAAAAAAATTTGCGGAAAAAAATTGTGAAACTATGTGTTCAAAGAATGTCGGAAAATGCTAACCATAGTGCAAATGTTATACTGCTTTTGTACTGCCACTAATAAATGTGTGTAGTCCTTACTTTGAAATTGTTAAAAACAATTGTGAATTATCATGAACCTCACTCTTTTATTTATAGTAGTACAAAAGTAGAGTATAGAAATTGTATTACATTTATCGCTACACAAGAAAGTTATTTTCGATACACTATAAGTGAAGGAAAGGAGATGAGTGAAGCTATATGAAATAGGGAAAAGTATTAAGTGCATACGAGTCCAAGACATTAAATGTACACAAAATGAATGTTAGTACTTAGATCATTTGCTTTTCGAGATTATTGCACAGGATCCTTTGGATACACATTTAATGCTATGGACCGTCTCCACTGTATACTTTCTTATGAACTAAGATTTTACAACTATATATACATAAATTTTGCTAAGTTGTTGAGTACTTCTAGATTGAACTAGCTACCTCAGTTTTAGTACAGCCTATTAATGTGTCCTCAACTGGAAGCATTTAACGCTAACGTTTCAAAAGCCAAATAAATGTGTGAGGACGAACTAGCAATAATGTAGAAGTTGGTTTTCATTGGTTTACGTCACCGAGATATATTGAGATTTTCTTGCATTTATTGAATCTATTTGTATAGATATAACTCTCAACAACCCAACTCCCAAATCTTAACTGTAGCTCATTCAAATCACACAAAGAAACTTCCAGCAAAGACGTGTGCCGCAGAGAAGCCGCCGTTGCCCCACTCTTATACAGATGAGATGATTTGATTAGTTATTAAAGAATTTGCACGCAATTAGTGTCATTTAAGGGATAAATAAGCAAAATACTAGTTTTTTTTTTTAAGTATAAGTATCGTTGGAAAGTCATGAATGGAGTAGCATTTCGCCATAGCATCTACCCTTTTCCCATATTGTTAGACTCATCTCGATTGTGAGCAAAGATATAGCGTAAATTTGACTAAAGCCTTCCCTCAAAAACAAATTTCTCCTAACCCCCCATAAATTTTGAGCTGTTTTGATGAAAGCCTCAAAACTTCTTAAGGGTCATTTCTCATAATTACTAGTTAAATTTATGAGTTATGAGGGAGTCCACACTTTATTTTAGTGATACAAAAATAGTATATAATTTGTAGGGTTAATTACGATTAGACTCTCCAGTACTATCACGGAATTGTGGATGGACTCTCTGTAATTCAATTATTGTAGGTAGAACCCGTGAATAATTTTTTTTTGAGTCGTTTAGCTTGAGAGAGAAAACTACTTTTACAAATACATCTTCTAAAGGTAAAACGGTCTAAAATTTTCACTCATACTTATATGAACAATATAACTACAGGGGCAATAGTAATATCCACAAATAGTGCGGGGTCCTAATCTATTTGCAATAAAGCCTAATTTGTGATATGGTTAGCATCCTTAATTCCAAACTAGTTTTGTACAGCAAGAAACTAATTATAGGGAAGTTTTGGTAAATATATTGCAATAAATATTTATGAATCATAAGGTATCAGTACGTAGCACAAAAATAGTATATATAGGATTTGTAGCGTGATGAGCATTATCCAACCAATTTCCAGTAAACTTCACATCATATAACAATTCACCCAAATTACATCGACCTTTTCTTTTTCTTTCTCCTCTTACTTCTTATTTTTATTTTTATACATCTAGATTTGATCCTTATCCGATCTATTGACAACAAGACAAACGTTGTATCTTATCTCCTTCAAAAAATTAAGGACAACGCAGTTATTTCGTTATCTACGCACCTTTCTCGAAGTTGACAAATAACACTATCTCCTTATCTTGAAGATGACAATGGAGGCGAGGTTCCATTTGATTTTCCTCCTTTAACAAAGTATCGTATTGCAGTGTTAAACGCGTATTTCAATCTAAAAGTTTGAGATAATTAAAGAATTCACTACTACTGTATTAGTTGCAACTTGCAAATGATGGGTAGTCAGTAGTCATTGCACGAATCACACATATGGATCACGTGCACCAACGAAACAGCCATCAATCTGCCTAGTACCTTAATCATGTGCAAGTTTGTCGCAAGTATGCAGCACATGTACCTGGGAACTGCCATAGATCACCTTATTTTGATCCGTAATTTAATAAGAGGAGATTCCCTACATCCTAAATTATAGATAATACCTATAATTACTTAATGCATTAAGGTTGGTTCATCTAATAGGCTCAACATTCAAAAGGATTTGAATCCATAATTAAAATGAGTTTTATATAACTTATTTAATTAATATCATTTATGGGATCCACAGAGTGAAGAAAGATGGGCTAAATATTATAAAACCCCCCTTAACTTTGGATGATAATCAGGAAAACCCCCTTAACTTTGAAAATATTAGAAAACCCCCCTTAAGTTTAGGGGTTATCAGAAAATCCCCTTAACTTTGAGATTTTTCAGAAAACCCCCCTAATTTAAGGGGTTTTCTAATAAAATCTAAAAGTTAAAGGGTTTTTGATAAAATCTAAAAGTTAAAGGGGGGTTTTGTGATAATGCCAATACTAAAGGAGGGTTTTTCTGATATTTTGAAAGTTAAGGGGGGGTTTTCTAATATTTAGCAAGGAAAGATTATTGTTAAGTTGTAGGTGTCCTCTACCGTTGTATCACAAAAATCACTAACTGTAAACTACTCTCTATAGGATGACAAATGTCTCGATTAGCTGACTCAAACTTGATACACCGACTTGACCCTGATCTCACGAGTACCGGTTCTCCCTCCTTGAAGCACTTTGAGAACCGAGACGAAAGACGTCCTCACTCGAACTTTCTCAAGGATTCCAACACGAAAGGCGTCCTCACTTGGGCTCTCTTGAAGGACGGAGATGAAAGGCGTCTTCACTTGGACCTAGTGGCGCATCTTGAACCATGAGGAAATCTATCTGCTTCATCTTCCTAAGCGACGTCAGCTAGTCACCGTCGCATTAAATGCATGGCGAGTCATCATTACTCGTGAAGTCATAATAACTCCTCGGACTACGCCCGGCATCTTTGTCATTCATCATTGTCGCATTAAACACAAGGATGACTCGGATCACCCTTACTTAGATCCGTAATTTAATAAGAGGAGATTCCCTACATCCTAAATTATAGATAATACCTATAATTACTTAATGTATTAAGGTTGGTTCATCTAATAGGCTCAACATTCAAAAGGATTTGAATCCATAAATAAAATGAGTTTTATATAACTTATTTAATTAATATCATTTATGGGATCCACAGAGTGAAGAAAGATGGGCTAAATATCATAAAACTCCCTTAACTTTGGATGATAATCAGGAAAACCCCATTAACTTTGAAAATATTAGAAAACCCCTTAAGTTTAGGGGTTATCAGAAAACCCCCTTAACTTTGAGATTTTTTTAGAAAACCCCCCTAATTTAAGGGGGTTTTCTAATAAAATCTAAAAGTTAAAGGGTTTTTTGATAAAATCTAAAAGTTGGGGGGGGGGGGGTTTGTGATAATGGCAATACTAAAGGAGGGTTTTTCTGATATTTTAAAAGTTAAGGGGGGTTTTCTAATATTTAGCCAAGAAAGATTATTGTTAAGTTGTAGGTGTCCTCTACCGTTGTATCACAAAAATCACTAACTGTAAACTACTCTCTATAGGATGACAAATGTCTCGATTAGCTGACTCAAACTTGATACCCCGACTTGACCCTGATCTCACGAGTACCGGTTCTCCCTCCTTGAAGCACTTTGAGAACCGAGATGAAAGATGTCATCACTCGGACTTTCTCAAGGAATCCAACACGAAAGGCGTCCTCACTTGGGCTCTCTTGAAGGACGGAGATGAAAGGCGTCTTCACTTGGACCCAGTGGTGCATCTTGAACCATGAGGAAACCTATCTGCTTCATCTTCCTAAGCGACGTTAGCTAGTCACCGTCGCATTAAATGCATGGCCAGAGTCATCATTACTCCGCTGAAGTCATAATAACTCCTCGGACTACGCCAGCATCTTTGTCATTCTGTCGCTGTCGCATTAAACACAAGGATGACTCGGATTACCCACTGCCGACACCCGACATGTGTAAAGTGTTGGCTGACTAAGTCGATTGTATGGACCCGGCCAAAATTATCCAAATACCCTTGTCGGTTCACTATAAATTAATATGCAGATTATCTTCTGCATGAATGTACGCTGTTCTCTACGATAGAAACCCAAAAAACAACTTCTTTTACATACTTTTCCCCTTAAGATCATTACTAACTTGATTGTCAGAGGAATCACCGGAGAACCCAACTCCAACTCTCTAACATTTCATATTTGTGCAGGAATCTTCTTCTGCTCAAGTGATCGGTCATCAAAGAGGATTGAGGGGCCCTAAGCTCTTCCAAATCCACCCCAACCCGCATAATTAAGTTTATGATATCAACATCTTATACAATCAATAGTGTAGACTATCCCATGGCAATTTGTAGTCCAAACATAACGTGTTCACTTTTTATGACATTCTGCAGTTTAGTGAGTGTTAATAACTGTGAAACAATACATATATTGGTAGATTTGAATCAAGACTTAAAAAAACGAAAACAAAACAAAGAAAAACACCTTTAAAATGGGGTGGGAGTACAAAAATCTCTAAAAGTTTGATTAGTATAGAAAGAGAGGGTTTCAATTGAAATCAAACACCCCAAATTTCAAGGGAGCTGTGTGAGATTTAAAAAAAAAAAAAAAATTCAGGGCTCATGTGAGATAAAAAAGTGCAGGGGGTTTATGGGCAACAACCCACAAGTTAAACGTTATAAAAACAAAGCAAAAATTCATGAAGTTGGCAACAGATCAAATAGCTGGAAACGCAGACAAAAACAAGAATGTTGGGTCAAATTAATATGCCTGTGTTGTATTTTCGGTTGACTCCTGATCGCGGTCTGGTTTAGTCATTAATGTTTGATCCGTATGTCTGGTCAATGTTGGGATCCACGTCTGATAATTCAGCGTTAAACGGTTGAAATCATGCCACGTAGCTGAGCTTGTTGATCGTTAATGGACAATTTTTCTTCCACGTACATCGAATGTTCTTTCCCTAGCTGTCATTTCTTTTCTCGTAATTTTTAAATCATAACTCTCTAGTATTTAATTTTGGGTATTTCATGTGTAACATATCACGTGAGGAAACACCTACATCTTAAAATTTTAGTTAATTGATTTTCAACCTCTAGCTAAAGTTTCATGAACATCCACCTTAAGCTCCATTTCTCCTCAGCAAATGACATTAATGAGTGAGCCCATTTGTCCTCGACATTTAATGGATAGTTACGAGTTCTTGTATGAAATATGAAAAGTACCACAACTCATAAAAATATAATAATATTAGTGACATTTTAAATAGATAATTAACTAGTAAATGATTATAATTTAAAAATTGTCTTTCTTAAAAGTAGAAAAGGCGACCGATTCAGAACGGAGTCCAAAACGTCGCTCATTAGAGAACAAACGTATGCAAAGTAAATTTCCCAAAAAAAAGACAAACCGCTAGCTACGTACTCCACTTTGAATCCTTCTATAAACTTACCCACATCAATGTCCACTGTCTCATTCACTCTCCTACAAATAACTGTAGCATCCCGAACAAAACATCCCAAACTCTTGTTCCCACTTCATCACCAATCATGAATCAAAACCAAAAAGACCAACCCCAGCCTCCTCATATAGCTTTCCTATGCAGCCCCGGCACCGGCCATCTAATACCCGCCGTCGCCGTCATCAACCGCCTCGCTCACCTCAACCTAAAAATCACTCTAATAACCTACCATTCTTCAAATCTCCAACAAAACTCCATCCTCAACTCTCTCCAAGAAAGCATCAACATCGTCACTCTCCCATCCGTCTGACAAAATCCCGGCCGACACCAAACCTCACGTCAAAATCCTCCTCACCGTCTTCCACAGCCTCAACGGCCTCCGTGACGTCCTCAGATCTCTATCGTCGTCCGAAACCTCTCCTTTAGTCGCACTTGTCGTCGATCTTTTTACTACTTCTGCGTTCGACGTTGCGAAAGAATTCGGCATTGAGCCCTACATGTTCTTGGCTAATTCTTTCCTCGGTCTCGCTCTCGTGTTCCACACCCCGACTCTTGATGAGACCACCGAAGGCGAGTACGCTGACTTGCCCCAACCCTTGCGGGTCCCGGGCTGCGTGCCGATACCTAAGATACTTTTAAAAGTAGCTTATGTTTTTTTAAGTTTATATATGCCATATCTAACTTTTATCTTTTTATCTTTTAACAATGATCATTAAGTACAACTCTAGCAAACATCTTAACTACTTTTTAAGAAAATTTTTCTGTTCAATTACCAAACAACTTTTTTCAACAGTTCACACAAGTTGCTTCTATAAGATGCTTTTATAAGCAACTTACTATAAGCTCTAGAAATATGGCACTTAGTGATCCATCCACTTTAGTGTTTTGTAGTGAAGAGGATCAGAGTCCATTTACGATGCAAGTGATGAACAAAGAAACTAGTGCATGAGAGAACAAAGGTTCTTGTGTAAGGGTGAAAAGCTATACATACAAAAAGAATTAGGATGGGGATGAATGAAGGAAAAAATAGGATCCGGTCCCTGCTTAGTCTCTAAACTTTCAAATTTATCTCTTCTTACCCCTTGAATTATTTTTGCATCATCTTACATTCTAAACTATTAATTTTATCTTTGCGTGCCTGCTGAACTACTTTTAGCTTAACTTTACCCTCTCAACTAGACTATCACTTTTTTTCTAAACTCATTTACAACACTCACAAAGTAAAGGTGGTATGATTAGAAACAATTAAAATAATAGTTCATAATGTAAGCGGAGATGAATTCAAGGCAATGTGGGTTAAAAATAGTTCAAGAGGTAACCAATAGGAAAATTCATCACTTTTAGAGAGTATATAGGGACTAAAAATAATTCAAGGAGTAAGAAAAGATATAGCTAATAGTTCACAGAGCAAGTAGGTCACGGAGCCAAGAAAAACACAATTAATTCTTCTCTGAAGATTTGAACAGGGCTGTCTACATAAATCATCAAGATTAGAGGTGAAAGGAAGTTGTTCGCGGGGAAAGTTGGTTTGTTATTCATTGCTCGTTTGAACTCGTGTACAGCTTCGTTGGCCTACAACAAAATTTCAAACAAAAGAAATGCCTTTATTTGGTACAATGAAAGCGAAAATTACAACTTTCTTCCTTTTGTGAACAAACACGAGGATCTCTATTTTCCCGGATCCTCGCCATGCGGGTTCTTTGCCCGTGTTCGGGACTTTTGTTCGTCCGTTGACCACCGCGCAATTCGATCCGTGTAAACCCGTTCGAACTACAGACGTAGAGGGCTCGCTTCACGGGAAACGAAGCTCGAGGGGATCACACTCACGAAGGAGAGGATCGCTGCGGGATCGCACTCACGAAGGAGAGGATCGCGAGGCGGGTGAGATCTACAAGGAGAAATCACAGTAGCTATCCACGAGATTAAGGCGAAGCTTAACCTAGAGGGTATCGTAGTTCGACCCGAGTTTTCTTACCCGCAATTTGTGGATCGGCGTCGTTGGACTTGTGCTCGCCGGTGCTTTCGGAGCGGTCGTCGGCGGCTCGTGGATCTCGTCGCGAATTCTTGAGAAAATCCGAGTTTTCGAGAGCCAAATCCTCAAAATCCACACCTCCAAGAAAATCCGAACTCCCAAAAATCCCAAGTCCAAGATCCCCTCAAGCTTCAAGACCCCCTATTTATACAATAGGGTACGTTGCAGTGGTTCTGGCCATTGCCGAGCCACCCGCCAAGTTGGTCGAGGTGGTTCTGGCCATGGTGGAAGGGCTGGCTTGTTGGCCGAGGCCAAAGTGGCCGAGCCACCTTGGCCACTTGGTCGAGGTGTCGTCAGGGCGTTCCGCCGCCCGCCGCCTCCGCCGATTCTTCGGTCTTAGGGCTTGGTTTTGCTCGGTGATGTTGCCGTTGTGTTTGAGTCGTGCCGATCAACTTCGGGGCTCAAGCGGCTCGTTTACATCGGCGGACTAAGTGCGGTTGATTAGTCTGCGTCGGCGTTTGAGTTTAGCCAACTTCGCCTCGTTGAGCCGTCGTCGGGTTTTCTCCACGACCGCGTCGTTTCGTTAGCTTCGTCGCGCCTCGCCGACTCACTTCATGGGTTCGTCGACTCGCTTTATGCGCTTTTGCCGTAGTCGCGTCCGGTCGCTCGGGGTCACCGGCCGGATGGATCGTCGATCGTCAACCCACCGTTTACGAGTCTTGTTCGAATCGATAAGCAATTTTAACGCCTACAGATACCCCTCCAAAGCGTCTCCGTCGATTCTTGATGAGTGCAGGATGCTTTGGACATGATGAGCCCTTCACCCTTTAGTTGGCGTGATAGGACTTACGAGTGACCTTGGCGTTTGATCTCTCATCTCCTTGGTCTTTCCGGTGCTTTGTAGGATTATTGAAGGTATTGCAGTCTTGCATTTTTGTCGACCGTTGTTGAGATCTTGACCGAAGTCGATGGATGAATTTCTTTTGAGATTGGCTCCGGTGTTTAATTCCTCCAATCCTCTCGGGTTCTCCGGTGCTTTGTAGGATACCGGGGGTATTACGGTCTTTGCATTTATTGCTTGACCATTGTTGGAGTTTCAAAGCTGTAGCTAATTAAGTTTCCTTATCGCTTCACTCGTTGGTGAATTGTCGTCCAATTGACCATCGGGATTCCTCCGTTGATCGGGGAACCCTTTGGCGACGACGCTAATGGCGCCGAACTACATGGATTTTAGCCTTCAACCGGCAAGTGCAACGCGGTTGACCGGTGTGCGATCTTGCGTGGATCCGAACCGTTGATCGGTGCATCCTTCGGCGACGACGCGTTGGTGGGCGTCGCTACTGTATTACTCCTTGTTGGAGCACAATTATCCTCAGTGGGAGGAATTTTTCTTGGGACTTATTCCAATTCTAAACTGTTGACCGATGGGCCTTACGGCGGCATGAATCGGCATTGATCTGATGAGAGGAGCTCTTTCAAGGTAGAACGTGTCCGGCCAACATAAGCCTTGTCGAGTCGTCAATTTATCCCTCTTTGAGGTTCCAGTGGGAGGAAAAATATGGTAATATTCTCCGGGAACTTCTCGTTAAAATTAGGAACTAGTTTATACTCGTAATCCTATTTGGAGTAGCATCGGCGTAGCGTTGATTAGCGTCAATGCAATCCTACGATCGAGTTATCCCAAGAATATTTTTATGGAAATATTCTTAGGAACTTCGACAAATTAGGAAGCGGTTTATACTCGTGTTCACGATTGGAGTAGGATCGGGCGACATGGAAGAATATCGGAAGATTGAGTGCGGGAAGATTGAGTCACCTTGAGGCTATGGCGGCGATTTCGACCATTTGGAGGTTAAGCTCCAAAGTCTACAAGATTTTGAGGCGGCCGGCTTGGCGGGGATGCTCAGCGTCATTCTTTGGACTTCGAAGTTGGATGCGGCAAGACGGGTCGTCTTTGGAGGCTAGCATCCTTTGAAGCTTCATCTTCGTGGGACATTTTGGTCTTGTGTCGCTTTGGAAGCGAGGATAGTAGAGCTCGAACAAGAACTTCAAGCGGCGAGGAGAGCGATCGTCTTGAAGGCGGCGAAGGCCAACAAAGAAAAGACTCTGTGGTCGTGCAGAAATTTGAACTCTCGAAGCGGTGGTTGACATCAAGAAGGAGCTGAGGAGGCCCTTAATGGCGTGAGGAGACTTCGGGGCCGAGCCGGGAGGAACGGCAAACTTTATAAATGGATTTCCCATAAATTTGATGTTTAAGGATTTGTAATCTCATCCTTTTATTAATCAAATATGTCCTCCCTTTTTTTATGATTCTTTTATTTAAATCGAAATAATTAACTATAACACTTATAGGATTTTTGGCAAACCCTCGACCATCAGCGGGTTTGATTAGCCTTTACCAACTACCGTTTGAGTTGGGCTAGCGTGCGGATTATGCGGATCCGTTCCGCGCGTGGCGTTGTCTTTGGAAGAATGAAACTCTTCTAGACTTGTTGCTATGATATTGAATACATAGGCTTGGTATTCTTTACGGGCAAGAGATGCGACAGCAGCGTGTTAAGCGTAGACTCATCCCTTCTTAGGCCGGGATAAAATACCCGAGAATCAAACTCGGTGTCTTCTTCAATCGGAAAAAGACTAAACCGACAGCGTGTGAGGCGTCGACTTTAGGGTTATTGGCCGACCCCCAGCCCTCAACGGATTTGATTAGCCTTTACCAACTACCGTTTGAGTTGGGCTAGCGTGCGGATTATCTGGATCCGTTCCGCACGTGACGTTGTGCTAAAAGGATGAGACTCTCTTAGACTTAATGCTACGATGTTGAATACGTAGGCCTCGTCTTTTTTCACGGGAAGACTAACCGGCAACGCGTGTGAGGCGTTGGCTTAATCCCTTCTTAGGCTTCGGGATGAAATACCCGAATCAAACTCGGTGTCTTCTTCAATCGGAAAAAGACTAAACCCGACAGCGTGTGGCGTTGGCTTTATCCCTTCTTAGGCTTCGGGATAAAATACCCGAATCAAACTCGTGTCTTCTTCAATCGGAAAAAGACTAAACCGCAACGCTGCAGGAGGCGTTGGCTTTATCCCTTCTTAGGCCGGGATAAAATACCCGAATCAAACTCGGTGTCTTCTTCAATCGGAAAAAGACTAAACCGCAACGCGTGAGGCGCTGGCTTTATCCCTTCTTAGGCTTCGGGATAAAATGCCCCAAGATGAATCTTGGTGTCTTCTTCAATCGGAAAAAGACTAAACCGGCAACGCGTGTGAGGCGTTGGCTTTATCCCTTCTTAGGCTTCGGGATAAAATACCCCAGAATCAAACTCTGGTGTCTTCTTCAATCGGAAAAAGACTAAACCGGCAGCGTGTGGCGTTGGCTTTATCCCTTCTTAGGCTTGGGATAAAATGCCCGAGAATCAAACTCGTGTCTTCTTCAATCGGAAAAAGACTAAACCGAACGCAGCAGGAGGGCGTTGGCTTTATCCCTTCTTAGGCTTGGGATAAAATGCCCCAAGATGAATCTTGGTGTCTTCTTCAATCGGAAAAAGACTAAACCGCAACGCTGCAGCGATGAGGCGTTGGCTTTATCCCTTCTTAGGCTTCGGGATAAAATACCCCAGAATCAAACTCTGGTGTCTTCTTCAATCGGAAAAAGACTAAACCGGCAACGCGTGTGAGGCGTTGGCTTTATCCCTTCTTAGGCTTCGGGATAAAATGCCCCAAGATGAATCTTGGTGTCTTCTTTTGACCGGAGAATGATTGAACCGGAATAAGATTGATTGAGGTGGGAAAGGAAGAATGTATTCTATTTCCCGAAGGTGGAGAGGAAGGAGGATCTTGTCTCCTATCTCCGGGTAAGGGATGAACAAGAGAGGAAGGTTTTGTATCCTATCTCTTGCCAGTGGAGAGGAAGGTTTTGTGTCCTATCTCCAGGTGCTCACGAATTTGAAATAAGAGAGGAAGGTTTTGGTATCCTATCTCTTATTGATGGAGAGGAAGGAGGATCTTGTCTCCTATCTCCGGGTGCTGGAAAGGAAGGATTTTTGTCCTGTTTCCAGTGAAAGAGACTAAAAATGGGATCTCCATTTTGAGAATCTTGAAAGATGAAACTAAGAGTGGGATCTCCACTCCGAGAATCTAAGACAAGAGAGGAAGAATGTATTCTATCTCTTGCTTCCAAGAGGAAGGATGTGTCCTATCTCGGGTAAATGTGGGAAAGGAAGAATGTATTCTATTTCCGATGAGAAACTAAGAGTGGGGTCTCCACTCAGAGAATCTTGGAAGGGTATGGATAGCTTTGGCTTTTGTAGGATTGCTAACGAGAATCTGAAAGTGGACCTCGTTAAGTGGAAGGAATCGAGAGGGAATTCTTGGTGTTTGGACGGGGAGATTTTTAGTGGGCCCACCGCCAATGAATTTGACGCGGTGAGAGAATTTTGGAGGAAAACACAATAATTTTAGGGTTGTCCTCATGAATATGAGTGAGATATTCTTTGAGGAACTTCCCATCAAAATGGGTTATCTGAATGTACTAAGGATAATACTTTTGAAACTTCCATTTATCTAGATTAATTGCCTCGCCATTCTCGGTGATAAGGCGATATGCACGTTTGAATAGGCGTGTCTATTATAAGCGGTCCTTCCCATTGGGTTGAATTTACCTTTCTTTTGGAGTTGAGAATTATCGGCGTCTAGCGGCTAGGGCGAGATCTCCCTCCTTAAAGGTTCTGTCGAACTTTCTTGTTGAAAGCCCTCGACATCTAGCTTGATAGAACTCAATGCATTGTTGAGCCTCCGGCTTCTCATCTAACATCTCAAGCTCTTGAGGCGTTTTGATGTTGTTCTTCTCCGCCATCTCTCGTTGCAAGGGCGACGCCAAGTGACTAATCGGATTTCCAACGGAGAATTGCTTCACACCAGACCGTAGAGTACCGGTAGCTCTGCCGACGACGCATCAGCATATGTGCGATATGCCCGTGAAGCCCGACATCCCAGCCTCGCTTGTTATTCTTCACAAGCTTCGACAAAATCTTGATGATCGTCTTGTTGAACGCCTCACCAACCCATTCACGCCGGATTATAGGCCCCAAGATGAATCTTGGTGTCTTCTTCAATCGGAAAAAGACTAAACCGGCAGCGTGTGAAGCGTTGGCTTTATCCTTCTTAGGCTTGGGATAAAATACCCGAGAATCAAACTCACGGTGTCTTCTTCAATGGAAAAAGACTAAGCCGACAGCAGCGTGTGGCGTTGGCTTTATCCTTCTTAGGCTTGGGATAAAATACCCGAGAATCAAACTCACGGTGTCTTCTTCAATGGAAAAAGACTAAGCCGACAGCAGCGTGTGAAGCGTTGGCTTTATCCTTCTTAGGCTTGGGATAAAATGCCCCAAGATGAATCTTGGTGTCTTCTTCAATCGGAAAAAGACTAAGCCGACAGCAGCGTGTGGCGTTGGCTTTATCCTTCTTAGGCCGGGATAAAATACCCGAATCAAACTCGGTGTCTTCTTCAATCGGAAAAAGACTAAGCCGACAGCAGCGTGTGGCGTTGGCTTTATCCTTCTTAGGCTTAGGGATAAAATGCCCCAAGATGAATCTTGGTGTCTTCTTTTAATGGGAGAATGATTGAACCGAATAAGATTGATTGAGGTGGGAAAGGAAGAATGTATTCTATTTCAGAAGGTGGAGAGGAAGGAGGATCTTGTCTCCTATCTCAGGGTAAGGGATGAACAAGAGAGGAAGGTTTTGGTATCCTATCTCTTGCGGTGGAGAGGAAGGTTTTGTGTCCTATCTCGGTGCTCACAATTTGAAATAAGAGAGGAAGGTTTTGGTATCCTATCTCTTATTGATGGAGAGGAAGGAGGATCTTGTCTCCTATCTCAGGGAGGCTGGAAAGGAAGGATTTTTGTCTGTTTCGATGAAAGAGACTAAAATGGGATCTCCATTTTGAGAATCTTGAAAGATGAAACTAAGAGTGGGATCTCCACTCGAGAATCTAAGACAAGAGAGGAAGAATGTATTCTATCTCTTGCTTCAAGAGGAAGGATGTGTCCTATCTCGGTAAATGTGGGAAAGGAAGAATGTATTCTATTTCCGATGAGAAACTAAGAGTGGGGTCTCCACTCAGAATCTTGGAAGGGTATGGATAGCTTTGGCTTTTGTAGGATTGCTAACGAGAATCTGAAAGTGGACCTCGTTAAGTGGAAGGAATCGAGAGGGAATTCTTGGTGTTTGGACGGGGAGATTTTTAGTGGGCCCAGTCAATGAATTTGATCGGTGAGAGAATTTTGGAGGAAAACACAATAATTTTAGGGTTGTCCTCATGAATATGAGTGAGATATTCTTTGAGGAACTTCCCATCAAAATGGGTTATCTGAATGTACTAAGGATAATACTTTTGAAACTTCCCATTTATCGGCATTAATTGCGGTCGCCATACTGTGTGATAAAGGCGATATGCACGTTTGAATAGGCGTGTCTATTATAAGCGGTCCTTCCCATTGGGTTGAATTTACCTTTCTTTTGGAGTTGAGAATTATCGGCGTCTAGCGGCTAGGGCGAGATCTCCCTCCTTAAAGGTTCTCTGTCGAACTTTCTTGTTGAAAGCCCTCGACATCCTAGCTTGATAGAACTCAATGCATTGTTGAGCCTCGAGCTTCTCATCTAACATCTCAAGCTCTTGAGGCGTTTTGATGTTGTTCTTAGTCGTCATCTCTGTTGCAAGAGGCGTGCGTGTGGAATCTGGATTTCCAGCGGAGAATTGCTTCACACGTAGACCGGAGTGCGGGGTAGCTCTGTCGGCGTGCGTCTGGTTGTGCGATATGCCCGAGTGCTTCTCAGAGTTTATCATCGGTCTGCTTGTTATTCTTCACAAGCTTGACAAAATCTTGATGATCGTCTTGTTGAGCACCTCGGCTAACCCATTATTTCTTTGGATTATAGGTGTCGGCGAGACATCTTGTATCTTGAATTTTTAGCAAAACGATGAAGGAATTGCCGATAAATTGGGGACCGTTGTCATGCGATCCGTCTTGGGACACCATGTCGATAGATGACATGGTGTTTGATGAATCGGCGGCGGTACTGGCACGACCTCCTTTAGTGGGATTGCTTGACCCGCTTGGAGAAGTAGTCGGTGATCGCTAGAATAAACCGATCTCCTTTAGCGGCGGAGGAAAAATGGGACCTACAACGTCCATTCCCCATGTCTCGAATGGCGGGGCGTGGTAGAAGGATCTTGCTGCTCGGAGCGATGCATATAATCGTGCAGCGTGGCATTTCCGGCGTGCTGGCTTGCGTCATTAATCATCGTGGGCCAAAGTAGCCCATTCTCTGATTCGATCGTAGAGCTTGGGACCGGTAGGTGCTCCGCATTCACCTTGTGTGCTTCGAAGGACCTCCTCCGCCTCTGTTTGAAGGCAGGGTAAAGACCATCGTACCCGGCGATATAACATCCGGTCTTTGTGTCGTAGAAGAATCTTGGAGCTCTTAGGATTGACTCTCTCTCTTTCCGTCTTACGGCGAGAATACCATGTAAGGCGTGATCGATGATAGAGCGCCAATCTCGGAGCTCCAATTTAGTTTAGTGCATGTACCTCTTTGGTAACTACCCTTTATCTTCTTGTACCTCATTATATGTTGAGTGCGAAGAGTTGATGAGTCTGACCGTAACTAGTTGCTCGGTCTCGGAAGGTTGTGCTAACGACCATTGCGCCGCCGGTGCATATCGTGGCGTTTTGGGCGTGGGATATATTCGATGAAGAATTCTTGAGCGAGTCGCCATTTCGATTGCTACGATGATAAGGAATTAGATCACGGATTTCGACCGTAGTCTCGCGGATGCGACTATCGGTTGTGAATCGCCGTATGCTTCGAGTTATTGACCCCGGTTCCTTGGCGAAGCTAAGTCAGATAAATAGCAGCGTTGTATTCGCTCGTTATTGGAACAAGGTTCGGTGAGTGAATAAGCACGGGCATGACATGATTCCGGAAATCAAGACAACTCCGACTCGGTGGAGATCTTAGAACATCACCCGCGTTGGTAGCTCGAAGCTCCGTCAAAGTATAGTCGCCATATTTGTTGGTGCGATGTAGTATTGACCGTGGACTTCATCGGAAGGTCATCATATAGCTCAAGCTGCGTCACGTTGTGGTGTGACCAAGAATCATAAATGCTTTGGTGACACGTTGTTTGAAGTCGAGGTCGTATTGGGACAAGAGCAAAGCCCATTTTGCCAAACGCCAACTCATTGAGGCGGTTGGGTCATAAATATTGGTTGGATTTCGTTAGAGATAACATAAATTGTCCGTCCGACTAAATAGTGCCGCATCTTACGAATCGCGAACACTAATGCAAGGCCTTTGCTTCGATCATTGGGTCTCGACGCCGTTCGGCTGGAAGCTAGTGTTAATTTCGGGTACACTTTTGTTACGTGACCTATGCGTCTTGACCTCATTATTAGTGTCTACATATTTGAGACGATGAAGAGTAGATGGGACTATAGCGTTATTGTGGATCCAAGGTGACCCAACAATAAGTTATAGGAAGTCTGCATCAATCACATAGCGGTGACTTGGACTTTAAGTCCCCATTTGGCACTTTATCCGGATTTTACCAAGTGGTGAGACGGTGTTAAATCCATAGATCATTGTGCTGTTGATGCCAACTTCTTGGCGAGGGATTCTAGGTGATACATGAGCAAGGGCATGATCGCGTGATGGAACCGGATCGACTTGGATCCGGTTAACTTCGGCGGAGATAGACCACGAAGTACAATGGCCTATCATGCTTGAATTCTTCGTGCATATCCTCCTTCGTAAAAGCGTCACGAGGGAAAGTGCTTTCGGTTGCCAAGTTGCCTTTGTTGTGCGATTGTGATCGGCGATAAAGTGGCCACCGAGTCGGCCGAGCTTCTTGTAGAGCTTCGGGTTTCGCCGACAATCGAACCTTCGTGAAGTTATCTGGCGGGATGTTTGCCAAGCCGAGCCATGGCGTCGGCGGTATGGAGAGGCTGGATGTTCGGTCTATCCCTCTGTCAGGCGATTGAATCGGGCTGCCGGAGTTGAGCTTCTGGACTTGCGGTTGTTTCCCCTTTACCTCGGTGCTTTTTCTTTGGCGGTCGTCTGCTGTTTCCCTTTCTGCAGTGGGAGGATTAAGTGGCCACCCGGTTACGCGGTGTCGTTGCATTTGGATCACGGAGCCTCCGGATATTTGTAGCCGTATTCGTGTCCTCCTTGTGGCCAAGACTTCATGCTCTCCTTGAGCGGAAAGTCGCCACTTCTTCATCGTCCTTCTGGAATTCTTTGACGGCATGGCATAGTTGGCCTTTTCCTTTGGACTTCTTTTGGCGAAGGCGTAGTCCTTGATCGTCTTCGGCAAGTCGAGGTGGACCAAAGGATTTCTCCGTTTGGCGTGGTGTGTGATGCGAGTCCTTCTCCGTTGCCGTGAGGATCCTCATTCACCATCTTCATTCCTACCTTCTGGCCGTCGGTGAAACCAATCAAAGGCTGATCCGAAGCTTATAGAGGCGCATTTGCTCCCACCTTTTTCTCTTTAGAGGGTTTTGGAGTAATGACTCCAGCGTCGATCAAGGCTTGAATCTTGTCCTTGAGATGGTAGCGAGAACTTTGTAGGATGATGCGCCACAGTGGTAGCTGTGATGCCAGGATCTGTAACCTTCTTTGCCTCACGGTTCTGGTGGGAGCAGGCAGATCTTATTGTTCTCGAGGAAGGTATTTGAAGATGCGGAACCTCCTCATCTTTGAGCGAGTAAGTCTTGGGAAATCTCGGTAGGAAGGTTCGATTTTGAGTTTGTTGGCCGCCAGAGGCTGCGATTCTTTGTGGTGCCGCGTTGTTGCGGCTAACATTGTGGTTGCGATTCGAGCGTTTGATTAGCGTCTGAGACTTTGGCTTTACCTTTACCACGGGGACAAAGTTACGCTTGTGAGCATCCACCATAAGTGACCTCTCTCGCTTTCTTCCTCCTCCGGGGAATGGCTGGCTTGCTCTCACGTATCCTTAAATCTTTCCGGTCTCGGGCCGGTCACGGTTTCCATTGCTTCCAACCGTCCAATGGCGGGTTGCTATGACAAGTTTGGAGAATGAACTTCTCGTTATCGGTCTCGGCAATTCATTGCCTTATTTACGAACCTCTTGGCGAAGTTATCCTTTGTTTCCCGTCTTTACGTTTCGTCCAACAAAGAACCGATGGATACCTCGGTGTCGTCATCAAAGAAATTGGTGAAACATGGCCTCATCCCCGATAGCGGCTCCCTTTGGTTTGAGGCGGTGCCAATGGCGGCTCATGAAGGGTGCCAGCGAATGACCGAACCATCAAGGGCTCGTTAGGAGATAACACCTAGATGAGACTTGAAGTAGATCAAGTCTTGAGTGGGCGATCCCTTCGTCAAGCGGTGTAAAGTTGATGAGGTTGAATTTTGTGGGATCACGGGATTGATTCCCACTCCCTTGGGTAAGGACATGGTATGCAGTCTTCTTTACCTCTTGGCGGAAATCAAAGTATTGATTTTGCTCTCGAGGTCTTTATTGTCTCATTTTCCCTCGTCTCCATTGGGTAAACTTGGGAGGAATGGCGGTGTTATCGCTAAGCGTTTTTGCGGTCTGATCATCTACGTTTTGGCCTCCTTCCTGTCCGTGCTGCTCATTAAGTTGACATTATTGCGGCGACTTGGCTGCCTTGGCGGTTCATTATCGCTGGATCGGTGGTCATGCATTGCTCTCATCTGGCGCATGGCGGTTCCATTCAAGCTTAAAGTTGTCCTTTTGCTTGGTTAGGGCCTCTTCAAGCATCACGGGACACTTGTTCCTGTGATCATGACGCCAGCGAGGTTGTCCTATCTTTGGAAATTGTATTATCGAAGCCATTGCGGAGCCGACATCCGACACTTCATCATTTGAGGTAATCCTTCGCATCTTTCTTGCGGTAGTGGGTCGTCTAGGTCCGGACCGCAATCGAGTCATTCGTTGCGATGCCGGGAGCGACGCGTGGCGGCGTCCCTCTGCTGGTCATATTGATGGTAACACTTTCGGCAATTCATGCATGAAGCCCATCTTTTCTTACGGGCGTCTTGACTTGGGTTGGGCATTCGTGTCGAGCCTATCAAAGACCGGCGCTTTTAAAGTCGTTTTAAGCGGTTGCACTCGATAACCTTTGCCTTGATCAGTTTGAGCACAAGCAAGGCATGTTTGATTACAGGCGTTCCTCTTTCGGGATTTACTTGTACCCCGGCCGATAGTACAACTTCGTCGGTATGAATCTGGGAGCAACCTATCGTGTGTTGGCCGCGACTTCGGGTATAGCGTTGTCATTGTCGGATGAGAGCGTCTCCCAGCGAGAACAAATAGGCCTTTCATAAGTCACTTTCGCCGGCGTCACGCCAGCGAGTGTGAATCTTCGGCGGGCTCGGACTTGATTTGAAGCCGGTCGCGGCAGTGCGGGTTTCTTCTTGTCTTTGTGGGTGCGACTCCCGTATCGAGGAGTGACCGTGATTCCTTTAGCGGACCTAGTCGATCCTTAGCGGCAAGCCTGGCGGTCGTGGCGAAGTTAACCAGCGGAAGTTTGAGTCGCGGAACGGAGGTAACCGGCGTCAATGCCACTTTGTTGAGGTGCTCACAATTTCGATTTGAGCACGGGGCGGAGTTGGCTGGCGGCGAGCTAGGCTTGGATCTTTGGGTTACGTCGGAGTTGAAGCTTCGGCGGACTTGGGCTTCAAGCTAGGCCCCGGTCGCTTCTTGGCGCCTCCTTCTTCAACTTCGGGCTTGTTGCCAAGCCTTAGTGCTGCTTGCTGTAGCGGCCTTGGCATCGGCCTCTGAAGTGTAGAGCGGTTCCGTTTGACTTCCGGACCCGATGCGTTCGTCGCCGGCTGTAGGAATCGGCTACGATCTCGGACTTCGACCTCGAGTCAACTTAGATCTTAGATCCGCCTCATAGCGGACCCCATCCATTGACTCTTCGCTGGGCTAATTGTTTCGCCCGGTGGCGTCGTCTCCTCGGAGCTCTCTTGGAGAGTCACAGCGCCATTGGCGGAATCGACCCTGAGAGATAGGGGTTACGAAGATTTGGCGTTGTTAGGGCGGGGAACCACCGTCGTCTGCGGTCTTGGCGGTGGTGGTGGATTTTCGCCTCCGCATCACGGGGCGATTGGGTCTTCCTTGCGGCGGAGACCATCTTGGACTTGCTTGGCCGGATGCGGGCGAGGAGGAGAGGTATTCCTCATACTTCTTACGGTGGTTCGAACTTCGACCTCCTCGATGGCCGGGATCGGGATCCGCGGTTCGCGACCGACGGCTTCTTTGTTGAAGCCGTTGGCTCTATTGTAATTAGCCCGGCTTGTTGGCGGGGAAAGTTGGTTTGTTATTCATTGCTCGTTTGAACTTCGTTATGCGGCCGTTGGCCTACAACAAAATTTCAAACAAAAGAAATGCCTTTATTTGGTACAATGAAAGCGAAAATTACAACTTTCTTCCTTTTGTGAACAAACACGAGGATCTCTATTTTCAGGGATCACCAAACTGCGTGAGTTCTTTGCTGTCCGGAGACTTTTGTTCGTCCGTTGACCACCGGCGCAATTCCGATCTGGTGTAAGCAGGGTTACGGAACTGGGGCGTGGGGAGGGCTCGTTTCACGAAGACGGCGCTGAGGATCACACTCACGAAGGAGAGGATGCGCTGCGGGGATCCTCGCGAAGGGAGAGGATGTGGGAGTGTCTACAAGGAGAAATCTGAAGCTATCCACGAGATTAAGGCGAAGCTTAACCTAGAGGGTATCGTAGTTCGACCGAGTTTTCTTACCCGCAATTTGTGGATCGGCGTCATGGACTTGTGCTTTCGCCGGTGCTGGAGCGGTCGTCGGCGGCTCGTGGAATCTCGTCAATTCTTGAAAATCGGGAGTTTTCAGAGCCAAATCCTCAAAATCCACACCTCCAAGAAAATCCGAACTCCCAAAAATCCCAAGTCCAAGATCCCCTCCAAGCTTCAAGACCCCCTATTTATACAATGAGGTATCTTGGCCGGGCCAAGTGGCTGGACGCCACTTGGCCGAGCCTGAACCCAGGATTGGTAGGGTGGCTCCGAACCATGGTGGTAGAGCCACCTCGGCCACTGGTAGAGGCCTCGGCCAAGATTGGTAGGTGCCCGGCACAAAGTGGCGACGCCTCCCCGGCACTTGGTAGAGTTAGCCAAGTTAGGGTGGCTCAAACCAAAGTGGCCGCTTGGCAGAGGTGTGTCCTTGTGGCGTTCAAGTAGATCTCCATTAAGCTTCTCCGTCGATTCTTTGGTCTTAGGGCTTGGTTTTGCTCGGTGATGTTGCGTTGTGTTTGAGTCGTGCCGATCAACTTTCGGGGCTCAAGCGGCGCGTTTACATCAGGCGGACTAAATTGGTTGTTAGTCTCGTCGGCGTTTGAGTTTAGCCAACTTCGCCTCGTTGAGCTTCGTCGTCGGGTTTTCTCCACGACCGTCGTTTTACGCTGCTTCATGCGCCTCGCCGACTCACTTCATGGGTTGTCGACTTCGGCTATCGCGTTTTCGCGTGATCGCGTGGTCGGCGTTACGGGTGGCAGCCGTCGGATGGATGGTCGATTGATCAACCCCGGATTTTGAGTCTTGTTGAGATGCTTGATAAGCAATTTTTAGCAGCCTACGAGTAAGATCGATCCATTCTTGTCCAAAATTTTGATCTACCCAATACGCCTGATATCGTGATCTATCTAGTATATATGTTGAAATATAATTTATACCTTGTCATTATATACTAAAATAAAAACAATGACATAGGAAGAAAAAATTGCGGATCCCTGGCGCAATGGTAGCGCGTCTGACTCCCAGATCAGAAGATTGCGTGTTCGATTTACCTCGGGTCCAAAACCCCATTCCTTTTATTTTTAATTTTTAAAATTTTTAATTGAATAAATTTCTTAATTTCTAAAATTTTTAATTGAATAACTTTCTCGTGCAGGATTGTAATACATAATTCATTTCTCCTATGAATCCTTTCACTTTTACGGAAAGTGAAAAAGTGGGACGAACATGAGATTTACTATTTATGTAACGAAAACTTATTTGAATTCATGTTACCAAAACTTATATATACAATTATTGTGTAGTTAAAAATCATAACCTTATTATTAAAAAACCATAACCTTAAACATAAAATAATTATATTATCTAAAATATAAATTTACAAAAGTTAATACAAATACCATACAATAAAAATATCATAACTCGAATCTTATAAACAAGGTTTTCTTCTTAATCAAATGAAGGAATAACTTTACATCTATATCTTACTTTTAGTTTTGGTATTATAATTTTCAAATAGATGATTTCGCTAAAAACTGTAATATGATAGTAAAATGGATAAATTCTATTACCACACTAGATTTCTTTTCACTTTCAAAAATAACTTTTGCAAATAAGCATTGTATTTCACTTGCATCATTTCTCGCAAAAAAATTAATTTTGTCAAATATACCATCCAAATATAGGTGTTGTGGACTAAACCAAAAAAGCTCTCACTTGGAGGGCACATCTTGCTCCCACATCCAGTATCAGTGATGGGCCTTATTCTATTGGGCTTAGGTTGACCATAAGAATAGGAAATGCGTAGAAAAACATTTGAAGCCCTAGAGCTTCAACAATCTTGAAGAAAATATATTGAGAGGGGAGAGAGAGAGGAGGGGATGGAGAGAGAGGTGGCGACGCTGGAGAAGGGCTCGCAATGCTGCAGCTGGAACTACTGCGGTCAGAGGCTGGCGGTGGGCCACGACGACGGCACCGTCTCCGTTCACGACTCGGTCGACGCATCCTCCAACTCTTCATTCTCTCGCTCTTCTCAATGGAAGGTTCGCCTCCTTCCCTTTTGCTTCAATTCCATCTTTCTATTTCTATTTTTGAAATTAAATTATGCGATCGTTGTAACAATTCAGCTTTAATTCACTTAATATTGCTTCGTTTATTAGTATTCTTTGCTTGTGTGATCTCGTTTTCATGTTCTTCCTATGTTTAGTTCAGATTTGCTAATGAATCCTACTCAAAATGTGGGACATTAAAAAAGATCTTGACATTTTTGAATGACATGTTAATTTATATTTAATATTTTGTTAATTCATATTCATGGTGGTGGTTGTCTAATCTAATTAAGGGAAATTTTTTGCTGTTCCTTTTTTCATTGACCTGATCTTGATGTAGTATGGATAATTTCTTAAGTACAAAGGCAGAGAAAAGTTCTGGGAAGGGATAATTTATAGTACATATATGTGGACTTAGTGGTACTGTGGGAAGGGATAATTTATAGTACATATTACCAGTCAGGAAATAATCACTTTTGTTATATTAGATTAATCATTCATCCGAAATGGTGAGATTGAGGATGATGAGACTCATATCACTCATCGATGCTAAAAGCGGAGTGTTCCTAGAGTCCTATGTGATTGCAGAATAGCTAGAGCTGAAGGAAAAATTCTACCATAGGTTAAGACCGACAATGCTTTACGGGTCAAGGAAACATGTAAAAAATGGATGTAACATGAACGAGGAGGTTACAATGAAGTGTGTATATATACTCAGAGATAAAGATGAGTTCATTTAGAGAAGGTTAGAGGTTGCTATGCCCCATTGAGGACAAATGTGAGGGAACCAATTGTGATGGTTTAGCTGTATACAATGGGAACCACTAAATGCACACCAAGAGAAGTGATAAGGTTATAATTAACGAAGCAAGGAGGATTAGAAGTAGGCTTAAGAGACCTTAGTTTGAAGTGATTAAGAAGAATATGATAGTGATTAACTTCATGAGAGAAATATCTCTCAACACGACTGAATGGAAGAACAAGATTCATGTAGTCGACCCCATAATATTAGGAGAAAGCCTTTGTTATTGTTGTTGCTTTGTACCCATATATTTTTGGACATTATTATCTTTTCTGGGCTTCTACCTATTGAAAAGCATAAACGTGGTCATGGTCAAATGATGTGGACATCTCAGCACGTGCGCGGGACTTTCGCCGTGTTTATCAGCGAGGAGGCAGTATTCGACTCACGATTCACATTATTTGGTTTTGATTGATTGATGATAGATTAAACTGCGTTTTAGTTTACTTTTGAATTTAAATTTTGAATTTTGAATTTTGAATTATGGTTAAATTTAGCGACTAATCGATTGTAATTGATTGAGAGAGATTTGAGGATCGCATTTCAAAGCCTATTTAAACAGCTTGTAATCGATCCGAGATCATTATTTGAATGAATAAATTAATTAATTCTTGGTTAATTCTTTGAATCATTACCCCTGTGAAACCCCCTAATCCACTCTTCCCTCCTCCACCTTCCCCCTCCACCTCCCCTTCCCTGTTCCCCCACCCCCCTCCACCTGTCAGCCCCCCGTCCCCACCTCCTTCCACCTCCCCCCCACTCCTCCACCTGTCCCCCCTCCCTCCTCCCCTCTCCTTCCCAGACCCGGCCTCCCTCCTCAAGCCTGCACCCACCCACCCGTCCGCTCAGTCCGTCCACCCATCCAACCTGTCCCCCAGTCCACCCATCCGCCCAACACCCCTGTCCCGACCGAGCCCCCAACCGCCCTAAACCCTGCTCGCCCTCCTCCCTCTCAGGATCCATGCCGCCAAGCCTCAAGTCCGGTCAAACCCATCCCCTGCCCCGCAGCCACCATTACCTCTCTGTTCCGCTCCCTCTTCCCTTTCCCAACCTTAGCTAAACTCCCCCCCCTCGGCCTCCACTAATGCATGGCCGATCACGGCCGAGCGCCCGGTTAGGTGTACAATCCGGTGGTTGATTCGAGCTCTCGGTGGTTCGACTACGGTCTTCGACACTCGGGCGGGTATATCGAGCGGCGTGCTCCTCGGTTGTCGATGGCGTGGAGAGCCGTTTGGGAATCGATTAAATTAGCGGCGTTTGACCGGCGCCCTCTTCATTCGATTCGTAGCTCGGAGGAATTGCCTCCTCACCTTCTGTCGCCGCACCACCTCCGGAGGATCCGCGACGCCGAGCCTATTCAGACGACAAAGGTTTCGCTTCCTTTCGACCCAAGATCGTAGAACCGCTATCCCGCTTATGTTGTTATCAATTTTATTATCGATTCGCGATTGTCGTATTACAGCGAACAAGTGGCGAGTGATTACGTTTGACTACGATATGGCTTATCTAAATATTACAAGTCGAACTTTATTACAAGAATAAGTCATTATAATTATTTTGAACAATTCACAAGGTCATAAAGCGAATACATTGCAACTTTTGCTTAAAATCCATCGTCGGTGTCGCTTTATTCTTGAGCTTCCTGCCTAGATCGATCGCTGATTTGGTGAAGCATTGTTGTTGTCGATCCACATACCTGCACTCACATTGTTTCACATCATTTTTGGTATCAGAGCGTGGTTCTAGGATTAGGAAGTTTTTTTTTATTATTTTATTTTTAGATCGATTCGGGCTTTAATTTAAAAAAAAACTAGTTTAGTTGAGTCTTATATATATATATATATATATATATATAAAAAGTTGAGTCTTATTCATATAAAAAAAAAAAAAAATTTAGTTACCATTCAGTTCATTTAGTTGTTAGTGCATGCCCACTCGCACGGGTTTACCATATCGATTAGGAGAGTCAAGTGAATCATCTAGTGAGTCCAGCATGTCAGGCAGAGTAGATTCCGAGATCCTTAAGAAATTCGATGAGCTAGCAGGACAATTAGGTGCCATAGCTCAAGAATGTAGAACTACCCGTGAGATCCTGGCCGGTTTTCAGAACGAAACCAACGATAGGCTCGCTAGGCTTGAAGAAATGGGTGTTACAACTCCGCCACCGCAAGATCAAGGAAATGGACATGGCCCTATCGTTCATCGTCCCCTCCATCAACCCGTGCACGATCCGTCGCCAATACACGAGGAGTATTAAGATTGAAGCACCAACCTTCATGGCAAGCTCGACCCGCAAGCTTTCTTGGTGGTTGAAAACATGGATCGCTATTTCGGTAGTGCCTTGGCGAACCTCGAAAAGTCAAATTTGCGCAATGAAGCTTCTGGGACCGGCACGCCATATTGGTCCAACCTCGAGATGCTAAGGCATATTAGAGGTGAGTTACCAATCGACTTGGCGAGATGGCCGTGGCGAGCGAAAATACCTTAGGCGTCGTTCTATCGAGATTATTTGACAAGTGGCATCGCCTCCTCAAGGAACCAAGTGCGCAAAGAATGCGTTGCTTTCGGTTTGTGAATTATTTACGCGATCACGGCACCATTGAGCAAGAGGCACCAAGGTCTTATCAAAGTTTCGAAATGGATTGAGAAGCGACCTCCAAACCGAACTCTTTGCTAGAGGAGTAGATACCCTTGAAAAAGCCTACGCCTTAGTTCAAGATTTAGATGAAGCTAAATCCCATCAATCCCATAAGAGTCAAGATTTCGATCCTATTCCTCCCGGACTTCCGGTGCCACTACCTCTAGTCAAACCCGGAACCGATCTAACCCTAATTCTTCCCAACCTAGGGTCGACGCCAGGGCAAGGAGCCCAGAAAGATTTCTCCAAGATCGCCCTCATGTCAAATGCTATAAGTGTCAAGGGTATGGACATGTTCGTGGTTGTCAGGCCGTCACAAGATCTCTATCATCGATGGCCTGCTCACGAGCACGAGCTTAACGACGATGAATTTGTCCATCAAATTGATGATGATCTGGATGATTTTGAGGATGGCATAGATGATCATATTTTAAGTTGTCTTAGGCAAATTAAATCCCCACCATATCTGTTGTTAGATCGCCATCTCCCACCCAAACACATTGATGATTGGAGGCGTACTTCCATTTTCCACACGCTCACCAAGATTGGCGATAAGAATTGCAAAGTGATCGTGGATAGTGGGGCTGCATTAATCGGACTCCTGTTGTGATAGCCAAGATTGGTCTTAAGGCCGCATTCCCACCCTAATCCATACAACGTATCTTGGATCAATGATACGCACTTCATGTCCAAGAAAGGTGTTTAGTCCCTCTTCAATTAGCCATTTACAAGGACCAAGTTTGGTGCGATGTTACGAAGATGGATGTGGGTCAAATCATTCTTGGAAGACCACGGGCGTTTGATAACGATGTTCATATCTTGGACGGTCAAACATCTTTGTTGTTCGAACACGATGGGAAGAAGGTCAAAATCCTTCCAGCTCAACCAAAAGTTAGTGATAAGCGACCCCCTCGGCTAAATCTTCCAAAGGCGTTAACACGATTGGAGCCAAAGAGGTCGATCGAGAGTTAGCAAATGGAACCCTATTCTTCATCCTCATTGCTAGAGAAACTCCTAAGAATAGCGCCGATATGATTCCTATAGAAGTCGCCCTTTGTTGGAAGAATTGGCGTTTCCCGAGGATCTCGGATCAACTTCCTCCGTCGTGACATCCAACACGCAATTGATCTAGTCGGGAGCAACTCTTCCCAATTTGCCTCACTACAGGATGAACCCCAATGAACATGCGAATCAAGAGGCAAGTTGATGAGTGGCGAAGAAAGGCTTTGTGAAAGAGAGCATGAGTCCACATGCGGTCCGCATTCTTGACGCCAAAAAGATGGAACATGGCGTATGTGTGTGGATAGCGTAGCGATTAACAAGATCACGGTGAAATACCGTTTTCCCATTCCGTTTGGATGATATGCTTGACTTAATGTCCGAGCCACTATCTTTTCTAAGATTGATCTTAAGAGTGGCTACCATCGATTCGTATCGCCCGTGACGAATGGAAAACCGCTTTCAAGGCGAAAGATGGATTATCGAATGGATGGTCATGCCCTTTGGCACGACTAATGCTCAGAGCACCTTTATGAGAGTGATGACTCAAGTACTCAGCCCTTCAGGAAAATTCTTAGTGGTATACTTTGATGACATCCTTATTTACAGAATTTCTGAGCAACACATAGACCATCTGCGACAAGTTTGTACCATGTTAAGAAAAGAACAACTCTATGCCAATCCTAAGAAATGTACTTTTCTTACACAAAAGATTATTTTTCTAGGGTTTGTAGTCTCTTCTGAAGGAGTATCCGCTGACCCTGAGAAAGTTAGAGCTATCGAAGAGTGGCCCGAGCCCAAGAACATTAGAGATGTTCGAAGCTTCCATGGACTCGCTACTTTTATCGTCGGTTTATTAAAGGTTTCGCATCATCATGGCCCCTATTACCGATTGTTTGAAAAGGGCTAATTTGAGTGGTCAAAGGCGCTACCAAGGCATTTGTGGAGATCAAGCAGAGAATGTCGCGAGGCACACAATAATCTTTGGATTTCTCTAAGGTCTTTGAGATTGCATGCGATGCCTCTGGTATTGGCATAGGTGGAGTCCTATCTCAAGAGGGACATCCCGTTGCTTACTTTAGTGAGAAGCTGAATGACACTAGGCAACGTTATTCTACCTATGATAAAGAATTCTATGCGGTGATACAATCTCTTCGACACTGGCGTCACTATTTATTACCGAAAGAATTCGTCATATATTCTGACCACGAGGCCCTTCGGTACATTCACTCTCAAAAGAAATTGAATGCCAGACATGGTCGATGGGTTGAGTTTCTCCAGGACTATACCTATACGATCAAACATAAAGCGGGAGTAGAAAATAAGGCCGCCGATGCGCTCAGTCGCCGCATGCATCTTCTTTCCATTATGAGCGCGGAAGTAGTCGGCTTTGAGAAAATCAAAGATCAGTATGAGTCGTGTCCTGATTTTTGTGAAGTTCTCGCTTTGCTGAATGATGGAGTGACCCGTGAAATAGATGGTTTTCTCCTGAAGGATGGATATCTTTTTCATCTTCGCAAGTTGTGTATTCCCAACACATCTCTCGAGAATTTTAATTTGGGAACTACATCTTTGGAGGCTTTGAGGACATTTGAGTAGCAAGCGTCGGCGGATTGAATCTCGGTTTTATTGGCCAAGTATTAAGCGTGACGTTGTTAGGTTAGTGGGTCGATGTCACACCTGCCAACTGGCTAAGCAACGTAAACAGAATACGGGCTTATACACTCCTCTCCCCGTCCCAAATTGTCCATGGCAAGACGTCAGCATGGACTTCGTGTTAGGACTTCCTAAAACAATTAGAAAACACGATTCCGTCCTTGTTGTTGTGGACCGATTCTCTAAAATGGCCCACTTCATACCGCGGCTCCAAAACTTCCGACGCTTCTCATGTGGCCAAGCTATATTTTAATGAAGTTGTTAAATTGCACGGACTAGAAAACAATTGTGTCGATAGGGATGTTAAGTTTACGAAGTTATTTTGAAAACCCTTTGGCACAAAATGGGAACTAAGCTTCAATTCTCAGCGGCTTTTCATCCTCGGACCGATGGTCAAACCGAAGTAGTTAATAGCGGTTTAGGTAATCTTTTGAGATCGCTAGTTGGTGAGAATCTTAGGGATTGGGATCAACATCGCCTCTGCTGAATTTGCTTATAATAACTCGTGAATAGGTCTACGTAGTATTAGTCGGTGAGATTGGGTGTATGGGTATAAGCCTAGGCAACCTATAGATCTTGTCCCCATGTCGCACATCATAGGGTATCACGAGTCGACATCTGCATTTGCATCTCGCATTCATGATTTGCATAAAGAAATAAGTGAAAAGATCAATGACAAAGAATGCCAACTATAAGCTGCGTGCAAATCTAAAAAGGAGGTTCAAAGAATTTAGTGTCGGTGATCATGTGATGGTGGGATCGTCCGAACGGTTTCCTCAGGAGCTGTTAAAGTTGCATGCACGGCGCGTGACCTTCAAATTATCAAGAAAATTAATGATAATGCTTATGTTCTTGACCTTCACGAAGGTTTTAATATTAGTTCGACTTTTAATATTGAAGATTTAGTAGAGTACAAAGGTCCAAATTTTAACCCGACAACCCAATCGTTGATGAGCCTACCCCCACCTATTTCAGAGCTTTCCTTTACCTCCACTTCCCGGATATCACCCTCATATGCGTTACATGATATTGATAGTATTATTGATGATAACATTATTTCTACTAGCGATGGTGGTATCCACAGTGCAATGCGTTGGAAAGGTCGACCGAAGTCCGATGATACTTGGCTCGATCGAGGTGACTTACAGAGGTCGATCCGGATCTTTTGAGCGATCGACGGTAGTCGACTTACACTCGGCGAGTCGAGTTCTCTCCCACTGGGAGAATGATGTGGACATCTCAAAGACGCGCGGACTTTCGCCGTGTTTATCGGTAGAGAGGCCAGGTATTCCACTCAGCACGAGATTCTGTTATTTGGTTTTGATTGATTGATGATAGATTAAACACGTTTTAGTTTACTTTGAATTTTGAATTATGGTTAAATTTAGCGTAATCGATTGTAATTGATTGAGAGAGATTTGAGGATGCATTTCAAAGCCTATTTAAACAGCTTGTAATCGATCCGAGATCATTATTTGAATGAATAAAATTCGAGTGATTAATTCTTGTGTTAAGGTGTGAAACACGGGTGTGAAACCCTAATTAACTCTTTCTCTCTCCTCCTCTATTCCCTCGGCATGACTTCCACCCCTGATCATCTCTCTCCCTTGCACAACGGCTCGCCCCTTTCCGGTCCTTGACCGCCTCCCCTCCTCCACACCATGAGGCCACCTCGCCCTCTCCCTTCCCCAGGACCATGGCCTCCTCCCCTCCTTCCAGGCCCCTTCCATTTCCCCCCCCCCTTCCAGATCCACCTCCTTCCCTTCCTGTGCCACCCCTCCATCCTCCTCCACCTTCCACTGTCCATGATCCTTCCTCCTTCCGGCCATTCCTGTCCTTCCCTCCATGATCCAAACCCATTCCATCCATCCACCATTCCCTCTCATTCCTCCTCTTCCTTTCCCGACCTTAGCTAAACTCCCCTCGGCCCCACTAATGCATGGCCGATCACGGCCGGCGCCGGTTAGGTGTACAATCGGAGGCGAGCGGTTGATTCTGACTCTCGGTGGTTCGACTACCGGTCTTCGACACTCAGGCGGGTATATCGAGCGCGTGGCTCCTCGATTGTCGATAGCGTGGAGAGCCGTTTGGGAATCGATTAAGTAACGCGCCGTTAACCGGCGCCCCTCTTCATTCCAGTTACGTAGCTCTCGAAGGGGAATTGCCTCCCCTCACCTTCGGTGTCGTCGCACCACCTCCGGAGGATCCGCACGTCGAGCCTATTCAGGACGACAAAGGTTTCGTTTCCTTTCGACCCAGTATCGTAGGAACTGCTATCCTGTTTATGTTGTTATCAATTTTATTATCAGTTGCGATTGTGCTGTATTCTGCTTGAACAAGTGAGCGAGTGATTCTGTTTGACTACGTACAACTGCTTATCTAAATATTACAAGTCGAACTTTATTACAAGAATAAGTCATTATAATTATTTTCTGAACAATTCACAAGGTCATAAACTGAATACATTGCAACTTTTGCTTAAAATCCATCGTCAGCGTCGCTTTATTCTTGAGCTTCCTGCCTAGATCGATCGCTGATTTGGTGAAGCATTGTTGTTGTCGATCCACATACCTGCACACACATTGTTTCACATCATCAAACTTTGTTGGCTAGCTTGTTTTTTGTGCTTGTTGTTCTTCTTTGTCGAGTTGAATGCTTCTCCAGCAACTCCGGTGTAGCCTGTCTCCACCAAATTCCATAAATCTTGAGATTTGAAAAATACTTTTAGGTAGACGGACTCCACAGATCTTGAGATCTGAAAAATACTTTCAATTAGACGACCAATTTTCAAAATTACTCCTGGTGAACTTTGGAAGTTGCAACTGAATCAAATTTTCAGATGACATGATTCAATTACCATGCTAGATCTACACATGTCTCTGATACTAAATGTTAAAAGTAGACCTCAAGAAATATAAAGTGGAAAAAAGAAAATTAGAGAGAGAGAGAGGCTTTGCTCTGATAGTCGTTTTATTCAATACTCAGAGGATGCATTACAATCTCAAAAAACACTCATATATGTAACAAAGGTACTAACCTATTCATCATGTACTCTGCATCAACCAGTCACACACTATCCTATTCCCCTACTACTAGCCTACAACACCATTTGTCTATGAAGAACAACAAGCACGTCGGGGTATGCTTTCTTTCTTGGAGAAGGAATTATCTCTTGGTCGTCGAAAAAGCAAGCGGTGGTAGCTTTATCAACTGCTGAAGCAGAATACATGGCAGCAGCCTCTGCAACGTGTCAAGTAGTTTGGCTTCGACGCATGATCAGTGAATTAAGGCATGAGCTAGAAAGTCCCACCAAGATTATGTGTGATAGCAAGTCACCTATCGCGTTGGCAAAGAATCCAATCTTTCATGGCGAAGCAAACATATTGGGATAAAGTATGATAAGTATCACTATATCCGTGAGTTGTTAAAGATGAAGAAATTGAACTTGATTTCTGCATATCTGAAGATCAAGTTGCAGATATCTTCACAAAACCACTGAAGGCAGAATTATTTGAAAGGCTTACATGCTCAGAGTTATTCAATGGTCAGTTTAAGGGTGGCTGTTGAAAATCATAAATGTGGCCATGGTCAAACTTTATTGGCTTGCATGATTTTCGTGCTTGTTCTTCTTTGACAAATGGTGTTGTAAGCTAGTAGTAGGGGAATAGGGTAGTAGGTGAATGGTTGAAATAAAGTGCAAAGCATATGGTGAATAGGTTAGTAACTTTGCTATGTATATGAGTGTTTTTTGCTATGTATGAGTCTTCTTTGACAAAACCTCTTATTCTCTCTAATTTACTTTGTTCCACTTTATATTTCTTGAGGTCTAGTTCTAACACTACATCTGTAAAGGTGTTTTCCTATTGGGAATATATACATTCAACCATTCATAAAATTATGTTGAGCATAAGGCTGTGGTCTTTGTGTGTGAATCGTTATGTGATTTGATAGATATGTCTCTTTCCATTTGTTATAGGCGCATGAGAGTGGAGTTACCAATATTGTTTGGGTTCCTCCAGAATTTGGTGATGCTATTGCTTGCATCTGCATTGATGGAACATTATCTTTGTGGGAGGAAGTTGAAGAAGGTATGTATTCATGTGTCCAATTTCATTCATTTAATATCATAGTCTCTTTTTAATCATCAATATCCTTATCTTCCTATGCAAAATGTTTCTCAGATACTCAACCACTTATGTGGAAACAGTGTAAAGTCTTTGAAAGCGCTAGTTCAGGAGTGCTTCACGTCCAATTCGGGGTTTTGCTACAAGTTTAAAATTGGTGAGCTCTATTCAAGAACAGTTTTTAAAAGTATTTTGTAATATCCTTTTTTTCTTGCTCCTTTATACTTCTCAAGTTGCAAACATCATACATGGATGTTATCGTTGTCTTTTTAATTTTTTTTTTGGCATTCTGTTGTCTGAGGTTGTTCTGCAAAGTAAATTGCCAAATTTTCGTTTTAAATGTACCATTTGAAAATTGGAGAAGCCCAATAGTTATCTTGTACCTGAGTCTGGCAAAAGGTGAAACTGGAGTTGGTATGTGATTTTCTGCATATAGTATATCTGTCAAGTGTGCCACACGGCATAAAAAAACTATTGTGCAGTCCATTTAAGTATAGGGGTGAACCCATGAAGATTGCGAGTTAGGTCAGAATGAATTAGAAAGCTCGGGTTCTAATTTCAATTAACGAAAAGAGAGTCTAGGATTTTGATCTTTAAAAAAATTCTTTTCCTCTTCTCTCTGTTTCCCTTGTCTGACTCTCCTTCATTGAACTACTGCTATGGCCATTGGCCTTTGAGTGTGACCATTGTCGGAGCCACCGGCGACCAGATTTGAGAAGAAAAATTAAATTTCATATATCCGAAAAGAAAATTTAGTTTTGATTTATTTATCCTTTCTTTCTTCTTACTTTTCTCTTCTCTCATGATTTGTGTGTATGTATGTATGTATGTATGTCTGTGTGCGTGCGTGTGTGCCTTTAAAGAGTTCTGTATATTTCGTGGAAATTAAAAAAAGGCGAGGATGGCCCCCAGCAATGCTTTCTAAAACATTGTGTAGGATAGTGATTCAAGAATCAATGAACTAAAATGGAGGATTCGAAACTATTTACTCAATTCTTTACAAACTGCAATTGAATACAGACCGTGAGGAATATTAAGATCTGTAACCTGCCTCTTCCAATGTCCGCACTAGTTTTTTCTAATTCTTTTTCTTTATCACCAAAATTTTGGCCTTTTTATGCAGATGGTTTATCCTACATGTTTATGGTATTACATCACTAACTTCATCATCCTACTTTTAGGTTGCTGCATATACAGATGGCCATGTGAAGGTTTATGAACTTATGGACCCTCTGCAATTGAACAAGTGGCAACTTCAGGTTTAGTTCTTTCTTGTTTTCACCATAAATTTGTGTTCTAGAAATATGCTGAGCAAAATTTTCCTGCTGGAGTTCTTACATACTGTTCCTGATCAACGTTGTGTTTCCACAGTATCTTGCACCCTTAATTATTGTTTGTTGGGTTGTCTATATTCTACAAGAATTCAATTCAGGTTATAACTTTCATAGATTGACCGCTAAAGCTTTGTTAAAATATAACATGATAAAGGACACAATTTCCCCCCTTTTTCCAGTATTCAACTTTATGCCTTTCTATGTTGACAATGCTTTGAATCTTATGCTATACCTCCTTATAATGCTGAAAGCTATTTCGGATTGGATTTTATAACATAATTTCCAAGATAATGCTGTTTACATGTTCTTTGAATTTATAAGCAAGAATACAGTAGTTTACAGATGCTTCCTTATAGGTGTAATGCAGTTTCTACAATTTTCACTTGAAGCAAACCACTAGCTTAGACTCATTTTCTCGAGAATCAATAAGGGAATGTAGATATAGTTTTCCTTAGCCCAAATTTTTCGTTACCAATCAGTTATTGAATTTGGGAACTATCCTTTTATGGCTCTTTGATTTCTGTAAAGTCGCTTTAATTGTATTGTATGTCACTCTCTGTTTGCTCCTAATATTTCATTGTAGGCAGAGTTCCAGAATGTGATTGATTCAGTTTCTAGATATGGAAAGCCATCATGCATATCTGCATCCATTGCATGGAATCCACAAAGAGGTGAAAGTCAACAGTCAAGTTTTGTGCTCGGTTATAATTCAAATCTTTCTCAATTCAATTCCCCAAGGTTTGTTTTGAATTTCCATTTATTACATGTTTAATTTCTGTAACCATTTCATTTTGAAGCAGTGGCATTTGCCATAGCAAGGGCTTTTGTTTCCTTTTGGAATAATTTTGTGATTTAGTGATATAATAAGCCTTTCCTTTCATAGGTCTACCATAGTATAAGCTTCTTTTGTGTTTCTTTATTGAAGGGAAGCCTATACTTTTTAATACGAGAAAAGTTTCATGGGATATTTTTATAACAGATTTGGGAGTTTGAAGAGGCTCATCAGCGATGGGTACCAGTTGCTGAACTGTGTTTACCTGGAGATGGTGATGATAGAGTATATGCCATAGCTTGGGCACCTAATATAGGCAGGTAATAGCCTGCTGCTGTCTCTATTGTTTTTATGATGAGAAGTCAAAAAAGTTTGATTATTCAAGTGATCTATTTTCATTTTACATGAGCATATGTGTTTTTAATGTATTATGACATGATTATGGCCAGCTACTTAAAATGTCAATCTACTTGTAAAATGTATGATACCATATATTAATACCTGTTAGACTATTACATGCATTTTCTTTTATCAATCTATCTTTTAGTTTAGACCATGCTTACTGTATTTTGATATCATGCAAATTTAAGAATCCGATTGTTCTTCTGAATATAAATTGATTTGTAATAGAAGTCATGAACTCTTTGTAGGCCATACGAGGTGATAGCTGTTGCAACTTGCAAGGGGATCACAATATGGCATGTAGGATTGACCCATGAGTCGGATGGAAGACTCCCAACGGATAAAGTTGCATTACTCGAAGGTCATGATGGCGAGGTATGAAGTATTTATTTTGGAATAGTATTCCTTCATCGAAGAATGATACATTGTTCATTTTTAATAAAGTTCATCCACCATATTATTATGTTTGCTCTTCTATCTTTTTCAATCTAAAACTGCCATGGCATTATTTCTTTCTTGTTTCTAGTTAATGTACCTACAAAATATACAACATATGGACAAAGTGTTTATCTTGTTAATATCCACAATGTGTCCTCTGCAAATATGCGTTTATATGGACATAGTGTTTCAGTTTGCACAAATTTTTTTGTATTTCCAAGTAAGAAATGTCTCTGACAAGGATTTATGGCATAAACACCTAAAGTTTTGATATTCTTGATACCCGACCTAGTCATCATGTGAACTATCCTCAAGTTCTTCATTCAAACATTCCCTCGCAGGTTATTTGGCAGTTTTGAGCAAAATTAATTAAGATAATAGTGAAAGTTTTCTAAGTCTGAATGCTTTTATGGACATTGCTACAAATAATCCTGTGTATGTTAAATAATTGAAAAAAATTATTATGTACCCCAAAATACTCACTTTGTACTGAAATACAACTTTTTGAAAGTACATCATATGTTTCTCCTGTTATGCATCAGACCTCTTCGTTGTCACTTGCTTATCTTTCCTTTCACTTTGTTTTCATTTCCTTATGGAATTGTTTGATTTTCTAAAGTTTAACATAATGATTCCATCCTTCCTTGCCTCTATGTAGGTTTGGCAGTTGGAATGGGACATGAGCGGTATGACGTTAGCATCTACAGGAGGCGATCAAATGGTTCGTTTATGGCAGTCTGATTTAAATGGTGTCTGGCACGAGCAAGCAGCTCTTGAATGCATTGGAGGGCAACAATAAGGCAATCGGTTAGGGTATCAACTGTGGAGTTGTCAATTTTCTTCTCCAGCATCGTGCTTGTTTTCAGGCCTTAGCAGTGTTTTGCTTCTTGTGAAGGCTTGGCAATAGCTCATGATCTGTATTCATGTAAAACCCGAAAGAGTCAATTAGTTATAATTGAATATCCGTTAGAATCCTAGAGCTTAGAGGAGTATGGTTTTGTATTTTAACTTCTTGTAGAAAGGGGGATGTTTTTATGGTTGCCAGCTGAGGGCAATTTTAGCTTCGTATTCAGAATTCCCAATACCTTTCCTTGCTCAGCGTTTGTACATCGATAAAATTAGTTATTTGGATCTATTAAAAAAAGTTATTTGGGGAAATTCATGGTTGTAAGAACAATGCATAGAATGGATTAATTTTGTATTATTCATGGGTGGTTAGATGATTTGTTTGGGAATTGTAGCTATTATATTTATGGTGTAAATCACACCACTCACTTATGGATGGTTCTAATAGGATTTCTACAGATGGTTCCATTGTTGCGTGATGCATATTGGTTGAAGGGTGAAGTTTCAAGAAAATTTATCAAATCCTATAATCATTCCAGAATGGATTCATAACAAATATAGCCCTATGCACTTTAGATAAATGACATTGTTGTGAAGGGTGAAGTTTCAAGAAAATTTATCAAATCC
The DNA here is from genome assembly GCA_012295165.1 of Asparagus setaceus. NCBI lineage: Eukaryota > Viridiplantae > Streptophyta > Magnoliopsida > Asparagales > Asparagaceae > Asparagus > Asparagus setaceus. The sequence continues at coordinate 67,356,012 of CM022705.1, read as the reverse complement.
TATAATCATTCCAGAATGGATTCATAACAAATATAGCCCTATGCACTTTAGATAAATGACATTGTTGCGTGATGCATATTGGTTGAAGGGTGAAGTTTCAAGAAAATTTATCAAATCCTATAATCATTCCAGAATGGGTTCATAACAAATATAGCCCTATGCACTTTAGATAAATGACATTGTTGTGTGATGCATATTGGTTGAAGGGTGAAGTTTCAAGAAAATTTATCAAATCCTATACTCATTCCAGAATGGATTCATAACAAATATAGCCCTATACACTTTAGATAAATGACATTATGTAACTTCAATATTATTATGCTTATGCCACAGAGATTTTAAGGTGCATTTGGATACCATGGTGTTTTTTATTGTTTTCATGGTGTTTTTGACAAAAATAAAACACCATGCATTCGGAAACCATGATGTTTTTTTGAGCTAAAGCATCCTCAAACAAAAAACACAACACTTATTCCAAAACCCCTTTTTAGGTGTTTTGAATTTGGTGTTTTGGTTTTAGTTTTTCTTCTTTTTTGGGGTTGTTAATACATAATATACTATATAACAACATGCTTATTATATTAATATTATATTTATTCTAATATGTTACTAATATTTAGTAAATAAAATAAAATATTTTAATAATTAAAATATCTTATATAATAATATAACAACATGAATATTATATTATATAATTATTATAATATTATTAATGTGTAATAATAATATCTAATATATTTATAATGATAAAATGTTATAAAACAGCAATATATTTAATAATTAAATAATAACAGAATAATGATATAGTATAATATATTATGTAGCACATATTATATTATAAATGTAAGATAATAAATATAAATATAAATATAATATTTAATAAATAATCTAATATATTATATGGTAAAATAAATTATTAATAATAAAATAATATATTGGTAATCAATGTTAATGTAATTATAATATATTCATAATATCAATATTCATTTATATAATAAATTATAAATATATTATTAAAGTATTATTAATATACTCTACTATATTAAAACTATAATATGTTATATAATGTTAAAGTATTAATAATATAATTAATAATGGTATAATATTATAGTGATAATAAAATAGTTACTTTAATAATATTATATAATATATAACAATAACAAATTGATATACCAAAATAATTAAATACATTATTATTTGAAATAATATGTAATAATTATAATATAATATATTAAAATAACATGTAATATTATAATACATTATACCGCTAATATATTGTATATATTTAATATTAATAATTATAATAATGTAAAATAAATATTATAATATTTTTTATAATTAATATTTAATATATTAATAATATATTTAATACTAATGTTATAAAGGGTCAAACTAGTATTGATAAAAACACTCAACATGGTGTTTTGAAAACACTTTGGAGAAAAAGTACAACACCAAATTGTTTGTTTTATTTCTGGAAAAACACCATGGTATCCAAAGAAAGCCCTCCCCTCCCCAAAAATACATAATGAACACTGATAGACTTGTAACATTGTAGATAAATAACACTAATTCACTTCAATATTGTATCCACGAAGTGGTTATACAGTAGATTTCTAAAATTTCTGTTAAATATTTGTACCACATTGTATCCGTATCCAACATATGTGCCTTCAAACTAGCTGTGAGAAGAAAGGCCACACAAAAGCTTGCTCCTGATTGTCTGTTTCAAGATAAAACAAAGTATTCATTCAACCCCAAAAATTGGCATCTCCAAACTTTAGTTTCTCACTTCCCAGACCAATATAATGGCCATCTCTTGCTGCTGCATCGTCAACCCATTAAATTCCCCACCTCTCTCCTCATCATTCAGCGGATTTCTTGGATACCCAACTCCCCAATTTCTCCAAACCCTTATTAGAAAAACAACCCAAATCAAAGGCTTGAGAAATTCTAAGAAATCAACAAAAACAAGCAACAATTCAACTCCTGGATTCAGGATTAGATGTGGGTTTTTGCCTCTGGATCCTTGGGCACCCAGCATTGGTTCTCAGAGTGTAGCCTCTCAGCTCTTTGCTGCCTCTCTCTTCCCTTATTTGGGTTTCTTATGCTCCTGTAGTAAAATTTCAGCAGACTGTTTACTTGTACGCTTGTCTTGTATGTGGATTAATAATTAGAGAAAATGAACTTGTTTTCCTAGTGTGGGTAAACGACTAATTGTACATTTGAAGACTAGTATTACTATACTAAACTTTGGGGATAAAAGTATAAGTTAATTATGAGAATCAGTTCAATGTTTCTTATGAAAGCTGTTCATGATTTAGTGATGGGAGGCCGTGGTGGGCAAATAGATTGATTACTGGACCGTAATTCTGGCATCTTTCCTCTCATAAAATTAGTTAATTAATTAGGTCTATTTGTAAAATCCTATGAAATACCTAAAAGCAAACACTTTCCTTATTTAGGATCAATCATTCATCAAGATGGTGATACGAGGATGATGTTGTCCATTGAATCAAATTAGGATGGTTAAAAAGGAAGAGTACTTTTGGAGTTTTACGTGATTGTAGAATAACTATAAGATTTAAGGCAAAGTTCTATAAAATGATTATTAGACTGACAATGCTTTATTGATCAGAATGTTGGGCAATTAATAATATGTGCAAGAAATGAGTGAAGCATAAATGAGAATGTTACAATGGTCCTGTGGGTATATACTAAATTTCGCGATTCCTTGGACCCCTCAAACCGTTGTACAATTCCCCGAAACCGATTCCTAGTACATTTGCGAACCGATTCCTAGTACATTTGCGAACCGATTCCCTCGACACACTAATTGGTTCCCCAAAATTTGCTTACCACTTTACAAGTGTGCGGGTGATAAAGTCCCTTTAAGTGCACATGCACAAGACACAATGCAACTCTGCAACCGAGTGAAAGCACAATAGAATATATGAGCAAATGACTTTACTGTAACTAAATACCTATGTTAATGAAATGTGACATGAAACCATGCTCCCAACACGAACTATGGAAAAAGAAAAACAGAACAAAAAACGAACTCCATAAAAAAGAAGTATTTAAGTTTTTCTATGAAAAACTGTTGAAAGGCATAATTAGCTTTCTAGTTTCTAGTTTTCTACTATACACTTTGAAAAACTTTAAGCACACACAAAAAGAATTTACAATATATCATTGACTGAACTTGCGTACCAAAGCAAGCTATCCTCCCTTGAATCCAATTTTTTCCAAGTGGCGAATTGCATACTCAAATTCGTACCACGACCCGCTACGTTCTGCGTACTGCGTAACTATGAGATAGAATAAGAAATGAGTACGTTCATAGGATATTAGAGGTTTCTCTTATTGAGGATAAAATGAGAGAGAATCGGTTGAGATAGTTTGGTCGTGCACAACGGAGCTTTTTTATTGTACTAGTTAGGAAAAGTGATAATATTATAGTTAATAGGAAAAATATATCTAGAGGTAGACCTAAAAGAACTTGGTTGGAATCAATTAAGGAAGATATTATTATAGTTAGCAAGGAAGATGGCTCAAAATAAAACTGAATTGAAGAAGAGGATTCATGCAGCCTACCCCAAAAATTTTGGATAAGGTTTTATTGTCGTTGTCGTCGTTGTTGTTGTAAAGCCATACGAAGTTCTACTTTTGATGTGGACATTTTGGTTATTACTTGTTAAGCAATTAGATATATATGATGGACTCAGCTGATGGTAATGAGGTCATATTATGCATTGTAAGTTGAGTACTTACTTTTTTTTTTCCTGCATCAAATTTTGTTAGGAATTTGGGTTTCTTATGCTCCTGTAGTAAAATTTCAGCAGACTGTTTACTTGTACGCTTGTCTTGTATGTGGATTAATAATTAGAGAAAATGAACTTGTTTTCCCTAGTGTGGGTAAACGACTAATTGTACATTTGAAGACTAGTATTACTATACTAAACTTTGGGGATAAAAGTATAAGTTAATTATGAGAATCAGTTCAATGTTTCTTATGAAAGCTGTTCATGATTTAGTGATGGGAGGCCGTGGTGGGCAAATAGATTGATTACTGGACCGTAATTCTGGCATCTTTCCTCTCATAAAATTAGTTAATTAATTAGGTCTATTTGTAAAATCCTATGAAATACCTAAAAGCAAACACTTTCCTTATTTAGGATCAATCATTCATCAAGATGGTGATACTGAGGATGATGTTGTCCATTGAATCAAATAAGGATGGTTAAAAAGGAAGAGTACTTTTGGAGTTTTACATGATTGTAGAATAACTATAAGATTTAAGGCAAAGTTCTATAAAATGATTATTAGACTGACAATGCTTTATTGATCAGAATGTTGGGCAATTAATAATATGTGCAAGAAATGAGTGAAGCATAAATGAGAATGTTACAATGGTCCTGTGGGTATATACTAAATTTCGCGATTCCTTGGACCCCCCTCAAACCGTTGTACAATTCCTGGAAACTGATTCCTAGTACATTTGCGAACCGATTCCCTCTGACACACTAATTGGTTCCCCAAAATTTGCTTACCACTTTACAAGTGTGCGGGTGATAAAGTCCCTTTAAGTGCACATGCACAAGACACAATGCAACTCTGCAACCGAGTGAAAGCGCACAATAGAATATATGAGCAAATGACTTTACTGTAACTAAATACCTATGTTAATGAAATGTGACATGAAACCATGCTCCCAACACGAACTATGGAAAAAGAAAAACAGAACAAAAAACGAACTCCATAAAAAAGAAGTATTTAAGTTTTTCTATGAAAAACTGTTGAAATGCATAATTAGCTTTCTAGTTTCTAGTTTTCTACTATACACTTTGAAAAACTTTAAGCACACACAAAAAGAATTTACAATATATCATTGACTGAACTTGCGTACCAAAGCAAGCTATCCTCCCTTGAATCCAATTTTTTCCAAGTGGCGAATTGCATACTCAAATTGCATTCACTCCACCACGTCACAAGATCGCTAACTATGAGATAGAATAAGAAATGAGTACGTTCATAGGATATTAGAGGTTTCTCTTATTGAGGATAAAATGAGAGAGAATCGGTTGAGATAGTTTGGTCGTGCACAACGGAGCTTTTTTATTGTACTAGTTAGGAAAAGTGATAATATTATAGTTAATAGGAAAAATATATCTAGAGGTAGACCTAAAAGAACTTGGTTGGAATCAATTAAGGAAGATATTATTATAGTTAGCAAGGAAGATGGCTCAAAATAAAACTGAATTGAAGAAGAGGATTCATGCAGCCTACCCCAAAAATTTTGGATGAGGTTTTATTGTCGTTGTCGTCGTTGTTGTTGTAAAGCCATACGAAGTTCTACTTTTGATGTGGACATTTTGGTTATTACTTGTTAAGCAATTAGATATATATGATGGACTCAGCTGAGTGGTCCACAAGTTTTGCATAAGTTATGGATCGACATTGTGTTCTTATCTCTTTGCATAAGTTGTTGATGAGCATAGTAGCATATTTAGGATGAAGCTCCATGTTGGATGTAGTTTGCAGATGATATTGTATTAGTTGGCAAGACAAGAACAGGGATATCACACAAAATAGATAGGTTGAACCTTAGAAATATAAAGATTTAAAAAGTTGGATTAAATGCACTTTATTACCGTAAAATTTCACTATTTTTTAACTTTGGTACCCTGAATTTCATATTTACCCGGAATGTCCCAAAGTTACCTGACTTTTAGTTGTAATACCTTCTATCACATCATGATTCAAAATTCTATTTAAAATGCATCGTGTGATTATCGCATTATAATATATGACCTTCTATACCTCAAGACTGAAAAGAAATCCCTCATGTCTTTCTCCCTCCTTCAGCTATTTAACACTAACCCCATTGAAAGTAAAACAATAAATCCATTTCATCACTATCGCAAAGTCAAATGCTTGAAATTGGCATTGGACTACAACAGTACAACCAATGTTTTAACAAATTTCACAGCCAAAACAGGGAATTTAATGGCTACTAATTGCGTTTAATCCCCTATCTGTTAAGTGAATAAGCTAAACTATATCTCAAAACTTTGGGGCACTTTTTGTGCAATTTTAAATTCAGGGTATTGAAGGTAAAAGTCAGTTAAACTTTAGGGTATAAAAGTGCAATTAACCCTTTAATGTTTGAAGAATCAAAAAGGAAAACGAGGAACAAAATTTATGCAGGAAATTGACATTAAATGAAAGGTATAAGATGCAGACGTTATCTGTGTAATTTTTGTATGTTCATCAATAATTCTTTCCACAACACTTACGGCCTCTGATTGTTCATTTGGAGTTCCTTGAGCTCTTCAACTAGTTCCAGCCTGATGTAGAAAGTACCTGGATATTGTTTGAGTCTGAGCAATGTTCCCTTGGGTCAATGCACGCTGCAGATTTTTGAGGCAAGACAGATCATGAAGCTGTTGTGGATCTTTAAGGCAAGTTCTTCAAGCTGTTCTAGTCTGCTTCGCATTTTCTCTAAGGATACAAATATCACCCCTCTAGATTCTTACGACAAATCACCACTCTAAGGACCACCTTAGAGATACAGATAAACACTCACACTCAATGGAATCTACCAAAGAAATGTAGAGCAAGATAAAGACACAAAACTTAATTTTAATCAACTTAACGACGACTTTATTATTAGATTTTGAAGCTATAGGTAGGCTTGAAACAACCCTTCAAGCAACATTACAGAAAGCGCTAGGCGGCCTAGGCATTGGGACCCGACGCCTAGCACCTAAGCGTCTAGGCGGGAGCCTAGGTGGGGCCTAGGTAGTTTTCTTTTTTTTTAATTATAATGATTGATAGTAAATGTCAATATTACAGAAAACTTAGCGTCGGATTAGCGCCTAGGCGGATTTCTTTCTTCGTGTAAGTGGTGGTTGAGGAGGTTTTGCTGAAGGTCGAATGAGAAAAAGGAGGTGTTCATAGTTAGAGGCTGGAGGAATTTCGAGGAGGTTGGAGGACGTGGAGGCTGCAGCAGAGGAAATCACGATCAAGACCTAAATGATGCAGTCGACATAAGTGGCTCACACTCCCTTAGGCGTTCCCAAAACTTAGGTGGGCAGCATAGGTACGACCTAGGCGCTAGGCAAGCGGCCTAGGTATAGCCTAGGCCTAAGCGTACTCCTAGACAGGCTAGGCGGAGGCTTCTTAAAACATTGCCTTTTAAGCATGGGAGGTTCATGAATCTAAAAGACATTTAATGACATTGACAAATTAATAGAACCTAGGAAATTTAAAAGACTTCATGCAGTCCAGATTTGACCACCTTTCGGTATTCTCACCATAAATTTCTACACAGATATCCAAATTAAGCAAAATTGATCTTGATGTAAACTAGACTCAAATCCGATCTATCAGTTCAATTGGGGAGTCATTGGACTTCTCCGAGAAAGTCAGAAAACAATATCGGTTATGTGACAGTCCAGAGAATCCGAAATTGCAATTTGGTCTCCATCATGGGTGACCTTCCTTTTGTGATGCCATGACCAGGCTGAAGCTCGTCTGCCTTATATTCATTTTTCTGAGTGAGCTTATTTGGAGCGAAACTGGCTGTTCGTTTGGTTTGCTAGCCATTTCTCTTAAAATTATTCGACTTGTTCAAGTTGTTTTGTTCTCTAGGCGTTTTCTTGATTTCTTTTATTCTGTTCATTTCATTGCTTATCAAACAATTTGTTCTATCTTATCCCGTGTGAAAAAATGTCCATTATTTACATTTCATATATTTCTTAGATCAATATATAATTTATCAGGCTCTTAGTTACCTTTGTTCATTTCTTGTTGCATGTACCGATGGTTGTCAATAGTCCCTGCCGGAATTTACGGTAACTTCTCAACTATTTATAGTTTAACTATCTAATGTACCAAGAACTGTTATATTTACTATGAAATTGTTATTTTTTAACAGCAAAAGTGAACTATGGCACCTCTTTGGCCAATGTTGATTGGCTGCATGGTGGTGCAGAATCATTACTTACTATTACCAACTTGCTCATTGTTTTGGGATTGAGAGAGGGCTTAAGGAGGCTCCAGGCTGTAAATAGGGACACACCACTGGCTGATTCTAAAACAAAAGAGCGGTCTTCTATCTAGGTAATACATTTTTTTGTATTTGAATGTCTGATTGTAGATAGATATTGAATACTTAATTAATTAATTTAACAAATCCAAGTGTGCTGCATAAAAGTTGCAGTTGTGAAAATTTAAAATGGGAACTTGCAACTGGCTTCATTGTAAAGTATTTAATAAGAACATTGTTTTAGCTTCTTTAGTATTATTGAAGGAAACATCTTTCTTTTCCTTCTATTTTATTTTGTAGCCAATACCGAGCTTTTAGATCCGAATTTGGATTTCTCTATCATAACCTGATAGGTGTTTCCTGTGGGTAATATTTAAGAGATGATGTTCGTCACTTTCTTCCAACTTGGTCAGAGTCATAGTTGTTCTAGGTTATTGTTACAGACATATTGCAAGAACTTGGTCAGTGGCATAGTTGTTCTAGGTTATTTTTAGAGACATATTGCAACTGTCCTATAACAAATGGTTTAATTATTTTGACTATCAATTCAAAGAATATATTAGAGTAAGATCTTTTCCAAGTGACATCTCAATTTATATGGGTCCAAGTGGTACACGTTGTGCATTTCTTAGCACAATGTTTATTTGAAGGATGATGGTGGAACCCTGAAATCATTGAGAAACTAGTTTGCTCAATGCTGAAAGCTTTCGATTCAAGGTGGTTCTCATGACTGGATTAAAATACGCCATTACGCAAAGAGCAAGGCAATGGTATCAGCTGAAGTTGACTTGATGAATGGATAAATTTCAAGCTATTCTTTATGTGATTACCTTATGAGTTTATCATAGTTTGGTATATTACAATTGGAAAATTGAAGTCAAATTTGCAATTTCCTATATCTGGCATCAAGTGTCATTGACTTCTTAAAACAGGAAAATAATAAATCATGCAATGATGTGCTCACAACCACGAGGAACTATTATGAACATCTTCGCTGGTAGAATCATTGAAATGCTTTTGATTGTTAGAAAGACAACGCTACCTGATTTTATTAGTAAGAGAAGTACCTAGCCAGAGTGAAGAATGTCTACTGCAATTTGAAGCATTGCTTATCCAAATGGAATTTAGCTCTTTTACTTCTATTATTGCCTGACGATGAATACAGCTCCTAGGATGCTTGAAATGTTAAGTCTATAACTGCATGACCTTAAATAATGGTGGCGATTTTGACAAGGTAAGTTTACATGAACGAATCAACTCAACGAGTCATGCACTTGGTGGTTTTCTTTTCCCCTTGTTTTCTTTTTTTGAACAAACATTCTATATTTGCATGAAACTAGTTTCTCGTCTCGGCAGTTATGTTCTCTGTCTGTGGTTGTGATATATTACAGCTGTGCTATTTTTCTCTTCCATGGGTACTTTTTATTGAATTCGTTATACTGCATTTGACCCAAGACTTCTCTTATTGCAGATTAGCATGAAAAGAGATGAAAATTCTTGGTCTTCCTTATTTCAGCTGGCTTTTTGTTGCTCATGATCTATTCTCATCTGCTGATAGATATTTATGCTAAATGAGTCACCAGGAACCACAGCTTTTTTGACTATGTTGTTGTCTATGAATAGCTCTTTGCCTAACAAATAAATATTAGGAGGATAATTCTGAAATTTCTCCTCTATTTGTACTATAATTGATGACATTTTGTTCAACTTTTTTTTATATATTTCCAAACTTATAACATGATTGTGTCCTATTTCCATCACCTGGTCTCTCTTTGCCGGCACTTACCTATTTTGTTTTTTTCTTTATCAACCTTAGTTTTCAATAGGCTATCAAATTTCTGGGTTGCTATACCTTCAGTATTAATTTTGGGCTAATAGCACTTATATACCCTATTGTTTCAACTACTTTTCACTTATATACCCCAACTTGTATTTGGTAGCAAAAAAACACCCTAAGTTTGTATATGCCCTCACTTTCTGTAGGCACTTAAATACCCTAATGTTTTTACAACTAGCACTTACTAAAGTTTTTAGAACTAGCACTTAAATACCCTAAAGTTTATAAAACGTGCACATAAATACCCTCAGTTATGCAAACTTGAGGGTATTTAAGTGCAAATTTTAAAAACTTTAGGGTATTTAAGTGCAAATTTTAATCACTTTAGGGTATATAAGTGCTATCAAAAACAAGTGAGGGTATATAAGTGCAAGTTTAAAAAACTTTAGGATATTTTCTTGCTACGAAATACAAGTGAGGGTATATTAAGTGAGAAATAGATGAAACAATAGGGTATATAAGTGCTATTTAGGCTTAATTTTGCTCAATACCTGTACTTTGGATATCTGTTTTGCACACTAAGACCTCGATATGACACCGCTTAAGCACTGCTCTAACGATAACATGCATTTGAAATTTCATTTTTACTTATTTTTACAAGCAAAATAGGAACAACCAAATATTGATCATGCTTTATTGATCCTAAACATTAAGAATAAAGTAAGTCACCGATGCATAATTTTACAACATCCGAAAAAAAAGAAAAAGAAAAAGAAAAGTCTAATGCTACCTAGACCAAAATGAACTCAAGCCTCACATAGCTGGAGGATGCATTTACATGAACAAGGGCCTGTACTCTTCCCACTGTGCAGACCTACAATCATCTCTCCAAGCAATCTATCAACCCATCAAAGCTGAATCTCTCATGAGAAGAAGCTGGAAATATCAAACAGATCAAAATCTGTATTCATCTCCGACGATGGCAACAGAAAATCCATGTCCAGCAGTGGAGAATCGGTCGCCGAAGTCTCTGCAGAGACTATCTCATTGAAGTCGGAGAAATAATTCGACTCTGAAGTCGTCGGAGAAAAAAACGCAGTAGATGAAGGAGAGATTACATGGCTCTCAGGCTTTGAGCCGTGAAATGTGAAGGATGATGAATATGCTGGCTCTTGAACTTTGGAGTCCAAGTTTTCAGTTTTGACCTTGAGGTTCGTCTGAAAGCTGAGAAGGAGATGTCGGTCATCGTGTTGATCGAGATGTGGGAACGAGGATGTTGCGACAGTCGACGGAGATGACTTCCGACTGCAAGTGTGGGTTCCACGGTAAGTGACATTGAAGATCGACGGATTGTCTTCGGATTTCTGCACCTGCTTCATTGCTAGGCAGCCTTGGGTGTTGCGATGGGTGCATCTGTAGTAGCCTCTGCACAAATTTGAAGCAATTATCTCTTGTTAAACATTGATCAAGTTAAGTAAATTATGCCTGATTTCACTACGTTTAAGTAATTTCTCCGAATTTTGTACAAACCTTGGGTGCTTAGCTCCAAGGATATCTTTCTGTCCGTACTTCCTCCAGCTATAGCCATCCTCAAATGGCCCTTCTGCCTCTGGCCCTGTTCCCAATTTCACCTGACTAGTTGTCCATTTTGATTGCGTTTTCCTGCAAGAACACAAGAACACCCATCAAAAAAACTTGTAAACTCTGTTTCAATTTGAAGAGTACTAAAATGAGCATACCTCTTCTTAGATGCCTCCTTGCGCTCAACTTTGAATGGCAGCTGCTTCGAGTCCTCGCTGGTGAATGACTGAGGAGAGTCAATGAAAGCACTTGTTTTAGCCATGGACATAGTTTTCTCAAGACAAGCAAGTATGTCCTGCACCAAAGACTTGCACAATTCAGTTGAGGCCGAGCTCAAGTGGGCATCAAGCTTCGTCGCCAGCTCATGGCCGTGGCCCAATTCGTTCACTAGCACGCTCATATCCGCGTCCATTTTCATGGCATTCTATAGTTCAAGTTTTCTGTTGTGTGATTGGGAAAGTGAAGGAGATGAGTTAATTTGAGTGAGCAACTGGGGTTGGGCTTTTTAAAGGGGGAAGATGATTGAGTGTCACAAAGAAGGCGCGTGGGAATTTATTAGTATTAAAAATAGGGAGATGAAGGGTTTAAGATATTAAACTTGACTGAGAAAATGGGAGTTTGACTGGTCAATGGTCAGAAGTATGAAGATTAGTCGAGATGAAGGGCTGGAGATGAGGTTGGTGACCAATTCTGCTCATATCTTTGTATTTGAAAGGAAATGTTTTGTCACTGTGTCTGAGAGATTAAACAAGTGCCAATTGAGAAAGCGAGGTCAAAGAGGAAGGTGCCGAGAACTGACCAGGAATCTTCAAACTCAGTACGCGTAGAGGAGAAATAGGGAGGTGAGGTCAGCAATTGGCCCTTTGCTTACGTTTTTGATTAGTCATAGATGCTTTGGATTATGAGGGCCAACGTAATAATAAATTGTTATTTTATATATGGTTCCTTAATCTTCCAATAATTGAAATTGATGACAAGTCCATGAAACCTCAAGGGTTCTTGCAGTTTGGTACCTCTATTAGCTTTCCGGGTTGAATTTGTAACCTCTGATTAGGTAATTAGCTCTTAACCCAACATGCTCAACTATTGAAATACCCCTCAGTGATTTCCCCCCCAAAATTCCAAAAGTCCGTGTGTTCCTACTCTCTGAAACCCGAGAAATGGGATATACATAACTGAGGGGGGTCTATTAGAAACTCGAGTGCAAAAAGGTAAAATTTGAAGGAATATTTTCCTTAGACCTAACGTACACTTACTAGACGCAGCAAATTGCAAAAACCTTTGAGATTTAAGGGACCTATCATCAACTTCAATTAGTTGGGGGACTGACATCAAATTATGCAATTTGTAAGGGACCAACATCTTAAAAAACTGACAGGGAGATCCTAGAGGTGGTAATCTTACCGGTGTATAGCAAGTATATGTATATCTTCACCCTGGTCTGAACTGAGGACAATAGGAAAAGCGCTTCTAGACGCGGATTCAAGTGATAGAAGAAAGATCGTCTCTATTACATTTTTCGTTACATTAGGGACCCACAGACCACATTTGTGGGCTCCCGTCTTCATTTGTTTTCTTTTCTTTTTTTTTTTTCCTAATTTGATATAAGGTTATAATTAATGAATCAAGGATCAGTAGAAAATATATAGAACCTCAACCGAAGCAATTAGTATTCTGATCTTTTCTTCTTTTGTTTACCTCGTTATTCTTTCCATTTTGGATTTGCAATAGTCATAATTCAGTTCTTCTAATCTCTCCACAATTTTCCATCTTCTAATTAGCATTTTTGATAATGTGAATTCTCTCATCTTGCACACCATAAAGCCTACTAAAAACAAGTTATATTTTTTATGGAGTTATATTGGAGAGTCAGCGAAGCATATTATGGAGTGGCATTTTATTGTATTTACTTAACCTAACTTCAAAGATAAGTTTATGTTCTTGTTCAGTAGAAACTTTTTTTTTTTTGAATAAAGTAAAATAATCTCACACATACCCAGCATTTTTTTCTCATTTTTAGTTCAGTTAGGATCCAGGGCTCAAATTCTCCACCCAAAAAATAAAAAAAAATAATAATAATAATAATCCAGGACTCACCAATGAGTAATCCTACCAGAATGTCCCGCACCATATGGGATGTTCTGATCTGTAAAGATGATAAATAGGGATAATTTTGACATTTCACTATCCCCTACATGGTTTAGATTCCTCATGGGTGAGGTGTTTTGATAGAATTTCTACTCCTCACCAGCGTGGCCTTGATTTTTAAGAAGAGAAGACCTACAATCACCTAAAACGCACCAATATCAAATTATAATGGAGCAAGAGGAGCTGTGCCGAAGAGGGGTGTTAAAAAATATCTGTATTTGACGATTATTCCCTATCTGTATTCATTAGGATGTAGATATGGTTACCAATACTTAGAACCGATAGGTTACGGATACAGATATTTAGTGAAATATCCGGATCCGTATCCGAAATATCCGAATGTATATTGGTCATACAATAGTAATTATTTTAATCCTTATTGTAATAGATTTGAGGTTGATTTTGATGATCAATAGATCTAATCCTAGATTTTCGATAATAGACTAATGAACTCTTTTGTACCATATGAACTATATTATTTTTAATATTATATGATTTTCTCATATTCGTTTTGTATCATATATATATATATATATATATATATATATATATATATATATATATATATATATATATATATATATATATATATATATATATATATATATATATATATATATATAATAATTAAAATCAAATCAATCCAAAATTTAATGTGATTTTCTCCTTTTATAACTCCTTAATTTGGACTATTTTCTTATTAATAACATAAATACACAGTTCACTACCTAAAAACTAGACACCTCAAATGTCATTTAACATAATCTCACTAAGCTCTCCTATCATCTCATCTACTAAGGAAAAAGATTTTCCATATGTCCTAGCAAAATGTGCTACTGGATTAAGAGCTCTATTTCCTTTCTGTAAATGAGTGAAATTTTAGTCTATTGTTCAGCATATCACACATGCTCTTGATCAAGAGCAGGACAATCTTAAGCTCTGGACTGTTGCTAAACGTCTACGACGAGAATAATTGAGTGATTATTGAGGAATGATAAGATAATTGATAAGACAGGAGAAATAAAATAGTGTGAACAAGAACTGGTAGCAGGGAAAGAGAAGTAGTTTAGACATAAAATCCAAAATTTAATGTGATTTTCTCCTTTTATAACTCCTTAATTTGGACTATTTTCTTATTAATAACATAAATACACAGTTCACTACCTAAAAACTAGACACCTCAAATGTCATTTAACATAATCTCACTAAGCTCTCCTATCATCTCATCTACTAAGGAAAAAGATTTTCCATATGTCCTAGCAAAATGTGCTACTGGATTAAGAGCTCTATTTCCTTTCTGTAAATGAGTGAAATTTTAGTCTATTGTTCAGCATATCACACATGCTCTTGATCAAGAGCAGGACAATCTTAAGCTCTGGACTGTTGCTAAACGTCTAAGACGAGAATAATTGAGTGATTATTGAGGAATGATAAGATAATTGATAAGACAGGAGAAATAAAATAGTGTGAACAAGAACTGGTAGCAGGGAAAGAGAAGTAGTTTAGACATAAAATCCAAAATTAGAAAATGGAATTGTCAACATAAACTGGACGCACAAATTGTTTTGATGCAGAATAACGGAATCAAGACAAAACAGGGGGAAAACACAAGGAAACAAGGAAAAACAAGAGATTAACCTTAATTTGCCCCTAACTAATATGGTTTATGAGTCTCTTCTTAATCTTCAAAATACCAATTCAATTGAGCGACAGTGGTTTCTACATCCGTCCTCAAAAGGGCCAGGGAAGAATTGAAGTATCATTCAGAAAAGAATAGTACTAACTTATGTTTATATTTCTCATATATTACTATTAAAATAATCACACGAACCTTCTGATATCACCATGGATTTGAGAGAAAAGGATGTGATATTCCACCTATGATTATCAATTTCAGGGAAAAAACTTAAAAATAATGCAAATAGTATTTACTCTGTTGCAAATTGGGACCTAAGAAATCAAGGGTTTTTTATAGAGTGCCTTTAATCTATAATATTTTGAAATTACTCGTTAAACCATTGAAAATACTATTAAATTCTCTCAATTCACATATTTGCTATTGCTATTTTTGATTGGAGGGGCTACAACTTAAAAGACTTGGAGGACCCCTTATCGATTCCAATGATTTGAAAGACTAATTTTGAGTCGAATTATAAGAACTGACTTAGTATCAATTTAATGATTTGAGGCACTAATTTTAAAATATTGAAGATGTATAGGGCTGAAAACCCAAAAGCAAATCGAAATCTTGATCATGATGAGCAACAATGTGCAAGAGAATGTGAAGGGCCCGTTGCTCCTCATCGACACGCGTGGACCCACCAGTAAAAATTTCTAAGGATTGGCGAGTGTTGCATATCCCTTCATTCTCTATATGCTCTTTCATGAGAAATTTCTAACAGCATTTAAAGTTCAACAAGATGAAAGGTGCGTCCGTACGTTTGTGTGGAGAGTAAATTCTCCACAACTTTCTCTTCACAGCGCGTTGGCTGGTGTCTACGTCTTCCAGATAACCAATAATGAAGGGAAAGAGATGAACGAGTCATTTTCAAGATAGGATTTTGAAGACGTATTTTTAAGAACGACATCTATGGAAGAGAATTGTTTTCCGAGACCAATTCAAAGTTAGCTAATCATGGTTTAGAGAATAATTAGTCTAGCTTGCTATATTCTTAATCACTGGATACACTAGATGATGGTAATCATGTTAAAACAATATCATGGGTAGAATCAGTCTTTGACGCATAACTTTTTCTTTTCCCAATTTGGATATTATATTCATTTCGGACTAGAATTTGGATTTAAATTTATGGCGTTATTAGTTTATGACTAGGATTGATTTGAATTTCGGTATTATTGTTTTAGGATTCGATTTGAATTTAAGATGTTATTGCTTTAGGATAAGGATTTGAATTTAACGTGTTATTACTTTAGAACTAGGATTTAGATTTAAATTTAAGGTGTTATTGGTTGTCTAAAATTATTATTAGGACTAGAATTTCAAAATCCACACTTCATTGCAACTCTATAATTGTTAATGAGAAATTTTCAAGTTAAAATTGGTGGATTGTGATCTTACTCTATGGATTTTTTATATCCTCTTCTCTTTATTTATTTAAATATTTAAAATATCTCAAATTAAATATATTTAATTTTAAAATATTCCATATTTATAAGTTATTTGTATATTAATATTGAATGTATTTAATTTTATAATATTCGTAATAAACTTCTATAAATTTATTTAAAATAAAATATATTTAATACTATTTAATCACTTGATATATTTAATATTAAATTAGATATGTTTGTTATTTAACATTTCTTATGTCTCTGTGTGTATTAAATATTATATTACATACAATTTGTTTTATTTAAATGTTAGATATGAAATATATGTATTAAATACATAAATATATATATATATATATATATATATATATATATATATATATATATATATATATATATATATATATATATATATATATATATATATATATATATATATATATATATATATATATATATATATATATATATATATATATATATATATATATATATATATATATATAATTTAAAATTTTAATATACTAAATAATAAAATATTTAATATTAAGTCATTCAGATATTAATGTCAAATTTTTGATATAAAATTTTCCAATATAGTTAATATTTATATATTTAAATATACAAATTAGTTTTTATATGATCGCTCTCTAGTTATTTTCTTTTATGTACTTGAACACTAGTTATTTCATTTATGTGCTTGAACACTAGTTATCTTCTTTTATGGGGCATCATTGGGTAGGGTTACCATACACCTAGGGTTGAATTAAGTTAGTTACATACACTTGTGAAAATACATTTGTGCCTATTTATTTTGTAAATGGAAACTGTTCATTGTAATCTACATGTCATCAGATGTATGTGGATAACAAATCATGTGGGTTAGAAATTTCTATCCTTAAATCAAGCAACTCAAAATAAACGATATATTGGACTATTACGGACCATTCATTTTAGGTCATTAGATGTATAAGCTAGAAATATCTAATTTTTGTGATTTTGATCTCTATGAAGTTTTGAATGCATAGATCATAATGAACAGTGTAGATCGTTAATACCATGGTCAAACATGTATTTTCACATGTGTGTGTAACCAACTAATTAGTAACACCCTAGGTGTATTGTAACGCTACCCGGCATCATTTGAACTGTTTAAATAGATTACAATATGTATTCAGTTTTATTATCGCCATTCATCAATCAGGATGAGGGTGATTTTTCAAATTAACATTCATTTTTTGTTAATAATTATTATTTAACATAAAATTTTAATTTAAAACTATTAATGTAAATAATATATAAATCTAAAGTTTAGTTTGAGAGAATCCGACCCTCGGTTTACGAATCCAAAGTAAAAGTTCAAGAATCCAAGCCAAAAGTTCAAGAATTCTACTCAAAAAATAAAACTCCAGTCCAAGAGTCGGGGCTCTAACCATAAAATCTATGTCTAGGTCCCAGTCTAAGAATGTCAAATTTATGGACAATTGTCTAAGTCCAAATCAACAATATGGAATGAATAACACCAACAGTACTAGTCGTAGTCCACTAGTTTTTAGCATATGTAATATGTATACATCTATACTATATTATATGTTTTTAAGAGAAACCTCTTTTTAAGTTGTGTGAATCACATTTTCAGAACTTAATGTGGAGTTTTGATATACTAGTTAGAGGGACTTTCACATGGTATTAGAGCCAACATGGTTTGAATCTTGCTAATCATGAATTTAATGCAGATTTTTAAAAAAAATATTACCACTACGTGAGCCTAGGTTTCAGTTTATAAAAAAAAGGTTATTCAACCTGCGGGGTCATGTTAGAGCATAAAACTATAATACTCGAGTTTTATCATAACTTTGAAGTTTTGATATATTGGTTAGAGGGATTTTCACAAATTTAAACCTGCAGGATCGGATGTCGTATACTATTAGTAACTAGCTCAACTTGATTTGTAAGATCTTGCCATAGTCAGAAGGGGTTTGCTCCAAGTCTTGACGTTGGACCAATTGGCTTGGACTTCTGGTCCAAGTCTGAGAGGTCCAAGTCTGGTCCAAGTCTATTTTCATTTTTGCATTAACTGATAGAGTAAATCTCGAATAGCCTTCTGATAATGCAAAAATCAAATATTTATTAATTAAAATATAATATTATATAATAAAGGTAACGGGAGGAGTTAGCTAGTACTGTAGTACTAGTACCACAAGAGAGATGATAGGAAAGTCGAAAGTGTCATTTACTGTATATACACAAGTGGATCCACAAAAACTTTTTTAAAAGAGGCGGACGATAACTACCTATTTATTCAAAAATTAAAATATAATATTATATAAGAACATTCTGATAAATGAGCTAAATTTCCAACCTAAATAGGCTAAAATTCAAATAGAACTCAAATATTTATTAATAACGGGGTAAATTGTAACTTCACGATACATTAGAATGTAATTTGCATAATCAAAGGGGTGCAACTGCACCCCTATATGCATCTTGCCCTGTATACATAGATACATCCCCCCTCCTCAAAAGTACTTGCTCCAACTTATGTGATTTGGGTTGATGGGTGAAGTTGTTCGAAGGTGTTGGGATTTAGTCAGCAGCGGACGGGGCCTTGCTCCCAAACCTTGAGCCAAGCCCACAAGTCAACGTCCAAGTCCATAACCCATTGGTTTTAGTCGCCTCAAAGATTGGATCTCCGTTAATCATTTTGTAGAGATGACTAATGGCCCACGGGGTAATTTTTGTGGCTGCATAAAGCAATTAATAGTTTGAGTAATGCTACTTAGACGGTAAAATTATATTATTTTTCTATTAAAAGGCAAAAAAAATATATAGTAACCGTAAAACTCAGTGACTCAGTGTTAATCACGGACGTGAGCATGAAGAGTGACCACAGAATGGGGAAAAGATGAAATTTTTTGAAATGAAAACAAAACACTGTTGGGCCCATAGCATCCGTTGTCATGCCGCAACCTTTGAGAGAAGGCAAATATATGTATGGGCTATTCTTCTTTAAGCCTTTTCCAAGCTTACGTACTGGGCTTTAAGTTCCGAAGTTAGTTTAACAATGAAGCCTTAATTAGTGGCCGTTGGGCCTATCATGCAATCCTTTTTTTTCCTTTCTATTTTTAGTTTTCATTTTCCTTTTGTTTTTACTCGCGAAGTTTTGCATATACATGTTGGTATCGGTACTAAACTTTAATTTTGTTTCAAGAAGAATAGACATTTTTTTAATATTAAAAGTTCATATCTACTCAAGTGGAGTTTCCACTCGGTGAATACTTTCAGTATTGACATACCTCAACTTTATTTTATTAATTATTAATATCATTAGCGATAGACAGTATCACAAGGATGAAGTCAGAAAATTTATCTTGAGAAAATTTATCGGTACCAAAGATTCAAGATACATAAAATGCCTACCTTTTATTTAAAAGAGAATACTAATTTCGAACAAAATTTTTGTGTCTTTTCATTCAAAGATATCAATTCAATAACATTGAAATACCATCCATTAAAAAAACAAACTAAATAGTAAATACCAACAAAAATAGAGCAAACTCCTTATGCAGAAATAAACGAAAATACATGTTGATTGAGAAAATTGTATACTTTGTTCAATCTGATCAAAGTGATTTATCAATAATTCACGGATTTCAAAGATCAGAGCAAGCATTTCTTACTTGAGTAAAAAAAATTAACATTGTTAAAACTCAAAGACTGAGAAAATTGTATGGCGATTTAATGGATAAGGGATTAAGTTTGGAGAAACCTCTCTCGCTCTCTCTCTCTGGGGGAAGAAACCCTCCCTCACTGATCTCTGATTTTGTCTGGGAGGCAATTGGACTTTAATTGCACATGGGTCTTAGTTAGCACAATTATATACATGACAAGGCTTTAATTATGCATATTAGACTTGTAATTGGATTAACTCAAAATTTTTAGGCGAGTCCAAGCTTAACTTTTGTAAAAAAAAACTGACCAATTACTAAAAATTACTGCACATATTAAGTTAGGAGGTGTAAAATTTTTGGAGGGACAGCAATATTCGGAGCATGCATCCCTTAGAACTCTCCACATGCAAGCAGAGCGTCTGAGCTTTCAAATGCGCTTGATAGGGGCAATTTTGATATTTCATGCCCGCATGTGGGACTCATATGCTGTACTCGAATGGAAAGCGTTCTGAAGAAATTTGTAGTCAACTTTACACGTAGCTCCGCCCGTGGAGAATATCAACAGTGCAGAAACATCCGAGAGCAATCTAACTCAACTCTGGACGAACGCAACAAGTTATTTTTCACATGCTGGGAAGTAATACTAGATATTGAAGCCCATGTTCACTCCATTCCCGGTAGATACCAAGTGTGGATATACATCTGTACATAGAAACGGACTCAAAAGAAATTCAGATGTTTCTAGTATCCGTCAATAGCAAAAAATCACGAACAAGAAAAAAGCTCAGGAAACTTTATTTTCAAGTGGACTTCAAAATTTCTGAAAAGAAATTCGCAGCTCAGCTCCGTGTCTCTCGTGGACTCAACCCGTGGTCTCAACCCCACTGACGTGGGTTAACCCAACCATTCACTCTGGGGCCCACGCACAAAGCTTCCAAAATACCAACTCCCCCAGTTACCCAAACTGTCCACGTGTCACCCTCGCCGTCCACAATCTCAAAATATATCTCGCCACCAATCCATCCCCTGTTCCCCTTCTCTCCACGCCCTACCCCATACGACCGTCCGATCATATTCAGCTGATGTGGATCTTGTGGCACTCACACCCCTATATAATAATTCCCACAATTAAAAAACCACAAAAAAATAGAAATTTATACAGGGAAACTCCTCGCTCTCTGCGACTGCGATCTAAAGATTTGATTCCGATTTGGCTTTGAGAATCGCGCTGCGGATTCCAGGTTCGGTTCGAATTGGGGCATGGGAGTTGTGACCGCATCGAGCTCGGCCTCTCGCTCTGCAACTACATCGCCATTGGGCCTCATACCCCGCCGCCGGCCCAGCCCAGCCCACCGCCCGCCGTCGATCGTCGCCTTCAAGTCCGATCGAACCAAGTGCTCGGCCTCCGCCACGTCACAAGCCCCCGCCACGATCCCACTCGATCAGCAGCCCAAGAAACAACGAAAGCGGCCCAGTAAATCGAAGCCCAATAAATCAGAGAAGCCCGACACCGATTTAGACTACAATGAGGTGGCCGCTGCGCTCGAGAACTTATATAAGCTTAGCCCGCCCGCTGACGTGGCCGAAGAGGAGAAGGTGGAGATCGATGTTGTGAGAAATAGGAAGAGGAGGCAAAAGAGGCTGGGATTAGAGAAGAGAGTAGAAGCGATGAGGAAAAAGAGTAGAGAAGGGAAAATTGGGGGTGGTTCTTGTAAAAAGGAGGAGGAGGAGATGGAGAGATTGGTGAGAGAGTATTCGGTGTCGACGGATTTGGGGAGCTTCGATTGGAGGAGGGTGAAGATACCGCCGGTGCTTGGATCAGCAGAGCAGACTCGGCTTTTCAAACTGATGCAGCCTATGAAGGTGAGATGAATTCTGATTAGGTTAGATTTAGTAGCCGATTAGGGCTGTTGAAATTTTGGTTTTGTTATTTATAATTCTGTGTTTTTAGATTTTTACTTGCTACGAAATTGATAACTGTAATTATGACTGGAATTCTTTTGCGAATTGCAACTGCAACTACAATTTTATAGGGTTGTTTGATACTAATCCCTTAAATATTTTTTTGGTAGGCAATCCAAATTTTATAATTGGTTAGAATTACTATCTCGCCCTTGCTAATGTGTACCCGTTAGATAGCGATGTTGCAAAATGGATTATAGGAAAGAGCTGTGGGAGAAGAAACATGTTTTGATGGGCATTCATTTTGAACAGATTTGGGGTGTAAATCGTTTCGTTGAAACGACTATGCGTAAATATAATGGCCGCATAACTAGCGTTCCATGTCAAAAAGTTTAACTTAAAATGAATATTGCCCACAAATTAAATAGATTGAGGGACTAGATTGAAACAACTTATGTGATTTGAGGTGACATAATACCAATTTCAACGATTTGAGGGACTAATATAATAAGACATTTTTTAAATGAAACACGAGTTGGTTAGAAATTCTTGACTCAGATATTGCAGTTAAAAAACATGTTTTAGTTTAATGTACATCAAGGCCCTTTTTTGTGGAATATATACAGGAGAGATTCATTGCATGACTCGTTTTCTAAAGCAATAAACCGACAAAGCAATTTTATGCTTTTATACTGTTAGCTAATACTTAATAGCAAGGCCTAACTCTCTGTTTTATGCTGTTTTATGTTATTTTTATCAAATCTCTGTTTTGTCATATGCTGATAGTATCTGAGGCTTAATAAGTGAAAAGTAAGTAGTTTGAGTTTTTTTTTTTAATTATGTTCTCGTTTTCTTCAAGAAAACTATATTTTGAGCAGACAATTTTTGAATGGTTAATGGTCAGATTCTCTTGACTGAACAACTCCTAATTTCAACTAATAAGCAATATATTCATCACATTTTCACTATCTTCAGCATTTCATGAATATATTTAGTGAAATATATTCATCACATTTTCATTATCTTCAGCATTTCATGTAATTGTTGTTGTTCAAATTTACAATGTTTTCTGTTATTCGTGAACCAATCCTAAGAAATATTCTAGCTATAATTCAAATCTTTGATATGTGCAAATTACTGTAATTTAAATATATCAATAATTCATAATTTTAGGTTCTGTTGTTCGAAGGGTTATCGATTTGTATATATAGCGCAGGCGTGTACACCACACAGTTTGTCCTAATTATGTTTCTTGCTTTTAGAGTAGTTTCATTATATTTGTAATGGATTTCAATGTTTGTTATGTGACAAGATGAACAATCTCGTGCTGATGAACTCTTCCGCTTTTGATGCGGTTGATTAGTCTCTCATGATTTTCTATATTTCAGGCAATATCTGAGGTGAAGGAGAACTTACATAAAGATTTAAAGAAGGAGCCGACGGAAGGCGAATTGGCAGCTGCAGTGAACATGACTGTGTCAGAATTAAGAGAACATATAGAGGTTGGTCAAGCAGCAAGGAACAAACTAATCAAGGTACTCACATAATGTGTCAATATCTTATGATGTTTTCCTAGAGAAATAGCTTATTTAAAGTTACGTGCTAGAATCAAATTGAAATCATAGTTTGGTTTCATCTTCTGTTGGTCTATGTAATTTCAAATACGACCAATACATACAGATATGCAATTTACTTATTCTTACTTTTCATCCCTTCCTTTATTTGAAGGAAAGAAAACTCACCTTCAATATAACTTTTAGAATGTCATTTCACCTAATAATTAGCTAGTAAAGTTTCGAAATACTTTGGCACTAGATTAACATAATAAACTCATAATTAAGCTGTCCCTTGTACCAATCAAATGTTGTGCCAATTGATTCATTCTCTTTAATTTGAAACCTATTTCTCACCTTTACATGGAAATGATACCTCTTCAAGTTCGACTCCTGCAAAGAAGCCTCCTACACAATGCGTGAAATGCAAGACAATGGTTGCGCTTTGAGTCATTTTTCATTTTTTCAATTTTGGGACAAAATGTGGGCTCTTAGTTCATTAATCAGAGATTAAATAAATATTTACATGATGGACATAAAACATAGCCTGACTCCTCAAAGGAAAAGAGAAAACCTAAATCTTCGTAAATAGAAGATCCCGTTGGTAGCAACAAAATATCATGATTTGCATCCTCTGGCCTAATGTACACAATAATCCAAACCATAGTTCTGCATGTTAGTCATGCCAGGAGCTCAAAACATTCAACCCTCTTCTTAACATCAGAGTTCTCGACTGTGATAATCAATTCACAAGATCCAATCTACATCAGTTTGATCTCTAAGCTCTCACAGGCTGCATCCTGATTATGAGATACCTGTAACGTCTCCCTAATGGTAGGACTCACATGGTCTTGTCAAAGCTTAATAACATCGTTTCCTTTCTTCACTTCAAGCAAGGTGGTGACAAGTAAAATGTTGTTTATAGCCTATAAATTCTTACACTTTTAGTGAACCCATGTTTGGTCAAATGAATTTAGTAAAAAGTAAGAAGTTGAACATTGAGTTTAGGAATTCTGACGACAATTTATGTTTTGAGATAAACTGTTGGTAGTGTTCATGTATCTGTGATTCATAAAAAAGGAAGCCCTAACTTTTCATGTGGATGTCAATGCAGCACAATCTGCGGTTGGTTTTGTTTGTAATCAACAAGTATTATCAAGAAATAGCAAGTGGTGACAAATTTCAGGATCTCTGCCAAGCTGGAGTGAAGGGTCTAATTACAGCCATTGACCGGTTTGAGCCAAAGCGTGGCTTCCGTCTGTCCACGTATGGTCTCTTCTGGATCCGGCATTCCATAATCCGATCCATGACAACATCAAGCTTCACACGGGTCTCCTTTGGAATAGAGTCGGTATGATATACTTGAGTTATTTATTCACTAATTTTATATTGCATCTGTTTAGAGTTATGACAAATGTATATATATTTTTATGTCAATTTCATGTGATTTCTAATACAGTGAAGTTCTGTTTGGAAAAACAAAAATTTTCTTTTCTGATTTTAAAATATATTTGCAGGTTACTACAGGTTTTTGTTTAGTCAAAGCTGGGACTATTTGTTCCTTCAATATTTCCAAGAAAATATCACTCATTTTTCCCTGATCTATAAGCTTTACACTGTATGACTTCAGTTGTTCCATATTTTAATAAATGGCTTTTTAAATGTCTTCTGTTTTTTACCTTCAGTCCAGTCCTGATAGATTCCCAGTTCCGTAACTGCTAATCGAGTTTTTTTGCCTTTTATTTGTGTAATGCGTTTATGTCATTTAGTGTATGAGGAAACAGTTGGCTTGCTGCCTGAATTATTTTGGTTATCAATATACTAAGATTTGAGGTTCT
This sequence comes from Asparagus setaceus, assembly GCA_012295165.1. Lineage (NCBI taxonomy): Eukaryota > Viridiplantae > Streptophyta > Magnoliopsida > Asparagales > Asparagaceae > Asparagus > Asparagus setaceus. Next base: position 67,330,417 of record CM022705.1, on the reverse strand, counting down.
ATTTACTGCGGTAGTATTCAATATCCCTCTATTGGTTTCTATCAATCTGTATTAGCCCCTGCCATAATGAATGATGACAACATGTGTAAGACGATACAATTTTGTCCCTGCCCACAGTGTGGATCAGTGTTTCAAATATCATTGCTTAATTTCTTTTTCCTCTGTCCATTTTGACTGAACCGTTCATTTTGATGTTACAATGACAGATTCCCTTCCTCTATTGCTGGAATGCAGTTATTTTTTCTTGTTCTAATAGTTTTCCTCTTCAGCAAGTGGAAGTACCAGGTGGTATTGAGACTTAATGATACTTAATTATGTTGCAGGTTAGACAAGAGATTCAGAAAGCCAAATTGGAGTTGATGATTGAGCTTAATAGATTGCCAACCGAGGAAGAGATCATAGCCAGAGTAGGAATTTCTCCTGAGAGATACCATGATGTCACGAGGGCCTCAAAGTCAGTTTTTTCACTCAATTCAAGGCATGTAGTCACACAAGAAGAATTTATCAATGCCATAACAGATGTTGATGGCGTGGGAGGTGACAAGCGTAGACAGCCAGCACTTCTTCGGCTTGCTCTTGATGATGTGGTATATACTTACAACATATATTAGACTTATTAGTATCTTTATAGATTATTAAAAAATAATTTGAAATATCATTGGTAACAGACACTCTCACCACTTCATATAATCTGAATGGACATCTTATAGTTGACTCTATATTGTTGGTAAATAAAAAATGCGGAATATCAGCTGAAGGATTTTCTGGTGTTGACTTAATTTCTCCTCCTCCTCCTCCTCCTCCTCCTCCTCTTCTTTTTGGAAAAATGTCAAAACTGAACCACTAGGTCTAATTTTTCCTGTTAGTCCTCTCCGTACTTCCTTTTATATTTTCTATTTCTTTTTTTTTATTCAATTTTCTATTTCTTTCAAATAAGTCGATCTTCGATATGCAGACCAATTCTCTTGTTACAATATTCAAGCGTCATAGGCATAGTTCTCAGTGCAGAAACGACTTACTGGGTCAAGAATTTGTAGAACTTCTCCCAGAATTTTTCGACATTGATGTAATTATCAGATTTTCTTCAGGCACGCTTACACTACACATGTTCTAGTTCAAGTTCCACTCACCCAATCCAGGATTTTTCTAGGAAGAAGTTCCAAAATGATGTTATGACTTTGAATATTTTCTTTAAAAGCTAAGGCTGTGGCACTGACATTAAATTAGACTTTCAACATTTTAGAGGACATAATCTGAATTACAAAATTACCCATAAATGATGTTTCTTCCTTTTTCTTCGCCAAATTCCACAGTTAACTCTTAATATGATTGGAATGAACATTATGTTTTTAGAGTATTATACCTTGGGCACATTCAAACAGAAGCATAACAATATGTTTTTAGAAAGTATGTTTTTAGGAGAGCACTATGTCACCTTATTGATTACTTACGCTACATCGAGCTGGATAAGTTATGCTACTACCGTAAACTTGGCAATAGAAATGGAAGGAAAAAATTGTTCGTAATCTATTGTTTTAGAATTCTTGTAGTAGGTTGTTATAGTGGAAATATCAACCTTTAGCTGGCTCCAACGAAGAATTGCCTGTGGTTTTTAACTTTCATTTAATTCTGCAGTTGGATTCACTGAAGCCTAAGGAGAGCTTGGTGATCAGACAAAGATACGGACTCGATGGCAAAGGTGATCGAACCTTGGGAGAGATTGCAGGAAACCTGAATATATCCAGAGAGATGGTCCGAAAGCATGAGCTCAAGGCTCTAATGAAGCTCAAGCATCCAGCTCGACTCGACTACCTTCGGAGATATATCTAAATTAGTGTGTGCATTGTATGAAGATTCTCCCCCACGGTATAGTTTTCTCATAATCTAGCTTTGTATCATAGCCAACATAAGAAACCATGTTATCGGATAGAGCCTCACTTATATCGACACTACACCTGCAAATCATGTAATATAGATATACATGTATATATACTTGAGAAGGCTAGTGGTAGAATACTATTCAATCTCAATGAAAACCATTGATCCATCCTCTGATATGAGTGCTATAGTTTTTCCATTATATATTCTCACTACACTTGCAAATCATGTACTGTGAAGCAATGATAAATTTAAAGATGTTCAGTTGCGGCTGTTAGAGAAACAGGAGATATAATCATGACAAACATAGGAAAACATAAATCCCATATTTAGGTATTACCCCTCCGCTGTTTCAATGAATAAGCTGCCTTATCTTGCAATGCTTACTGTATACTTCCTTTTTGCCATTTGTTTTCCTTTCTATGTATTCAAATGAAATTTCTGATAGATGCTTCCTGCATTTCTCTAAACTAAATAAAAACATTTCCATGTCCAAATCGAAAGTATCAGTATGGGATACCAAAACGGAATGCAATACTTAATAATCAATACTAACATTAATAAATTTTTAGAAATTTATTGCCAAAAGTCGAGAAAGTATCAAATGGTCCTGGGCCTATGGTATCAAATGTGCACTAAATGGATGTCGACCGTTAGATCATTTGACTTCGGGATTTGTGCACGGATTCAATAATTGATATCTATTTGGTACATATTACATACCATGGATCGTCCTTACTGGATACTTTCTCGTTAAAAGTGATATAGAGTGGGGAAAGTTATCAAGTAGTGGGTGGTAGTTATGATATTTTTTTATCTTTTCAATCTTGTCATTCTAATAGTTTCAATGTACAATATATTGTCGAGGGCATATGCTGAATTTTTTGTAATCTTGACGCATATAGCGGTAGAATTAAAAGTATGGCTTAACAAATTATATATAAGGTTTATTGCATATACACCTCTCAGATCATCCATATTTACATAATTAGCCCCCAAATCTTGATATTTGTAAATTTACCCCTCAAATCTTCTACATTGCATAAAAATACCCCTCATTTAACATATTCGGATATTCCTTTTTTGCTCAGCATTTTCCTTTTTCAACTCTTAAATTAATGTATGTGTATAAACTAAAGAAATCAAAACAATCGGTGTCAGCACAGGCTTAATACTTATTTTTTTCATAAGCAAGACTAGGAGACACATCCTCACCCGGCGAAAGATCATCAGCAATTCGTCAATATCAAGATGCATAGAAAAATTATCTTAAATAACAGTTAGACAGATGAATTTTAGATTTCGGTAATGCAACATTATTGAAAGATAAGACAATTACTATACTTGGGGATCTTATGAGATTGATTTAGTAGCCGAATAGTTCAATAATAGTTGCGCGTTAGAGGAAAAAGAAAACCATGTAGTATAGTTTGAGGAACAAATCTTATGAGATTGATTTGCTAGCCGAATAGCTCAATAATAGTTGTGCCTCATATGTTCAAGAAAAAAAAAAGAAAAGTATTATATTAAGTACTAATGCTTAGAGGGTGGTTGGGAGAGCTTATTTTCTAGTCAAACTAGCTTCTAAGCTAGCTTTTTCATATGTAACTGTTGTAATCACCAATAATTTTGTTTATAGTCCCATTTTAAAAAGTTGGGATTTGCCAACTATTGAAAAAGTAGCTTATAAGCTTATATAAATAAGCTAAGTTTGACCAAGTAAATGATCATTCTACCCAAACAACTTTTATAAGAATTTTATCATGAAAGCTAAAAACCATCAAAAGCCTGCATGACTTATAAGTTCCTAAAAATAAGCCTTCCCAAATACCCTCTTAGGCAGGATGATTTATTGATTAAATAGAGCGTAAGCAGTATAAAATTATTGAGTGCTATGAAAAATAATATTCAAGATCAAATCTTAGTTATGAGATTGATTTCCTTGTTTAATTATTTAAAATAGTTGCTTCCCAGTGCATAGAGGACAATAATAGCTGTTCTTCATCTGATGGAGAAATAAAATAGTTGTAAGCTAATTAACTAATTATTCATTAATTGAAATAATTTTTTTGCTATCCCAGCTTGGAATTAAATCCAGGACCGTGAAGCCATATTGAAACCTCCCAACCATCCATATTACCTGTGATGAGTATTAATTGAAATAATTATTACAATAAACTAGTAGGAGCATTAGATGGCTAGTGCGACCAAATCCTAGATCAATCTTATCCGCATCTCTTCCATTTCTCTCTCTCTCTCTCCCCCTCTCCCTCTCCCTAACAGCTATGTTTTAATCCTATATCACTTTATAATGACAAGTTTCCAAACATGATATAGGTATTAGAGGTGTTAATAACAAATTGAACTAACCAAATTATTAAAAATTTAACTCATAATGGCCATGTTTGGATTAGGGACTTGTTTTATTCTGGGACTAATTTAACTCACTATAGTCTTGAGATATATTAATCCATGAGACTATAGTGAGTTAAATTTTTAATAATTTATTTGGGTCCACTTGTCACCTCTAATACAAGTGGCATATTTGAAACTTGTCATTGTAAAGGTGTATAGAATTATGAAATAACAATAAATATCAAAAATATCATTCTTCCTACCAAGAGTGAATTATAGCTTCTTAATGGTGTATCAAGCAAAATAACCTCGAGTTTTGGGTGTCTGACTTTCTTCTCAATTATGTTAGACATAATTTTTTATTAATATTATAGTGAATTGATAGTTTTTTATTATTTGAGATATATTTTTTTCCATTTATTTTAGATGCAAATAGTTTTATGCTTCAATCATATGTTCTCATGCACATTTGGGAGAGATGATGAGAGAGGATTCAGAGAGATGCATGAGAGGGTTAAGAAATGTAGACACAAAGAGAGAGAGAGAGAGAGAGAGAGAGAGAGAGAGAGAGAGAGAGAGAGAGAGGATGCTTCAATCATATGTTCTCACGTACATTTAGGAGAGATGACGAGAGAGGATTCAGAGAGATGCATGAGAGGATGGGGGAGGGAGGGAGGGAGAAATAAAATGCTACAAAAAGAACGTGGGTGAAAGAAGTAATGAAAAGTCCAGGTTTTTTCTTTGTGGAAAAGTTAAGGGATAATATGATCATTTTAGGTATAATCCCAATAGGATAATAACATCAGGACTATAATAGCATCCTTTCCCCCTCCTTTAGTCCAAAATATCTAGACTATTTCAATTTAAAGGACTAATTAGTCCAACCTAATCCCTCCTAAAATTTTAAACCAAATACATTACTATTTCATTTTAAAGAATAAAGGGTTATTACTTCAAAATAATACTCAATCCAAACACGGTCATTATAGTATCCAGAATTATTATATCTCGAGACTATAATAAGTTAAATTAATTTCAGAATAAAAAGTTCTCCAATCCACACATAGCCGTATGAGAATATTAATTATTAACATTTTGCATGGTGCACGCGGACCTTAAATTAAAGGGTGCTCAAATTATTGATCTACTTTTACGTATAGCAATCGTACTCGTGAGTTGAAAAGCAACTATCATAGTGGACCATCATCATTGAATATTCAGTAATTATTAACAATTTGCAAAGAACATGCCAACCTAAAAAATAGTTGTTCAAATTATTGAAGTAGTTTAGGACTACTTCTCCGTGAGTTGAAAAATACATATAATATTGGATCATCATGTTCCTCTACTCACTAATTATTAACGGGAACATGCAGACCTGTACACACTATAGTTGATAATTATTCGATCAACTTCCACCCTACTCAGAGTTGCTATCTCTTCTCTTCTCTTCTTAAATATCCATATTTCTTATGCCATCTTCATATAATTTTTATTCAAATATTAGTATGATTTCTAAACGAACAATATTTAATTTTAAAACAATACTATTACATTGTTATTAAAAAACATGTATGTGACTGACAAAGATTAATTGTTAGCATTGTGATATTGTAAGGGCCTTACCCCGGACCGGGTAATTTTCGACCGTCGATCTAAATCAAGAGAGTTTGGACTGTTAGATTTCATCAAATCCTAAAATTGTTACACATGTCACCATACCTTTTAGGTCCAAGTGGGTTTTAAATTGGTTTTTATGATTTTTCAAATTGGGTTTATGATTTTAATTATGATTTTTGACTTCCATAATATTTTGGGCATTAAGAGAGAAGATTAATGGTTTTTATGTCAATTAACCTTAATAGGTTGGATCCATTTGACTAATGACCCATTAAACTCAAACCATTAACATAAACCCTCATATACTTCATATCTCCCACAATTAGTTAGGACTGAGATTAGAGAGATATTAGAGGCCAAAGAGAGAGCGCATCATCATCTCAAGGCAAGTGCTTTCTCTTACTCAACCTTGTTTTTGTTAAAAACTATTTTACGGGCCTTGAGATCTTGAATTCCTCTTTCTTTTGCTCCAAGCAAAGTTTGATTTGGTAATGTTTATAAGAGTTAATTTCACATAACCTCCCTAAACTTTTGGGGGTGTTGCACATAACCCCCTAAACTTTGTTTATCTCACATAACCCCCCTGAACTGTGGGGTGTCTCACAAAACCCACCATGATCTTTATCTTATCTCACCCAACACCCTTGCCTATAGTTTATAAATAACTAAAATTTCTTTGAGTGAAAAAACACCAAACTTTGTCACTTGTCATTTACAAGCAACATACACCCTCCCTAAATTTTGAGTTTTTTCCTCTCAAGAAAATTTTAATTATTTACAAATTTCATGTCTTGAGTTGTCCCATGAGAAAAGTTCAAAGGTTAGGGGGGTTTTGTGAGACACCCCAAATATCAGGGGGTTATGAGAGATAAACAAAGTTTAGAGGGGTTATGTGCAACATTCCCCAAAGTTTAGTGGGGTTTTGTGAAATGAACTTGTTTATAAATTCGTGGATTTTCATTGAGGGAAGTATATCTCTAAGAGGTGGGCTTCAATCCCACAATCTTTTTTAAGGGGAATGACCCATTATTGTAGTATAGAGAAAAATGCATATTCATAAGTTTTAATGAGATTTTCGTGGATTTTCATGTGCAGGGGCGGAGGGATGTGGGGGCCAAGGGGCCTTGGCCCCACCTTGAAAAATAAAAAAAAAACCAAGGGGGTATAGTAAATTGTAAATTTCAAAATGAAGTGGACTAAAATGTAAAACATGCTATCAAAAATAGAAAATCATCGTGATTTTCTGTTATTCTTTCTCTGCTCTTAGACTGCTCATGCGATCAACCTCAAGAAACGTAGGAAATTGGGGTTTTTTTTTTCTAAGAAGTAAATTGTGATTGGTAGGCCAAGGCATAGAGTTCAAATGCCGACAAACCTTCATCACTATCAAGTTGAATTGTTCACTACGTCTATAGATTTTTATCTTCAAGAGTTGAACAACTGTTTTGATGATCGTAATGTGGAGTTGCTTTCTTGTGTGGCATGTCTTGAGCCAAGTAACTCATTCTCGTCGTTTGATAAGGTAAAATTGATTCGATTAGCCGAGTTTTATTCTAGAGATTTTTCTGAATTAGATCGCATGGAGCTTAGTGATCAGCTTGGAAACTACATTTCTTATGCAACTACTCATCATGATTTTTGTGAAATTGAAGGGATTGGTAAGCTTGCAAAGAAGTTGGTTGAATCGAAGATAGATACTTTATATCCTTTGGTGTACAAGTTGGTGAAGTTGGCACTAATCTTACCGGTTGCAACGGCAAGTGTTGAAAGAGCATTTTTGGCAATGAAAATAATTAAGAATGACCTTTGAAACTGAATGGGAGATGAGTATATGAATGATTGTTTAGTGCCTTATATCGAAAAAGATATATTTTGTAAAATTGATGAGGATGACGTTATGAAATAATTTCAAGAAATGAAGCCAAGAAGAATGCTTTTGTAATATTATATTATATTATTGGAAATATGATTTTGAAAGCCTTATTATATAATGATGTTAAGATTGTATTCAATTGTGTTATGAAAAAATTGTATGGTGTCTATCATGTTTGATTATCTTTTGGCCCCCCTTGCTGAAATTCCTGGCTCCGCCACTGTTCATGTGGGTTTTCTCTCTGAATTCTATTGAATGTTTTGGATGTAGAAGAGTAGGATTTGTAAGGAGTTGCCCTCATTTTTTGTTGGAAATGCAAGCTTAAGCTCTTTAACGGTGGATTAATTTGACGTGCTTGGTTATTTTGAGTAAAGTTATTGCAAAACACGTTGATTTGATTTGATATTGATGAAGATTTGGATTGAAAATATTTCAAAACTCATGGACTTCCAGAACGAGCGTATGCGCTCAGAAGGAAATCCCGCGAAATTGATACATTTTAGGTACAATTGAGTCTAATGATGCACAGTTCTAGAGATGGCGCTCCCTAGAGAGAGTTTCAGAGTATCCGTCCTTATCTGTCTATCTATCAGTTGATTATATATCTGTTCAGACTGTGGTACACAGTTCTAGAGATGGCGTTCCCTAGAGAGAGTTAGTTTCGAAGTTTCTGTCTTTATCAGTCTACATATTAGTTGATTATATATCTGTTCAGACTATGTCACTTTCACTCCCATGTTATGGAGTTTCTTTCTATGTACTTTTATTTTTCAGTTGATATAGTAGACATGCTACAGCTGAGCAGCTTATTATGGTTGGGGTTGTATCTCTGTTCGATATCTGATATCAGACTTGTGATATCATTTTTTATTCTAGTATTTCTGTGGACTTGTTATTATTCCAGTATTATGTATTGTTGTTTCCGATGAATATTTGTTATGATGTATATATTCTCTTGTTGTATATTTGCTCTTGCTATATATCAGCTTCCGTTGCACTTATGATCATGTACTATTCTGTGATCTTATTCTAGATGTGATGATTGTGATGTATGTACCGATCTATTAGTATGATTAAGCATATGCTTTTAGGTGGAGTTAGGCTCAATTGCATATGTTGTCTAGTCTAGTCACGTGCTCGGGACGTGAGTAGAGGGGTGGACATATATTACTTACTTTTTAACAATACAACTTGTAAATAAGATAAAATATCATTAATATAATAGTAATGATTTAATAAGAAAATATTATTTACTCTAAATAGTTTTTATCCAAATAAATTAATTAGGTTGTTTCCACGAAAACAACAAGGATAATGTGAGAGGGAGAAAGAGACGCGCCACCCAAAAGGTTAGAAAATTTGATACACAGTAATTACATGCTAGTTCCATTATTAGACAAGAGTTGTTAACTAGTCCATTTCTACTGTGTTGTGAGCGATTCATTCCCTGCAAGAAGTTTTGTGTGATAGATCATGTTTTTTCCGTATTATTGATGTTGCTTATTATCGTAAAAACTTAAGGTGCTGTTTGGCAAGGGGTTAAGGAAGGAGGGTTAAGAAGAAGGGTTAACTTAGTTAGTCCATTAAGAGGGGTTTAAAATAATTAAAGTTTATTTGAATTAGATAGTTATGATGAAGGGTAAACTTTTTTGTGTTTGGTAAATAAAGAAGGGTTAAAAGGTTAATCCCTCTATTTTTTAAACTACTGAGTTTATTCTTGTTGAAAGTAGAAAGTTTACAAATAATTAGTTTATTAAAATAAATTCTGATAATTATTTTATTAAAATAAAACTACAAATCAATTTCTGGTACATTACCATCTCCAATAAGTTGAGGACGATTTAATTAACGAAGTACTCAAGCTTAGAGGATCCCTAATTAGCAGTCTAATCAATTTCCTTGCACCTCCCCGAGTAAAGTCACATACTTATAAACTTTTGAAATTAAATTTCAAAAATCCCAATTAAACATTTCAACCGAACCATGAATATATAAAATTTCATGTGAATATTCGAAGTATTAAAATTCCAAAATTATGAATAATATAGAATATTACGACAAATATATTTCACTCATACATCTACATCAATATATTTGGGATTCTTATATTAAACTAACAAGCTTTTTCACATACCATTATGTATGGTATATTTTGTAAGTAAATGGGGAAGAGAACAACATAAGAAATCTTCATCACAATTTATATATTTGACTTTTGTTACAGGGTGTTTTTACCTAATTAGCCTTCTCTTAATAAATGTCTGTTATCTCATAGAATCAAATCTTCGATTCATCAAGTCCATCCAATGGCTGAAAAGATTGCATTACTTAACGGCACAAAGCATATTATTACAACATGCATGCACGCATACCGCGTGTGCATGAGCACACACTTACATGTACATAACTTAGTAGTTCACTCGTAGCACACACACACAGATCTAACATGCAACATACATGCATGATCACCACAGTTTAAGTCATGAAGCTAGCAGCACCAGCGGAGGTCCAGACGATGTCCCATGGCGTGTTGAAGTGGCAGACTTCGATCTTACCGGGCTCGGAGTTGAGCACTTTGAAAGCTTCGTGTGTGGGGCTCCACATTGAAGTATCCATGTGGCACATGACGGTGCCCTGGTTAATCTTCTCCTTGCTCTTCGCATCCAATATCTCCACCTCGTAAACCCTTGTCTTAGGAACTATATGGCAGAAGTACACCAAGTAGGGGAACTCTGTCTGGTGGCAGGTCACTGAACCATCTCCGCTCACCAGCTTGACGTCCCCAATCAAAACGTCATCACCGCATCCGATATTGCTCTCCGTGCTCCGTGCTTCGATGTCGACGGACCCCAACCCCTTGATCACGAAGTCGATCATATCCTCCGCAGATGTGATGCACTTCTTGATCTCTCCAGCGGGGTTCGTAGCATGCATGTTGCAGTGTTCTACAGTGCGGTCCACTGCCTTGCTAGCCATCCCGTCAGCTGGAGATATGTGGAACATCTTTTTTACTGCGTCCGCGGAGGTGAATGGCGTCGTGCTTGCGATGGACCTCGGCACGAAATGCTGATGTGGCAACAAGCCTCTAAAGTCGACAAAAGGCATTATGTTCCCTTTCCTCAGACTGTTCTCTCTGAAGCTGATGCCGGATGCATCGGTAGCTTCGACCATACGGATGTGGTCGTCGTTTTCGGCATGGTTATTAGCTAATTTTTCATCCCTGACATCGCTGCCGTAGGCAGGGAACGTAAGTATTTTCTCCCTGACATCGCTGCCGAAGAAAGGGGACCTGTGTATTTTCTCGCTGACCTCGGGATGGTTTTCAAATTCTCTATCTACGTAGAATGATTTCATATCGTCGGCGTCGGTGATAAGGAGTTCAACAGCGGATTGTGTGGATAGTTTTGAGAGGAAGGCTGGAGGGACAGGTTTGTTGCTGCCGACCTTCAAATTCCAGTACTGAATTGCGGCGGCCTTGGGGGTGACAGAGGAAGGGATGTCTAGTGATTCAATGGCCCAAACAGAAGAAAGAGGAGATAAACAAAAGAAGAGGAGAAGGGAGACAAACGAGGGGAAGGGAACAGTAGAAGCCATCGCCAGGCTTTACTTAGTCGGATGGTTGTGCAAGCTTACTTGTGGAGACGAGGGCTCTATTTATAAATGAAGGGAAGGCTCTGTTTATGCATGATGATATATTAATTAACATATAATGAAGTGGTTGAAAGTGTCAATGAGAGAACGTATAACTTTAGGGTACGGATCTTCTCCGCTACTAAAAACGTGGTGAAGATACTACTGCTTAATTACAATCATTGATTATATAGTGGATGGTTATGATTTTTTCTTTGAGTACAAATTAGGAATAGTTGTAACATACGGGGTGCGGTGAATGTTAGATTTAAAATGTATCATAATCATTTTCAGTTAGTATTAAAAGTAATTGTACTCCCTCCACTACCTTTTTTATAGTGAAGAGGTTCAAATTGATAACTTTATGCATATTGATTACGCTTAATTATTAGTTTCTAAAAAGGGGAATGCAGATACTATCAGAACATTCCCAAGAACAGGGATTAGTTTAAGAATTTTAACTCTTCTATCTATGATGAACCACCACATAGCTATAGGGGTCTCTGATAAAATCCTTATTCTAAAAATGGCCATTCTAGTCATTGTACTAAGGCTTCATATTGATATTGCTCCCTCCACTTTCTTTTTTCTTAAGTTAGTCCCTCTGCCATCACCTTAGTTGTAAACTAATTAAGTTTTGTTTATTATTATTATTTTATTTAACACCCATTAGAAATTGGATGTTAATGGTTTGTTGCCACATCCTCAAGTGAGGAATGTAGTTTTGATTTTAGTGCACCTCTCCATTTAAAATCAATCTAAGCTTGCTAATAAAATCAATCGGTAAAACTAATGACATAAGCGGGCCCCATCATTTCTACTTACTCATTGTGAAAGCTAGCAGATTGGATTGTTGGATGATGATAAGAGAAATTCTGGAACTGTCATTTGAGATGGTTTTAGAGAACAAATGTAGAATTGTATTAATACAGGAAGCTTCTTTGCATAAGAAAAGATGATGTACTACTACTAACTAATATTGAGTAATTTGCTTTCTCACTTTCGACTTACTTGGATTACACTTTCTTGCTTGTAAATTATTCTTAAATGTGCTACTCCAATAAAACAGTATGTCCTGGTATCCGACATTTGGTTTCATGTAATATAATAGATTTTAGCCATAAATTTGGAAGTATTTAAAGGCAAATTGCTAACACGTGAGACTTGTATCAGATAAAAGCAAAGCATCATATTGCTGGATTAGAAAACATGTTTCCACGTTATTTTAGGAAACAATTGGTTAGGGTAGTATTGAATTATCAATTTTATTTAACAAAATTTTTAACATAGAGTTAAAATGGGATTAATTTGAGAATTGAGAGGATCCAACTTCCTTTTGCTTTAAGGTAAATGTTTAGGTAAATGAATGAACTTTCATTGCCGTTGAAAGTTAAGTACAAGACCAATTAGGCATCCCTAAGTTTAACATCCAACTTCCTTTTTAGTAGAAGAGAATCCAAATCCGACATTTGCTACTTAACATTTATAAGGTGACCATTGCTATATTACAATCATTAAAATAGTGAAAAGATCATTACTATATCATAATCATTGATTTGTTTAGTGAGTGATTGTGATTTGCCTTTGAGTGTAAATTAGAAAAATAGTTCAATTCATTGAGGTATAGTGAATGTCAGATATATAATGAATCATAATTATTCGATGTATAAATTAACCGTTATGATTAACATAGTGGTCTCTTCACTATTTTCTTTTTCTTTTTTATAGTGGAGAGAATCCAAATTCAACCAAGAGTAACAATAATCACTTCGGTTTTAAATTGTCACACTCTTATTGCTTGTCTATGTCCATGATATATTTAATTTCAGTGTACGTTAGGTAGCTCGTCATTTAATTTTGTCTAGAGCTCGCCAAGAAAACAGAGTGTCAGCTGTGTCCGCAATGATGGACATGGAGACAAACATATTTTCAAAATGGGAAATTGCTTCAAGAGTGTGAGAATTCAAATCCAACCAAGAGTAGCAATAATCACTTCGGTTTTAAATTTGCTTGTCCATATCTATGATATATTTAATTTCAGTGTACATAGCTAGCTCGTCATTTAATAAAGAAGATACTAGCATTGTTGACGTGTGAAAGGGACAGTTTAACAAACTCTATTATTTGAAAAATTATAGTAGATTTTGTTGTATTTTGATCTTAAACTCTTAATAAAACTATCCCGCCATATTAGTAAATATAATTTTTTTATCCACTATAACATTTGTTCACATAATTTATATTTCTTTTATTACATAATAAAATCATGAATGTTTGTATTTCTTTCACCTACTTAAGTTTAACCCAATATATTCTCAAAAAATAGTTATTAGAATCTGAAAATATCATGTGCGTGAATAAATCAATTTTATTTATTTAATTTTTAAAAGGTTTTTATTATTGCATTTTAGTATAATTAATTAAAATGACTATTTAATATAAATAGAGAATTATGATAGTGCATTTTTAAAGATTTGCTATCATTCTCTTTAAACCATCACAAATATATTTAAAAATTGGAAGAAAATTAGGAAAAGGACAACATGTCCCTCAAATGTTACAATGTTCTTTATAATGTAGTATAGATTAGCATGGTATATTAAATTTTTAGCATGATATAGTTAATTTCAATATAAGTAGCTAGGTAGCTCGTCATTCAACTAATTTGTCTACAGCTCACAGCAAAAGATATCGATCGTCAGTCATATCCTTTATGATGGACATGGAGACGAACATATTTAAAAAATATTAGTGAAATTTTTGAGGATTTATTCATTTACAGGGTTACAGCGAGTCTTCTGCAATTTCCTAATACTGTTCAAGTTAAGGTGTAAGGTTTAACCCTTTCAGCGAAAAAATAGCCAAAATCCTAGCAACCGGCATAAAAAATCATTTATCTAAATTAGTCATACTGCAGAATAATTGTCTCTCAAAAACAAAAAATAAAAAAAAGTCACCCAAAGCCAAAGAAATTAGTAACAGCTTCATTTGTCTAAATGCGGTGATCACAAGAAAGTATCAGTGGTTCTTATTTACTGAACTAATGATGCATCAAAAAGTAGTTATCTACCATTTATTTAGATAAAGGGCGCTACTGAATTAGCACATTGAATCTTTTTTTTCCTGAGCCTGAGGCAACATGGATCCAGTGGAGAAGTCTCGAGGCTCACGCGGTAATGATGTGGAGAAGCATTTATATATTACAGGAATTAGAGGAACAAGAGACAATAGAGGAAAATAGGTGCACATACTAGAGTGAAAGAAAAAAAGATGATGAGTTGATGAAGATTCCTATGATGAGATGATGAAGATTCCTTCAAGGGCGAAGGTAGATAGACTATGAGAGTAGTAAGCAAGAAGTAGTTTAGTAGTGTTTTCATGGCTTGCTAGTTGCTAGCATACCTACTTAGGTTTCTTTTATGAGGGTTGCTTTGGTGCTCTCATAATAGAAATTTTAGAATTTTTTTAATTTGAATTAAATGAAAAATGAACTGAAAAATAGGAAGGGTATTTTAGTCATTTTGTAATTTATCTTTTTTCCGTTGTTTATTCTTTCCAAAATCGTTCCCATCCTCCCTTCTTATCTGATGTTCAGCCAAAAAACTGTAAAATTCCATACTTAGAAGAATATCGAAATTTAATAGAAGGATCCGGTGATAGTCGGTAAGTGCTCCTAAATTTTTGTAAAGTTCTAAATCTCACTTCCTCACTGTTTTATACTTGACACAATCTTGGAATCTAAAGAAATGATACAATCTTGGAATCTAAAGAAATGTAATAGTATTGATAAAATCTCTTTCTCCAATTATTAACCTTTTTCAATAATTAATAAAATTTCTTTCTATAAAGGAATCTCTTAAGTCCCATCTCTATTTTTCAAATCCATTTACTAGAATCTACAATAGTAAATCTACAAAGGATTTCCTATTCTCATTTTCCAACCGATATAACAAGGAACATGAATCATGAAAGTAGATGGAGAAGATGAATATCCAACAGTTTTGATTAGATGATGACGGGCAAAGGAATCAGATGATAGCAATTTGATGTAGGAAGCTTAACAAACAATCTCATGGAGGAGCGGGACAATCACGAGCTAAACGCCGACTTATACATATTATTGGCTTCTACAAAGAAACGATCATATCTTTTGATCCGGAAGGCGGATTCTGACAAATTATATATGTAAATCGCCTATCTCGACGAGACGGAGCCAACCAGATTGTCAAATTTTTATAATCTCATCAGTAATCCTTAGTTTTGGCTGAAATCCGAAAATAATCAGCCTTTAGTTTATTTTTAGTAATAAAGTTAGAGTCAATTTAGATTAGGAAACAAAATCAATTTTGATTTAATTAGGACTGATTTATTTCCCATATTATAGGAGTCTTTTAGGGTAGGATTTAATACTTTCTATTTCTTTGTAATTCTAGTCTTATTAGGAGTCTTGTTTTTTCTTTTAGGAATTCTATTATTATTAGGAGTCCATTTTATTTTTCTATTTAAGAAGAGTCATGTAACCCTAGAATCAATATATCTTTTCATCAATAAAATTTTGTTTATTATATTTTCTTCGTGGATTCAAAGCTCTTCGTGGATTCGGAGATCAACCCTCGGTGGATTCCTAGATTTCAACTTCCGCGCTGCGTCAATTGGTATCAGAGACTTGTTCCTCCGATCCGATGGCAGGTGGAGAAGCTCCTATTTCTCGAACTGAGTTTGATGAGTTGAAGACTGATTTTAATCAGATGAAGACCGATGTTAATCAGATGAAGACTACCATGGAGCGACTTGCGTCGACCTGGAGCGTCGAACACGGTAGGAGTTCAAAATCGCGTTGATGGTTGCCAACGACGTGATCCGACTCCACAAGATGACTTCCACAGCGACAACGATTACTATGAAGCCCCACGCGGTTATGATCGCGAGACCGCCGTCGGCAGGATAATTATGATCTTTGGAGGATTCAAGATGAAGATGGATCTGCCATCTTTCAACGGGCAACTTCATATTGAAGAATTTCTTGAATGGATTGCAAAAGTAGAGATTTTTCGGTATATGGAGATCGGATGAGCGGAAGGTTAAGTTAGTGGCCTACCGACTTAAGGGTGGAGCATCGCTTGGTGGGAATCGGTATGCATGAATCGATCTCGCTAAGGAAAGCCGAAGGTCGATAGGTGGGAGAAGATGAAAAAGTTATTAAAAGCTCGTTTTCTTCCAACCTATTATTATATGTTCAACCAAAATCCTAGTTCAAACTCTAACCATGGTCATGGAAGGATTAAGCAGCCCCAATTTGACTCCGAGAAAGAGCCTAGATTTGTGACGAGCATTGAAGTAGCAACAACGAAAGAAGAACCTACCCTTGTCGAAATTCCTCCTAAGGTGCAAATACTCGTTATGCATGAGATACATGGTGCTGATGATGATATGATAGTGAAGATGGATATTATGCATGATATTTCCAAAGAGGTTGTGAGTGATATTGCACTTATTGATGTTGTCCCGATGAAGGAGAAGGATAAATTAGAGAGTGAGACAATTGATGATATGTGTGAATTGCTTGGTGGAGGGCTCGAGGCAAAGGAGGTGAAAGAATTGTGTATGGAGTATGAGGGAGAAAATTCTTCTTTGGAAGCAATGAGCATCAATAATTTCAACAATAATGAGATGACACCACCGGCACTAGAATATGAGGACCAACACGAAAAATATTTGGAGGAGTTTTCATGTCAACTTCTGAGCCACATATTGCCGTTACATATACATGCCGCCAAAAAATTCGTACACAAGTTTGATGCGAAGAATTCCTAGCCGAGAAGGTAAAAGAATAAATGGAGAAAATCAATGCAAAGTATAAGGCGGATCTTGTCGATCTGAGGAGAAGAAAAATATTTATCGATGAATCTACTATTCAAGCAAATATGAGCTCGGGGACAAGCTTCTTTCAACAAGGGGAGACTGATGTAGGACGCTTAACGAACAATCTCATGGAGGAGCGGGACAATCACGAGCTAAACGCCGACTTATACATATTATTGGCTTCTACAAAGAAACGATCATATCTTTTGATCCGGAAGGCGAATTCTGACAAATTATATATGTAAATCGCCTATATCGACGAGACGGAACCAACCAGATTGTTAGATTTTTATAATCTCATCAGTAATCCTCAGTTTTGACTAAAATCCGAAAATAATCAGCCTTTAGTTTATTTTTAGTAATAAAGTTAGAGTCAATTTAGATTAGGAAAAAAATCAATTTTGATTTAATTAGGACTGATTTGTTTCCTATATTATAGGAGTCTTTTAGGGTAGGATTTGATACTTTCTATTTCTTTGTAATTCTAGTCTTATTAGGAGTCTTGTTTTTCTTTTAGGAATTCTATTATTATTAGGAGTCCATTTTATTTTTCTATTTAAGAAGAGTCATGTAACCCTAGAATCAATATATCTTTTCATCAATAAAATTTCGTTTATTATATTTTCTTTGTAGATTCGAAGCTCTTCGTGGATTCGGAGATCAACCCTCGGTGGATTCCGAGATTTCAACTTCCGCGCTGCGTCAATTGGTATCAGAAACTTGTTCCTCCGATCCGATGGTAGGTGGAGAAGCCCCTATTTCTCGAACTGAGTTCGATGAGTTGAAGACTGATTTTAATCAGATGAAGCCGATGTTAATCAGATGAAGACTACCATGGAGCGACTTGCGTTATTGGCCCCGAACACGGTAGGAGTTTAAAATCGCGTTGATGGTTGCCAACGACGTGATCCGACTCCACAAGATGACTTCCACAGCGACAACGATTACTATGAAGCCCCACGCCGCGGTTATGATCGCAGAGACCGCCGTCGACGGGATAATTATGATGCTGGAGGATTCAAGATGAAGATGGATCTGCCATCTTTCAACGGGCAACTTCATATTGAAGAATTTCTTGAATGGATTGTAAAAGTTGAGAGATTTTTCGAGTATATGGAGATCCCAGATGAACGGAAGGTTAAGTTAGTGGCCTACCGACTTAAGGGTGGAGCATCTGCTTGGTGGGAATCAGTATGCATGAATCGATCTCGCCAAGGAAAGCCGAAGGTCGATAGGTGGGAGAAGATAAAAAAGTTATTAAAAGCTCGTTTTCTTCCAATCTATTATTATATGTTCAACCAACATCCTAGTTCAAACTCTAACCATGGTCATGGAAGGATTAAGCAGCCCCAATTTGACTCCGAGAAAGAGCCTAGATTTGTGACGAGCATTAAAGTAGCAACAACGAAAGAAGAACCTACCCTTGTCGAAATTCCTCCTAAGGTGCAAACACTCGTTATGCATGAGATACATGGTGCTGATGATGATATGATAGTGAAGATGGATATTATGCATGATATTCCCAAAGAGGTTGTGAGTGATATTGCACTTATTGATGTTGTCCCGATGAAGGAGAAGGATAAATTAGAGAGTGAGACAATTGATGATATGTGTGAATTGCTTGGTGGAGGGCTCGAGGCAAAGGAGGTGAAAGAATTATGTATGGAGTATGAGGGAGAAAATTCTTCTTTGGAAGCAATGAGCATCAATAATTTCAACAATAATGAGATGACACCACTGGCACTAGAATATGAGGACCAACACGAAAAATATTTGGAGGAGTTTTTCATGTCAACTACAGAGCCACATATTGCCAGTTACATATACATGCTGCCAAAAAAAATTCGTACACAAGTTTGATGCAGAAGAATTCCTAGCCGATAAGGTAAAAGAATAAATGGAGAAAATCAATGCAAAGTATAAGGCGGATGCTGATCGATGCAGGAGAAGAAAAATATTTATCGATGAAGCTACTATTCAAGAAAATATGAGATAGGGGACGAGCTTCTTTCAACAAGGGGAGACTGATGTAAGACGCTTAACGAACAATCTTATGGAGGAGCGGGACAATCACGAGCTAAACGCCGACTTATACATATTATTGGCTTCTACAAAGAAACGATCATATCTTTTGATCCGGAAGGCGGATTCTGACAAATTATATATGTAAATTGCCTATCTCGACGAGACGGAGCCAACCAGATTGTCAGATTTTTATAATCTCATCAGTAATCCTCAGTTTTGGCTAAAATCCGAAAATAATCAGCCTTTAGTTTATTTTAGTAATAAAGTTAGAGTCAATTTAGATTAGGAAAAAAATCAATTTTGATTTAATTAGGACTGATTTGTTTCCTATATTATAGGAGTCTTTTAGGGTAGGATTTGATACTTTCTATTTCTTTGTAATTTTAGTCTTATTAGGAGTCTTGTTTTTTCTTTTACGAATTCTATTCTTATTAGGAGTCTATTTTATTTTTCTATTTAAGAAGAGTCATGTAACCCTAGAATCAATATATCTTTTTATCAATAAAATTTCGTTTATTATATTTTTTCGTGGATTCGAAGCTCTTCGTGGATTCGGAGATCAACCCTCGGTGGATTCGAGATTTCAACTTCCGCGTTGCGTCACAATCGAAATTAATAGGATGAAGGAGAGTGAGAGAGGGGAGAGAGATTCAATGTCGATCGGAAAAAGGAAGATGGTAGCCAGCAATGGAAACAAATTAATAAGATGGAATGGATAATAAAAGCTTTTGATTGCTCCTAAAAGTTACATAAATTACAAAAGTTGACAGCGGTAGTCGTAGAAACCAACTGCAACGCTTAAAGCGGAACATAGAGAGCGATATTTGTGGGAGTTATTTACGGAGTGTGCCATCGGAACACCAACAAAAAGAAATGGGAGCATAGAAGCTGTCGGCTTCTTTTATTTCTCAAGTTGGGTCAGAGCCCATTTGACCCATACATGACTCCGCACCATGAAGGAATCTTCATCACAATTTATATAAGTGACTTTTGTTACAGGGTGTTTTTATCAAATTAGCCTCTTTTGTTTAATCCCACATCGGGTAGAGTAATGAACAATGCTACTCACATTGTATATATAGACCACAATACTAATGAATATAATTACCCTTTTTCTCTTGATTTGCTCTGTTTCTAACGGGTTCCGCACCTGAAGGAATCTTCAATACAATTTATATAACTAACGTTTGTTACATGGTGTTTTTACCGAATTAGCCTTCTCTTAATAAATGTCAGTTATCTCATAGAATCAAATCTTCGATTCATCAAGTCCATCCAAAGGCTAAAAGATTGCATTACTTACGGCACAAAGCATATTATTACAACATGCACGCACGCATACCGCGTGTGCATGAGCACACACTTACATGTACATAACATAGTAGTTCACTCGTAGCACACACACAGATCTAACACGCAACATACATGCATGCCTATCCACATAGGGCTGCATGCATGCATGATCACCACAGTTTAATTCATGAAGCAGCGCCAGCGGAGGTCCAGACCATGTCCCATGGCGTGTTGAAGTGGCAGACTTCGATCTTACCGGGCTCGGAGTTGAGCACTTTGAAAGCTTCGTGTGTGGGGCTCCACATTGAAGTATCCATGTGGCACATGACGGTGCCCTGGTTAATCTTCTCCCTGCTCTTCGCATCCAATATCTCCACCTCGTAAACCCTTGTCTTAGGAACTATATGGCAGAAGTATACCAAGTAGGGGAACTCTGTCTGGTGGCAGGTCGCTGAACCATCTCCGCTCACCAGCTTGACATCCCCAATCAAAACGTCATCACCGCATCCATTATTGCTCTCCGTGCTCCGTGCTTCGATGTCGACGGACCCCAACCCCTTGATCACGAAGTCGATCATATCCTCCGCAGATGTGATGCACTTCTTGATCTCTCCAGCAGGGTTCGTAGCATGCAAGTTGCATTGTTCTACAGTGTGGTCCACAGCCTTGCTAGCCATCCCGTCAGCTGGAGATATGTGGAACATCTTTTTTACTGCGTCCGCGGAGGTGAATGGCGTCGTGTTTGCGATGGATCTCGGCACGAAATGCTGATGTGGCAACAAGCCTCTAAAGTCGACAAAAGCATTATGTTCCCTTTCCTCAGACTGTTCTCTCTGAAGCTGATGCCGGATGCATCGGTAGCTTCGACCATACGGATGTGGTCGTCGTTTTCGGCATGGTTTTTAGCTAATTTTTCATCCCTGACATCGCTGCCGTAGGCAGGGAACGTAAGTATTTTCTCCCTGACATCGCTGCCGAAGAAAGGAGACCTGTGTATTTTCTCGCTGACCTCGGGATGGTTTTCTAATTCTCTGTCTACGTAGAATGATTTCATATTGTCGGCGTCGGTGATAAGGAGTTCAACAGCGGATTGTGTGAATAGTTTTGAGAGGAAGGCTGGAGGGAGAGGTTTGTTGTTGCCGACCTTCAAATTCCAGTACTGAATTGCGGCGGCCTTGGGGGTGACAGAGGAAGGGATGTCTAGTGATTCAATGGCCCAAACAGAAGAAAGAGGAGATAAACAAAAGAAGAGGAGAAGGGAGACAAACGAGGGGAAGGGAACAGTAGAAGCCATCGCCAAGCTTTACTTAGTCGGATGGTTGTGTGCAAGCTTACTTGTGGAGACGAGGGTCTATTTATAGATGAATGTAAGGCTCTGTTTATGCATGATGATATATTAATTAACATATAATGAAGTGGTTGAAAGTGTCAATGAGAGAACGTATAACTTTAGGGTACAGATCTTCTCGGCTACAAAAAACGTGGTGGAGATACTACTGCTGCATCATTGATTATGTAGTGGATGATTATGATTTTTTCTTTGAGTGCAAATTAGGAATGGGTGCAATACACGGGGTACGGTGAATGTTAGATTTAGAATGTATCATAATCATTTTCAGTTAGTATTAAAAGTAATGGTCTTTCCACTATTTTTTTTATAGTGAAGAGGTCCAAATTGATAACTTTATGTATATTGATTATGCTTAATTATTAGTTTCTAAAAAAGGGAGAGTGCAGATACTATCAGAACATTCCCAAGAACAGGGATTAGTTTAAGAATTTTAACTCTTCCATCTATGATGAACCACCACATTGCTATATGGATCTCTGATAAAATCCTTATTCTAAAAATGGCCATTCTGGTCATTGTACTAATTAAGGCTTCATATTCATATTTGTTATGGTCATAACCACTAACTAGTGATTAAAGAGGAAAAACAAGTGTTAACATGGATAAATATTTTTGCTTGTCAACCTCGAGTGACATGAGCCTCCACACCATCCACGGGCGCCACGCTACCGCCCTCGCCACGGTCCGTTAGCGACTATCGCCATAGCCGACGCGAAGGCGGTGTGGGTCGACCCATCAACAACTTCTGGACGACGCTGAAGGCGGCCTCGGCCGTCCGCCTAACCCATTGATTGCCTCGGTTATCCTTCCAAGTCGCTTGTCCCCGGCGACATGGGGACGACCGACCATCGCCTTCTAACCGCTAGTCCCCCGGACGACGCGAAGGCGGTACTAGTCGTCCTCCCAACCGCTTATCTACCGTAATTCCTTCCAACCGGTCGTGCGCCTCTCCGGGCAATGCGCGGCAAACCTAGCCCCCTTTCTTAGCCATCCGTCCTTCGACGATGCGAAGGGCGATATAGTCCCCTTTAATCGATATTTAATGAACGCCAAGAGGTCGCGGTAAGTCGGCCACCCGCTCAGCCTCTATTTCTCATCCTACGTGGTTCCCTCCACTCGAGCAGCGGTTATCACGGTATTCGAACCCATCAACATCGCATTAAATGCACTGACAGCCCCTTAACTCCTCCATCTCTCGCGATATTTAAGACACCTCGGACCCATGCAACTACAGGCGCCGCCAATCCCATCGCATTAATGGCGAATAGATAACACTAACTCTCAATCCGCCACAACTCGACATCCGTAAAGGCCCAATCAGAATCGATACAGAGGTGCTCAGCCAATCACTGGCCCACACGTAGAAGAGAGGGCTGACTCATCAGTGGTTTCTCACCCAATGGAAAGACGAAAATACCCCCACAATCCTAGGTATAAGTAGCAATATGAACAGCAAACCAAGTAAGTGATTTTCTCTGAGTAAATTTTCTCTCCCTATTTCCACTCCCTCATACTAACTTGACCGTCGGAGGAACCACCGGAGATCCCAACTCCGCCTCTTCCACAGGTGTTCTCTTGTTGTAGGTGAACCTTCTGGCCGGAGCAACGCCACCGGATATAAGTGTTAGTTCCTTAGTTTTGATGATGTTCTAACAAACAATTTATAACTAATCTTGTTTGTCTAGTGTTTGTGTTTTCATGTTTATTCTAGGCAAATAAGGTGTTGGAGGATGGATGGACTTGCGCCTACACGATCATATCCATTGGAGGATGGGAGGAATAGTGGAATGAAGCAATGTAATTCAAGTCAAGATTCAAGATCAAGCTTCATCCGTAGCCAAGACAAGCTTATTGTAAATCTCAAGCTTGGGTACATTAGTTTAGGTTTATACTTGTGTGTTTATACTTAGAGCTCAAGATTCATACACACACATTTATTTTGATTTTTCACCGTTTTGGATTATAGACTTAACGACATGATTTTATAACTTTTCTCAAGTTTATAAATCCATTGGAAAGTGTTTCAAAACGTGTTAAAAAAAATTAAAAATCTCAAGTTTATATCTTTTCAAACATGCACCTAACATGCACGATACACACTTTTTGTTTCTATTGCAAAACAAGTTAAAATTGAGAATTTATTGTATCCATGGTTCATTGATTTTATCACATTAATTTATATCTTATATAAAGTCCATAAACCAAATCACAAGATCTCAATACTTGTTCATGTTCAAAATCATGCTTTTCACATATCATTATTTTTCATGTTTTGCAAAACAATTGAGTTTTAACAATTGGAAAATGCAATTTGAAAAATTTCTTTGTTTACATGTTTATATTTATATATAAAATTTTTTTCCAATTTTTACTAATTTTGGAGTTGTTTTGTTATTTTCAATTGAGTTTACAAAAGAAGTTTTCAGAGTTTTAGAAACTGCTTATTTGTGTTCAAATAATTATTTCTCACAAATTGGAAGTGATATTTCAGAAATTCTTTTTGTAACATGTTTATCTATATCTTTATAACCATCCTAAATATTTCATAATATTTGGAGTTGATTGAATGAATGTTTTACAATCAAATTCCTTGATTCTGAGAGGAAGAGGAGATTGATTTGACTCCTCTTTTGTATGGGTTCTTGGTGGCGATAGGATGCTTCCCTCGATGCTCACGTCGAGATTGCTTCCCGTTGACGATCAGACCAAAGCTGCGGATGATCTAGAGGTTCTTGAAGAGGAGCTTGATCTCTCTTGAAGCAAATGCTTGATTTTCAAGGGTTCTCTCTAAAAGCCGGCCGGCCCTTTCTTTGTTGGGCTTTCAACTATTTATATGGGCACGAGGGGTGTAGCGACCCTATTGTCACTTTCACATGAGGGTTAATGACCCTTCCCATCGTGCGCTGAGCTCCAGCCAAACACAGCGTTCGCGACAATGGCCTCGCTTTGCTACGCTGAGCGGCGCCGGCGTAATTGTCGATTGCTAATGTCGTATTGCCGCAGTAGTCGGCTAACTTCGTCAAGCCGCGATGTCGCTGGCGCCTCGCCTCATGATCTGCCGAAATGCGGCGCCTCGCCTCATGCCCGCCGAGCCGCTTCACATGCAACCTCGTGTTGAGGTTGAGCCTGCGCCTCTTGAGCAAGTCTTGTTCAATATCGAGCCTCGGCGCTTGGCGAGCCTCGTCACGAATGTCGAGGTTCGCTGCTGTGGCGAACCTCGGTTGAATGTCGAGCCTCGGCGCTTGGCGAGCCTCGTCACGAATGTCGAGGTTCTTCATGTAGGCGAACCTCGGTTGAATGTCGAGCCTCGGCGCTTGGCGAGCCTCGTCACGAATGTCGAGGTTCTTCATGTAGGCGAACCTCGGTTGAATGTCGAGCCTCGGCGCTTGGCGAGCCTCGTCACGAATGTCGAGGTTCGCTGGCGTAGGCGAACCTCGGTTGAATGTCGAGCCTCGGCGCTTGGCGAGCCTCGTCACGAATGTCGAGGTTCGCTGCTGTGGCGAACCTCGGTTGAATGTCGAGCCTCGGCGCTTGGCGAGCCTCGTCGAATGTCGAGCCTCGGCGCTTGGCGAGCCTCGATGCGCCGAAGAGCGGTCGTAATTTTCAAACCAGCCGGAATTGACGAACTATATATGGAAATCGACCATCTCGGCGAGACGGAGCCGATTGCTCGGTCATTTTGCCCAGTTCCTCCCGGTTCAAGAGATATCAGCACTTTTGTCTATTTTGTAAAGTCAAGCATTGGTGAATTTAACCTTTAGGCGGGCGACTTCACTCGGATGGACCCTAAGCTCTCTCCTCGATTCCGCGGTGGTAGGATTAAGGCAATTTTCGCCTACAAACCCCCTCAAAGTTTTCGGACTTGAATGCGGTTGAATGGATGCGGAACACTTTGGATACAAAGACTTGTAAGATGGTCGCCGTGCATCGAGCGAGGAACCTTCTAGCGAACCGGTAGATTTGAATTCTTCACTGCGACTAATGATAAGCCCTCAGGTTTTTAGCAAACCCCGACTATCAGCGGTTTGATGTGCCTTTACCGACACCGCTTGAATCGGGCTAGCATGTAGATCATCTAAGTCCGTTCTACATGTAACGTTATGCTAAAGAGTTAACTCTCTTAGCGCTCACGATATTGAATCACGTAGGCTTTGTCCTTCTTACGAGAATAGACTACCCCTACACGCAGGACGAGACTTATCTCTAATAAGGGATCGAGATAAAGTCCCTATGCGAGGCATAGATTGAGTTGTTGTTCAACAACAACCGCTACACGTGGAACGTCAGCTTATAGACTTTGTCTTCTCTTGGGGCGAAGCGAACCCTTTGTGTCTTCTCTTGGGGCAAAGACAAACCCGAATAGTGGCACATCGCATGGTAGGCCACTATTGAAATGATCGAATCGTTGATGACATAAAAGTATAACGATCGTGATCAAAGGGCAATCAAGTTGTTGATGGCGTGAGAGTATAACAACGGTGATTACGAACAAAGTCATTTAAAACCGACCTGTAGTCCGAAATCGCTCAGGGACACGGGAGTATAACGACTATGGTTGAAATAGAGGCACATCGCATGGTAGGCCACTATTGAAATGATCGAATCGTTGATGACATAAAAGTATAACGATCGCGATCAAGAAGCAATCAAGTTGTTGAGGGGCGTAAAAGTATAACAACTATGATAGGGTAGTAGATATCGTTTGTGGTGATTTGACAAACCGGCACAACACTTAGTAGGCCAGCGCCAAATGACAATGTGGAATTGATCAATCGCTCAAAGGATTTAGTATGACGACATATGACCAAGAAGAATCTAGTTGTTCGGACTCTAAGTATAACAACTATGATGGGAATAGGGTACAACGACTTGATTGGACAACGCCATTTTATGGAATGAGACGCGACTATCGAGGTGATTGTTAACATGACAAGCTATATGGACCTACCAACCTATTGGCGAGGATTGGAAGGGAGTTTGTCAAAGGTGATTGTTAACCGACAAGAATTTGTTGTGATTGGGGCCACTTTGAGGACTCACTATCCCATTGAAGAGGATTAGTAAGTTAATTTGCCGTGAGGTAAAATGTTAACATGACAAGATTGTCGCGACGAGCGATTTTGAGGACTTACCATCCCATTGAAGAGGATTGGTAAGTTGATTTGTCGAGGTGCAATATTAACATGGCGGTGGGAGTGGTCCGTTATCCTACTTGAGAGGATTTGACAGGGAAACTGGGAACTATCGAGGTGATTGTTAACATGATAGTTTTGGGGAGTTTGAAAGAAGACTACGGGTAGTACTTTTGGCTTTTACCATTAATAGGCATCATGATTATCGCCTTCTTGATTGGTTAGGCGGTATGCTCCATTGAGTAAGCAGACTCTACCACGAATGGTCCTTCCCATTTTGGCTCGAACTTCCCCTTCTTTTGGAGTTCAAAATCATCGGGCGTCGGACGGCGAGGGCGAGTCGCCTTCCTTGAAAATCGACATCGGACTTTCTTGTCAAATGCTTTAGAAATTCGGTCCGTAAAGCTCGATGTGCCGCTGCGCTGAATCGCTTTTCATCCGGCATTTCAAGTTCCTCAAAGCGTCGTGATGATTTTCCTCGGTTGTCATTCGGTGGACAGCGCCATTGAAGCGATGGAATTTGAATCTCTATCGGTAAAATGGCTTCACAACCATAAACCGAGAATATGGGGTGGAACTTCGCAGCGAACCGTAACTGCAGAAGCCCACGTGCTTTGCCCAACTTTTGTCGCTCCAACTTTTGTTCAAGAGACCATCTTAGTAAGGATTTTGATGATCGTCTTATTAAAAGCTTCAACTCCATTCATCGCCAGGTAGTAAGCTGTTGATGCTAAATTCGGATCGAAATTTATCGCGAGTCAGCGTGAAGGCATGGCCCGACAAATGCGGACCATTATCGTGGACGATCGCCTCGGCACACCATACGGTATATGACATGATGTTTAACAAACTTGATCACATCGCTTGTCTTGACCAATCTCAACGAACGGCTTCGCCCACTTTGAGAAATACTCGCTATCGCCAATATGAAGCGATGTCCTTTTGAAGAAGGTGGAGAAATTGGACCGGCGATGTCCATTCCCCACGCTTCAAATGGCCGACGCGGGCGGTAGGATGCAAGTGTTCGGAGGTTGGTGAAGGTAATTAGCATGTATTTGGCGCATGGCATCGTTTAGCGTAAGCCACGACATCCCTACCATTGTCGGCCAATAATAACCGAAGTCACGCGAACCGTCCCATAACTTGGGTCCAGCCGTGTGCTCCACAAACACCGTCGTGAGCTTCTTTCAAGACTTGCTCTGCTTCCTTAGTTGACAAACATCGGGCGGTAACCCATCATATGACCTTCTATATAAGGTCGTAGTTGGGAATCGTAGTAAAATCTTGGCCTTCGCCGGCGATTGACTCCCTTTCTTTTATGTCTTCGCAATATCCCATGCAAGACATAGTCGATGATCGGAAACCGCCGCCTCGCGGCTTCAAGTGACTTAGGTTCGTCCTCGGCCTTGGACTGTAATGCATATTTTGGCGAAATAGTTGCCGACTAGACACAATAACTTGCCGAGTAGCATTCTCGTGCGGTATAGCGAAGTCAGAAGAGACGCCAACGATCGGCGTAAGTGTTCCGCAAACGGGTACATGATCAATGTAAAAGCTTTCAAAGTATAAAGTTATGGTCACGTGATAATGAGGGATAAGGTCCTCGTGCGACCGTATTCTCCTCTTAGTTGTTTTACGACTAGGCTGCGAATCCCCAAATGCTTCAAGGTGTTTCACGCCTAGATGTTTGGCTATGTCGAGACCAATCAACAGCATTATATTACGCTCGTTATTGGTGCATGGTTCCGATAACGCCACGTCCGCGTACCACGTTTTGTGGAGATATCAATACTACCCCACTCGGCTACAGCGGGGCCATCGGGGGTTGCTCTCGAGGTCTGGCCAAAGAACAACCGCCACACTGCTTAGAGACCAGATTAGCTTCATAAGGTTCATCGGGCATGTCTTGATACAATTCGACTTTCCTTTCAATGGATGGTTAGCCATAAGATCACATTACGCCTTGACCCTTCATCGCCTTCGAGGTTTGAAGTGAATGTCACCGAGACAATAACAATGCCCATCTAGCCATTCGACCATTCAGCGTGCGGTGGGTCATGAATACCCGTATAGGGTCAATTTTGGAGATGACGTGTATGGTCTGTCCCACTAGATAGTGCCGCATCTTTTGGATGGCGAAGACCGAGCCAAACATTCCTTACGAATGGGAGGGTATCGATACTCGCCGCCCGTCCTACCGAGGTAATAGATCGCTGTTCGTGGCCATTGTCATCGCCCCGCGGCAAAGACTCGCTAACGATACTGTGAAGGCCGGATGTAAATCGAAAGGGCTTTCCTGATTTAGGTGCAACTAACACAGGGGGGTTAGAAAGATATGTCTTGATCACTTCGAATGCCTTCAGGCAATCTTCGTCCCAAATGAACGATACACCCTTCTTCATGAGCTTCAAGAATGGTTGACATTTCCCCGATAAATTGGAGATGAATCTGCGAATGTAAGCCAAACGCCCTTGAGGCCATGAAGCTCTCGAGGCTTCTAGGAGGTGGAAGTTCTTGGATAGCTT
The DNA here is from genome assembly GCA_012295165.1 of Asparagus setaceus. NCBI lineage: Eukaryota > Viridiplantae > Streptophyta > Magnoliopsida > Asparagales > Asparagaceae > Asparagus > Asparagus setaceus. The sequence continues at coordinate 67,300,873 of CM022705.1, read as the reverse complement.
TGACTTTGTCCGGTCGAAGTCAGATACCATCCGCCGTGACCACTAATCTTAAACTTGCCACTAGACATTTCGAGAAAAGACTTAGTTGGGTTCATCCTCGGTGATGTGCCGCATTATCTCAAATGTCGTCCTCAAATCGTGTAAATGATCACTTTTGTGGCGACTCTTGACCACTAAATCGTCTACGTAGCATTCTCTTGTCTTCGGTAAATGTTTTGGAAGATAGTGGTCATGGCACGCCGGTATGTTGCCCTGCGTTTTCAAGCGAAGGCATAAGCGTATAACAATATATTCGGCGGTGTTGGGCGGTGTGCTTTTCATCATCGGGTGCATTTTGATCTGATTGTACCACGAAAAGCCATCCATAAAGACATCCTTTCAAACCCACACGTGTTATCGGCGATAATATCCGTGATTGGTAAAGGAAAATCATCTTTGGACATCTTTGAATTTAAGTCTCGATAGTCAACGCACCCGGATTCGTTTCTTCAAAACAGTACTATATTGGCTACCCAATCGGGTGTTGAACCTCGAATGAAACTGCTTTGATCGGCTTCTCGATTTCTTTCTCAATGGCCTTCATGACACGAGGGCAAATCGTCGTTCTTTGTTGTTTAACGAGCTTAGCGCTGGTTCGATATTAAGGCAATGCATAGCCACTTGAGGGTCTAAGCGGGCATATCTTCATAACTCCAGCGAAGACATCGATATATTCCGTACCAGCGATAAGGCTTTCCTTTTCTTCAGTGTCAAACTATCGCTATGAATATGGGCTTGGATTAGCTTCATCCCCATATCAACTTCGGACTATTTTGTCATCGGTGGGCGGTTCTCGTTGTTCAAAACGATGTTCCCACCGCATCCCGAAGCGTTGACTTAGCGGATCTTGAATAATGACGGTGATCGTCCTCTTGAATCTCAAGTTGATCGGCGCAGTCATATTGGCCATCGGGGATCGAAATTCATGTCTGTCTTGACTTGAATCGAGCTGTTCGAGCGATGAGTGCTCAATCGCCTCGCCTCGACATGCCATGAATGCGATGGTGATTCATACCCCAACCCTTTACGAGTTTTATGATAGTAATCATCGGTGGCCTTAGGGACATAAGCGGATCGATCGGTGCCACGATGCCTTTCGAAGTTTAGTCCTTCTTTGCGAAGAAAGTCATACCCCATTTTCTTCATCAAATGTTAGCCGGCGAGAAATATGAAAATTGGGGTTCTTTTCCTTTGCTTGGGTTGTTCCACCTCGGCTTGCAATGGTTTATTGACCCGCCCAAAGATAATGTCTTTTCTCGATCATTGTTTCTGGCCGGTATCACAAAACCGCCATGAAGAGTCAAGATGCCTTTGGGTCATCATGAGCGGCGACCGAGTTGGCATGTGCAGGTTCAAAGATACAACCGGCGTAATTCTCGACATTAAGTCGATATGACTTTTAACACCCGCAAGCGTAAGCTAAATCATAATCTTCATTGAAAATAACGATATCGTCATCGGGATCATTGGATCGATTACAAAGGGTTTTACATCATTGAACACAACTCCTTGTTCGACTCTACCTCATTTCATTTGTCATAGTCCTCGATCTGTGGTTAGTCGGTTTGGCCCTCCTCAAGGTAGTGGGCGAATCGGTGAAATAATTCTCCACACCTTTGAATGGTTGCCTTTCGCGACCAATGTTTTAACCATCCCCTCTTCATCTACATACTTCATGCATTGATGCAATGTAGATGGGGCGATCAAGTTTTCATGGATCCGTGGTCCACCCAATAGCAAATTATAGGATGTATCGCCATTCAATGACGAAAGGTGTGACGCCCGCCTTCAAGTCTCCTATCGGCATCGAGTTTGATTTTGCCCAAGGGGCGAGATTGGTGGTATTGAAACCGTAGATGGTAGTCCCGCTGTCGCTAAACGATGCAGCCGGTATCCCGAGATGTTGTATAATTCTCAATGGGATGATACTCAATGCAGATCCCGGGTCAACTTGAGCTCGGTTGATTAGACGAGCCAATGTAACGGTAAAGTATAATGGCCTATCATGTTTGGGTTCTTCACTTGCATGTCCTCCGAGGAGAAGGTGATGCAAGGTATTGGCCCCTTGAAGACTCGGGTGACATTGGGCAAACTTCTGAGCTGAAATGATGGCGAACGCCGTATCCGGGCCAACGCCGCAAAGCTTCTCGGTAGATTGAGAGAGGCAAGAGCTCGAATAAAGTGATCCTCGCCGGGATGTTGGAGAGTTGAGCTAAAACATCAAACTGGAAAGGGGCCTTCGAGGTCTCAGGCGTGTCCTTCCTAAGCGCTCTGTTGTAGCGGATTTCCCTTGTTTTGGGCTCAATGACCGGCACCCTTGATGGTACATCGGGTACTGCCTCGGGATACTCCCTTGAGAACTCTTTCCCACCTCGTAGCAACGCCGTACAAAGGCCGCGTCGATGATTTGTTCTTTTCCGGCAATGGAGGTGGCATTACAAGTCCTCCCTTTAGGCTTTGAAGAGGTCCATTGTTCATCTGATAACAAGTCGGGGTGGACCCACATAATTTCGCCCTTGGGCGTAGTGTAAGGGACCATACCTTGTGCCTCCCGCTGCTGGAGATCAAAGTTCACAACTTTGGCCTCTGCTTGAGGGATCGGCTTTACCCCATCTTGCACTTGGAGCTCCGCGAAGTCGCCAAATTGGAGAGCGACCATGTTTGCGGACACCTTCTTGATCCTCCCGAGAGTCATAACACACTTCTAACAAGACTTGATCTTGTCTTTCAAGATGTAGCATGACCCGTCGGATGGTGTACCATTCGATGGTACATGCAGTATTTTGGATCATCCGTCCTTGAAGCTTCCTCCGGCTTCCTCATTTCCGGGAGCGTGATCTTGTTCATTTTGAGTAAAGTTTTAAGGATTGGTATGACCTGGTCATCCTTAAAGTCATACTTCCTCTGGGGACGGCTGTCAAAAACATTCGATTTCTGCTTGAAGGGTCTCGAAGTAGGTTGGGTCTCCACGGCCAAAGTCTCCTTCCCCTTCGACTGCTTTTGGGGAATAAAATTGTTCTGATTACCCCCTTTTATGGCGAGAATCACGGGTTCCTCGGCCGATCCTCATAAGCATGTTCTCAACTTGTCGCCGCGCTTCACCACTTTCCAAGAGTGTGCTTCAACTGCACCCATCTTTGAAAGTATGTTGATCGAGAGGTTGGCTCTGCACATCCCGATGAATGTCGCTTCCGAGGCCTGGTCCCGGGAGTGCAAAGACAGATTCCGGAATCGCTTGACGAACGTGCTGACAGACTCCGTCTTCTTTTGCTTTTCGACCAGCAAAGTGGCCATAGACACCTCAGTGTCATCATCGAAGAATCGGGCCATAAAAAGCCTCTGCACATCTTTCCAAGAGCTGATAGAACCAGGCTCTAACCTTCGAAACCATTCGAAGGCGACTCCCTTAAGAGTGCTAATGAATAACCGGGTCATGATAGGATCGTTACCCGTTATATGCCCGGTTTGTGCTTGGAAGTAATAGATGTGTTGCGACGGAGAGCTTTTTCCGTCGAACTGCACTAAATTAAGTGGCTTGAATTTCGGAGGATATGGGACATCATCCCATTCTATAGGGTATGGCCTTGCCACCCCCAGCTCCTTAGATTGCCCTTGGAGTTTCAGGGCGTCCAGCTGCTTTTGGAAATCCCGCAACATATGATCCTGCTCTTTCGTACGCGGATTCGATTCCGCTTCCGATGACATTGAGTGAACATCATGATCCCCGTCGTAGCCTTCTTGCTTCGATCCGGATCCTCCTTCGTCTATCTTCTTCTTGCCCAAAACTTTCTCCATCATCATCTCTAAGCTGCCCGATAGATTCTTGTTGCGCAAGAATAGTAGCTTGTTGCTCTTTAATTCTTCGTGCCATCTCTTTCTCTCTACTCGGGAGGACACCGCCCGATCACCAAATCGTGATTTGAAGGTTGAGATGTAGCGATGGCGAGTTCTCCAATTCGGCGACCCCTACCAACCGCTATAATCAAACGGATTGCCGCCTGTGCGAAGACGGTGCTTCGATAGCGCTTTGATCGTTGATTAATGCGCCAGAACCTCGGGAGTACTGGGTCGACGATTCAGATCGCTATCGGTCTTGCTCCGGTCCTTCCAACCATGTTAATGGTGACTCCATGACCCTCGCGGGCGCTTGCCTTTTACTTGGAACCGCCGCTCTAGTTGACGGTCGATAACCGCCAAAGACCGGCTGATGTGTTGACTAACATTGGCGCAAGATCGCAGATGAGTTTTCACGCAAAGAATGAGATTGCATTTGATTGGCATCGCTTATGCGGTGAGATAATCACGAGATCGAAGTGGGTGTACCCCCGCTGATTCCAAAAATGAGCCTCGCGTGAGAGGGGCTTCGAGTCGAGTTTGGCGAACTGGCGAGGTTGCCACTTCCCTGGCTCGGGCGGTTATGTATGGCAGGTTCGCCATCCGAGCAAAGTTCATCCGCTCAAAGATGGACCTCATGTTGACGCAGGTTCGCCATTCCGACACTTGCCATGACGCAGGTTCGCCTCTTTCAAGGGGACCTCGCGTTGTGGCGAGGTTCGCCACTTTGACGCAGGCTCGCCACTTCTTGAGGGGACCCCACGTTGTGGCGAGGTTCGCCACTTGGACGAGGCTCGCAAAGACGGGCGACGCTCGCCTTGTGGACGAGGTTCGCACCGGGCGACGCTCGCCACGCTGTCGGGCGAGGTTCGCTAGCGGATGAGGCTCGTCTCTTTTCAAGGGGACCCAGCGTTGTGGCGAGGTTCGCCACTTGGACGAGGCTCGCAAAGATGGGCGACGCTCGCCTTGTGGACGAGGTTCGCACCGGGCGACGCTCGCCTTGTGGATGAGGTTCGCACCGGGCGACGCCGTCGTTTCAATGAACCTCTTGATGATGACGAGGTTCATCGGCTTTCTTCTGACGATAGTGGAATCCGTCCAACGAGACCAAAGCTTCGAGCACATCGGCGAAGCTTGGTTCGCGGCCGACGTTGTTCCGCTACCGATAGGGAACCGTTAGTAGGATCGGTCTCCCCATAGGCGAGCGAGGCTCGCCGTAGCCAAAACTTGGCTAACAACATCCGAAGTTGACTTGGGTTGCTTAACAACCCACTTCTTAGCCCGGCCGGGTTAGCTTTGGAGCCTCGGCCCTGAGAGACAGAGGTCGCTCGTCGAGGTTCACTCGAGAGGATTCAACAAAAGCCACGGGGCTGAAGTCTCATCACGAGACTTCGGCGACACTAGCGTGCCTTTCTTGGGCTAGATGCCCTGCAGGAAAGGAACTCCTCGTACTTTCTCGATCAAATTCAATGACCAAGGTCGAACCTCGGTTCCAATTGCAACTTCGTCTGACATGCCACCACCACCATCGAATGAATGGTTGCTCCCATCGCGGGTCGCCATCTTCTCAGAGGGTCGAAAAATATTTATTTGATTGAATGAATGTTTTACAATCAAATTCCTTCGATTACAGAGGAAGAGGAGATTGATTTGACTCCTCTTTTGTATGGGTTCTTGGTGGCGATAGGATGCTTCCCTCGATGCTCACGTCGAGATTGCTTCCCGTTGACGATCAGACCAAAGCTGCGGATGATCTAGAGGTTGCTGAAGAGGAGCTTGATCTCTCTTGGGCGCAAATGCTTGATTTTCCAAGGGTTCTCTCTAAAAGCCAGCCAGCCCTTTCTTTGTTGGGCTTTCAACTATTTATATGGGCCTGAGGGGTGTAACTGACCCCTATTGTCACTTTCACATGAGGGTTAATGACCCTTCCCATCGTGCGAGCGGTCAAGCGCCAAGGCTGCGTTACGACAATGGCCTCGGCTTGCCACAAGGAGCGGCGCCGGCCATGTAATTGTCGATTGTTATGTCGTATGCCGCGCAGAACGGCGAACGGCGAACCTCGCCGTCACTGATGTCGCGTGGGCTCGCCTCATGATCGCTGAGCCGGGCGAGCCTCGCCTCATGCCCACAGCTTCGCTTCACATGCTAACCTCGTGTTGAGGTTGAGCCTCGCCTCTTGAGCAAGTCTTGTTCAATGTCGAGCCTCGCCGCTGGCGAGCCTCGCTCAATGTCGAGGTTCACCGCTGTAGGCTAACCTCGTTGAATGTCGAGCTCGCCGCTTGGCGAGCCTCGTCGAATGTCGAGGTTCTGTTGTAGGCGAACCTCGGTTGAATGTCGAGCCTCGCCGCTTGGCGAGCCTGCGTCGAATGTCGAGGTTCGCTGCGTAGGCGAACCTCGGTTGAATGTCGAGCTCGCCGCTGGCGAGCCTCGCTCAATGTCGAGGTTCACCGCTGTAGGCTAACCTCGGTTGAATGTCGAGCCTCGCTGCTTGGCGAGCCTCGTCTGAATGTCGAGGTTCACTGCTGTAGGCGAACCTCGGTTGAATGTCGAGCCTCGCTGCTTGGCGAGCCTCGTCTGAATGTCGAGCCTCGCTGCTTGGCGAGCCTCGCTCGCCACGTAAGAACAGTCGTAACTTTCAAACCGTGCGTCGGGTGGACGAACTATATATGGAAATCGACCATCTCGGCGAGGCGGAGCCGATTGCTCGGTCATTTTGCCCAGTTCCTCCCGGTTCAAGAGATATCAGCACTTTTGTCTATTTTGTAAAGTCAAGCATTCAGGTGAATTTAACCTTTAGGCGGGCCTGACTTCACTCGGATGGACCCCTAAGCTCTTCTGCTCATTCCGAGTTGCTGTGTAAGGATTAAGGCAATTTTTACTGCCTACAATGCCCTCATTTATTTCAGTAATAATCAAGAAGGTTTTAAACACGTTTTTGAAGAGTTTAAGTGTTTGTTTAGTTTGTTTGGAAGTTTAGTTTGTGAAGAAACTTTCACAAGAGCTTGAGGAGATCATCCTTTGGTGTTTGAGTATTCAACTCTTCTCCTTCTCTCTTGTAATCTAGAGAAGTTTTTCTAAACTCATATCTAGCGATTTATATGTTTGATTTTTATTTCCATAAGCTAGAATTTATTTGAGTTTAGTTTTGATTAAATCTCATTGTTACACACACCCTCTTGAGCTTATAGTATTTTCATACATAGTATATTGGGGTTGTGAGAGTTTGTAACATTGAGTTGTGCTTAATTGAGTTCTCATCCATAGAGAATAAACATTTATATTTGTGAGCTTTAATTGTGAGATCACATTGTATTACACTAGTACAATCGAGAGGAGTGTGTGGTGAGAGACGGGTTGTCCCAAGAGTAGTGGCGTCGGTAGTAAAGCCTAGGGAGAGGTGGTAAATCCGAGCACTTGAGGGAGACACGGACTAGAGACCAACACTTGAGGTGGTAGTTAGTGTAAGTACATTGTGAGTGATTATAAAGTTTTCGTGAGCTAGAAAACCGAGATAGTGTGGTGTAAACGCTATTCGGGTGAGCGAGAAAACCCGGTTGATATAGTGGAGATCTCCTCGAGGTGAGGATCGGGGACGTAGGTCGTGGGTTGACCGAACCTCGTGAACATATTATTGTGTTTGAAGTTTGCTTGGCGCATTCATCTTGTTCATCTTTATTGCCTTGCTCTCATTTGTTTTATTTCCCTATCTTATTTACACTTGTTTACTTTTGTTTACTCTTTGTGTATATTACATATCCTTGCATATTATTCTTTGTATATCATACTTGCTAGGATATATATTTGTTAATTAGTTTTAATTTGGCATTAATTCGGATTAGATTAGCATATTGCCCTATTCACCCCCCTCTAGGGCAATTTCAATAAGAAGAGAAGGCGGACTCTGCTCTCTTAAGAACTAAGCTCCCCCGAGATTAGTGACTGTGATTATATACATCAACAATATTGCTCCCTCCACTTTCTTTTTTTCTTAAGTTAGTCCCTCTGCCATCACCTTAGTTGTAAATTAATTAAGTTTTGTTAATTATTATTATTTTATTTAACACCCATTAGAAATTGGATGTTAATGGTTTGTTGCCACATCCTCAAGTGAGAAATGTACTTTTGATTTTAGTACACCTCTCCATTTAAAATCAATCTAAGCTTGCTAACAAAATCAATCGGTAAAACTAATGACATAAGCCGGCCCCATTATTTCTACTTACTCATTGTGAAATCTAGCAGATTGGATTGTTGGATGATGACAAGAGAAATTCTGGAACTGTCATTTGAGATGGTTTTAGAGAACAAATGTAGAATTGTATTAATACAGGGAAGCTTCTTTGCATAAGAAAAAATGATGTACTACTACTAACTAATATTGAGTAATTTGCTTTCTCACTTTCGATTTACTTGGATTACACTTTCTTGCTTGTAAATCATTCTTATAATGTGCTACTCCAATAAAACAGTATGTCATGGTACCGGACATTTGGTTTCATGTAATATAATAGATTTTAGCCATAAATTTGGAAGTATTTATAGGCAAATTGCTAACACGTGAGACTTGTATCAGATAAAAGCAAAGCATCATATTGCTGGATTAGAAAACATGTTTCCACGTTATTTTAGGAAACAATTGGTTAGGGTAGTATTGCCTTATCAATTTCTATTTAACAAAATTTTTAACATAGAGTTAAGATAGGATTAATTTGAGAATTGAGAGGATCCAACTTCCTTTTTGCTTTAAGGTAAATGTTTAGGTAAATGAATGAACTTTCATTGCCGTTGAAAGTTAAGTACAAGACCCAATTAGGCATCCCTAAGTTTAACATCCAACCTCCTTTTAGAGAATCCAAATCGACATTTGCTACTTAACATTTATAAGGTGACCATTGCTATATTACAATCATTAAAATAGTGAAAAGATCATTACTATATCATAATCATTGATTTGTTTAGTGAGTGATTGTGATTTGCCTCTCGAGTGTAAATTAGAAAAATAGTTCAATTCATTGAGGTATGGTGAATGTCAGATATATAATGAATCATAATTATTCGATGTATAAATTAACCGTTATGATTAACATAGTGGTCTCTTCACTTTTTTTTTTTAATAGTGGAGAGAATCCAAATTCAACCAAGAGTAACAATAATCACTTCGGTTTTAAATTCTCACACTCTTATTGCTTGTCTATGTCCATGATATATTTAATTTCAGTGTATGTTAGGTAGCTCGTCATTTAATTTTGTCTAGAGCTCGCCAAGAAAAACAGAGTGTCAGCCGTGTCCGCAATGATGGACATGGAGACAAACATATTTTCAAAATGGGAAATTGCTTCAAGAGTGTGAGAATTCAAATCCAACCAAGAGTAGCAATAATCACTTCGGTTTTAAATTTGCTTGTCCATATCTATGATATATTTAATTTCAGTGTACATAGCTAGCTCGTCATTTAATAAAGAAGATACCAGCATTGCTGACGTGTGAAAGGGACAAGAGTAACAATAATCACTTCGGTTTTAAATTTGCTTGTCCATATCCATGATATATTTAATTTCAGTGTCTATGGGTAGCTGTTCATCTAATAAAGAAGATACTAGCATTGCTGACGTGTGAAAGGGACAAGAGTAACAATAATCACTTCGGTTTTAAATTTGTTTGTCCATATCCATGATATATTTAATTTCAGTGTATATAGGTAAATTTTAACAAAGAAGATACTAGCATTGCTAACGTGTGGAAGGGACACTTTAACAAACTCCATTATTTGAAAAGTTATAGTAAATTTTGTTGTATTTTGATCTTAAAATCTTAATAAAACGATCCCGCCATATTAGTAAATATAATTTTTTTATCCACTATAACATTTGTTCATGTGAAGGTGGGAGGGAACATCCCGCGTGGGTGGGGGCCACCCACGTGGGATGCGTGACTCAAACCCCCAGCCCCCCGTTCTTTGCTGTGCGCGACCGCGGAAAAAAAAAATTTTAGTCCCACATTGGCCAAGTTAAAGGGGTGGAGGTGTTTGTTTCCTTTAAATAGGGAATTAAACCTGCGATTCACGCAAAGTGCCAAGAAAAAGCAGGTGCTTAGCAATGGCGGCGGCTGAGAGAGAAAAAGAGAGCTTGGAAAGATTTTACAAGAGAGAGGCCAATTTCTCTCGTAAAAATCAAAGCTTTTTTCTTTGGGACGAGCTTGTGGATTGTACAAGTCGTCGGTGTTCTTTATAGTCAAATCTCCCTCACCCCTCCGTGGGCGTAGGCAATTTTACCAAACCACATAAATCTCGTCTTTCTTGTTTTCTTGTGTATTGGTGTTGTTTGTAGGTTCCTTGATTCACCCCAAGATCGTTGAGAGGAAGAGTAGATATCTCACTTTGTTGGGATATTTTACTTTCTATTCTTATTTTCTTCGTGAGACTGAATATAAATCGTGGCCTTCTCGTGATATCGCTCGCTGCATGGCGGCTGCGGACCATCTCAACAATTGGTATCGAACATTCAGATTGAAAGTGGTGTAACCACGGTTTGAGGTGGTGCTTTCGGTAATTTACGAGAGAAGGGTTTATTAATACAAACGAGAATGACGCCTACCAAGAATCTACAAAGTGGGAAAATTCGAGATTGAAAAGTTCAATGGGAAGAATGATTTTTCCTATTGGAGGATGCGATGAAAAATTCATCGATTTTACAAAAATTGCACAAGGCTTTGTCTAGAAAAGAGAAGAAGCACAAGGATATGTCTTATGAGGATTGGGAGGAACCGATGCGGAAACGCGACCGATTATCCTATGCCTTGAAAGGGATGTAGCATTAAGTGGTAGATGGAGAGGAAGCTTGGTGCGTGTGTGGTCGAAGTTAGAAAGTACCTTCATGACGAAGAGTCTAACGAACCTGATCTATTTAAAATCCAAATTGTATACTTGCAAGATGGAGGAGGGCTCATCAATCAGGAATACATCAACAAGTTTGATAGGATCATATCGGACTTGAAAGACATAGATGTGAAAGTTGTAGATGAGGATCGGTACTACTACGTCTCTAGAAGTCTTATGAGAACTGGTGCAAACACCGATGCTTGTAGGAGACAATTTGAAGATAGATGAGACTAGAACGGCGCTTCTAGCGGATGACCTTCGGAAGAATGCAATCAGTGACATGACTACTGGTGATAACAAAGAACAAGCGTAGGAATTGTTTGCTAGAGGAAGGAGCAACGAGCGAGGAAAAGGCACGGGAGGAAAGTCTAGATCTAAATCGAGACCTCTTGCGGGAAAATTGTGTTTCAAATGCGATGAAGTTGGGCATTTCAAGATCGACTGTCCAAATAAGAGAGTAGGTGGAAAGAAGAACAACAACAAGACTGAGAGAAGAGAGGGCAAGGAAGAGGCGAGCTACGTTTCAGAGGAAGGGAGCGATAAGGAGTGCTATGTCGTCACGGGTGGCGAGGATATCTCCGAAAAGTGGATACTTGATTCTGGTTGCTCTTACCACATGTATCCAAATAGAAAGTGATTTACTACCTACAGAGACATTGATGGTGGAACCGTATTGATGAGGAACAACCATGCTTGTAAAACGGTGGGGCTAGGTAAAACCCCGATAATTTGAATATTTTGTGATATATATTGATAAATATATTTTATGGTGACAAATATCATTAAATGACATTTGAGTATGTTATCAAGTGCTTTGAGAATAAACAAGTTCACATTTGTGAGAGAAACGTGTCAAAACATGCACGAAACATGCACGAGTATAAATCTGGAAATAATGACCAGTTATGAGTTTATAGGTTTTATACACTGCTACAGTTATAATCTGGAAAAACTTAAAAGATCAAAGTTGTAGATACCTTCCGCAGCTTTCCAAAAAATCTTTAATTATCTCATTCTGAGGTCGGATGCAAAAGTTATAGCTAAAATACCGAAGAGTTTGTTTCTAGTCAGATTGTTTTTTCGGTTTGAGGTTTCGGTTTAGGGCTGTAGTTTTTCGGGTTTGCTGTCATATATACACATGTTTAAACATGAAAAATATCTCTTTTCTCCTGTGTCCCAAACCCTAGTAGCCCTTTTCCCTTCTCTCAAAGCCTTGTTCTTTTCTTTGGCGATTTTGAGGGATTTCAGAGGATTTTCAAATAATTTATGCATGTGTATGTTTTGAGTCGTATACTTTTGATTTGAGAAATTTCTTCAACCAACCTGAATTGTATTATGATGTCTAGAATCTATTAAACACCTGAGATATTGTGGACATGAGATATTATTTGTACAGAGATATGTGCATGAACACATAAGTACATGTTCTTAATAAAGTATCGTGACATCACGGGACACGTTAGGCTAGTGAGCCATATATGTCGATCCGCAAGATAATGCGATGAGGCTAGTGAGCCATATATGTCGATCCGCAAGATAATGCGATGAGGCTAGTGAGCCGCCTATGTCGATCCGTATGGTGATCTGATGAGGTAGTAAGCCGTATATGTCGATCCGCATGATGATCACGACAAGTAGAATTTCTTGTAAAAAATAGCATGGTGAAATGTTAATAACTTAAGTTAAATAGACGATTCTATTAGTCCTTGCTCCTTGTCGGGATATATTGTGAGAATATATATATATATATATATATATATATATATATATATATATATATATATATATATATATATATATATATATATATATATATATATATATATATATATATATATATATATATATATATATATGTGTGTGTGTGTTTGTGTGTGTGTGTGTGTGTGTGTGTGTGTGTGTGTGTGTGTGTGTGTGGTCATAGCTTGTGTTATTGCTTCCATGTTAAATTACAGAGTGTTGGAGTGCGTTTAGATGCATTGCATACATAGTATATATGTGATATGATTTGTGGTGATGGTAGGCTAGACGATATTCCCTTGTGATCTGTGCCAACTATCCGAGGGTAGTTCGAGATGTGACTTTGACTCTAAAGTTGAGGTTTGGAATAATTGTATTTTACTACGGTAATATTTTTCATTCAGAGGGAATTTGGAATTGGTATATAGTGATTCACAATTCGAGACATGGTATATACATGAGGGTTTCCTTGTTTGGATTATTTCGCCGACGCATTCAACTCTTGTATTGCGGGTCTCTACATGCCAATTTTCCTTTAGTACTTTATGAATGATTTTGTATCTATATGTATTAACCAAGATTTTTTATTTTCTCCTAGCCCTTCCCACAGGGGCAGTGGAGATGATTCTCGCTATAGCGCTTGACGCTCGTTGTTTCCCCTCTTTTCAGACAGCGAGGCAGGTGTACGGAGAGTCGCAGGTTGATGGATAGCATCACGGACGTCTTTTAGTTATTTATATTAGTAGTTATTTTTCTGAGCTCCACAGTAGATGTTTATTTTAATTGTTTTTAGACTCTAGAGATTTGTGATCCTATTGTGTAAAGGTGAGTGCCTTAGTGAACCTCTTATTGATTCTTGTACCGAGATATTCTATGTATGCTATTTTATCTCGGTTGAATACATTGATGTTGATGATCTTTATACTACTTTCATAAATTCTCGATCTCATTGTTCTATTTTATTATTTATTTGCTGTCTTGTACTTTCACATTGCTTGACTTCACTAGAGAGATATTCTTGTGATGGTGAAACATGTTGTTGCCTCTGTGTTGGTGCATGGCGGGTTTGACATTCAGGTTTCACCTTGGAGCGGCCTTTTGAAACACGGAATCCACAGTTCAAACCTTAACGGATGTGAGGCATGTTCCGATTTGGAAGAATCTTATCTCGGTTGGTGCATTGGACTCGGTTGTAAAATTATTACGGAGAACGGAGTGAAGAAGGTTGTTCGGGTTCCCTTGTAGTGATGAAGGGTGTTCGCCACGGTAATTTATATACTCTCTCGTGCACGACGGTGACGGAGATGCGTGTTGGAATTGAAGAAAGTGGTGGAGACCCATGTGAGCACACAGTGGTTATGACATAGGCGGCTTGGGCATATGTCGAGAAGGGTCTAGTTCGCTTGGTAAAGAGGGTCTCACCAAGAATCAAGGAACCTAGCATGGATTTTGTAAGGATTGTGTGTATGAAAAGTCACCACGAGGTTCGATTCGAGAAGCAACTCTAAGAGCGAGGGATACTAGATTATATGCACACGGATGTTTGGGGTCCTTTCGGACCACTTCTAAGGGTGGTTCCAGATATTATGTCTCGTTCATAGATGACTATTCGAGGTATGCTTGGATTTACTTTCTGAAGCATAAGAATGAGGTGTTCGAGACATTCAAGAAGTGAAAAGCAATGGTTGAGAACAGGACGGGAAAAAAATTGAAGACACTGAGATCTGATAACGGTACAGAGTATACAGATAGTGCTTTCAAGGAGTTCTGTGATCAGAAGGAAATTGTTCGACATCGACAGTCAACACCACGCCAGTAATGGGGTCACAGAGAGACTGAACCGAACATTGCGGGAGAAAGCAATGAGTATGCGATCATACGCTGGATTGGGCAACGAATGGTAGACAGAAGCGGTGGCTACAGCTTGTTATATCGTGAACCGTTCACCATATTCGACATTGGATGGTGATACACCCTATAGGGTGTGGTCAGGGGAACATGCAGATTATGATAGGCTCAGAATTTTCGGATGTACCGCCTACTATCACGTCAACGAGGGAAAGTTTGACGCGAGGGCCAAGAAGGCAATATTCTTGGAAGATTTGAAGTTCGTGATCAGCAGGGATGTTACCTTTGATGAGAAATCCATGATTGCTAGGGCGCCCAAGAATGATGGTGTTAGGACTGATGAGACTTCTAAATCTCAGGTTATTGAAATAGAACCTAAAGACCAACTAGGTTCTAGTCGTGTTCAAGTGGAAAGTCAGGTAGATGATGAGCTTGAGCAGGAGGAGGTTAAGCAGGATAATACACAGGCACTATAACAACAGCAGCTTGAGGATAGTTTGGCTTTCACTAGACCAAGGCGAGCATACAAGCAGGTACAGAAGCTGGGGGCTGATCAACCCCTGAAGCTTTATGGGCAGGTTAATTTGGTTGAATACGCACTCTCGGTGGAGGAGGACGAGCCGGTCTCCTTCAAGGAAGCTATTCGGGACAAGGATAGTGAGAATTGGTTGGCTGCGATGGAGGAAGAGATGGAATCTCTTCGGAAGAACCAAACATGGAGGTGGTCCATTGCCCGTAGAAAGAAAAGCTATTGGTTGTAAGTGGGTGTATAAAAGAAAGAAAGATCTTTCAGAGCTCGGTGGTACAAGGTACAAGACGAGGCTAGTGGCTAAGGATTTTGCACAGAAAGAGGGTGTGGATTATAATGAGATCTTTTCTCCGGTGGTGAAAGACACTTCTATTCGGGTGCTATTGAGTATTGTTGCTCATGGTGATCTTGAGCTGGAACAACTCAATGTTAAAACGGCCTTCTTGCACGGAGACTTGGATGAAGAGATCTACATGCATCAACCTGAGGGCTACAAGGTTGAGGACAAGGAGGATCATGTGTGTCGTTTGAAGAAGTCACTGTATGGATTGAAGCAATCTCCCCGACAGTGGTACAAGCGATTTGACTCCTTCATGCTGAAGCATGGGTTTTCCCGAAGCGACTATGATTGTTGCGTTTATATTTAGAAGCTTCGTGGATGTAATTATATCTATCTCCTTTTGTATGTGGATGACATGCTTATTGCTTCTAAGAGCAGAGTGGAGATAGATAGGCTGAAATCTTAACTTGGTGAAGAGTTCGAGATGAAAGACATGGGCGCTGCTAGAAAAATATTGGGTATGGAGATTAGAAGAGAGCGGGCGAACCGACGATTGTTCTTGAGTCAGAAGGGCTACATAGAGTGGGTGATCGTGAGGTTCGGGATGCAAAGTGCTAAGTCGGTGGTGACTCCATTGGCTCCACACTTTAGGCTTTCTAGTAAACAATCTCCCACTACAACAGAAGAGAAGGCTCATATGCAGCGTGTTCCCTATGCTAGTGTAGTTGGCAGCTTAATGTACGCAATGGTGTGTACACGCCCAGATATTTTGCAAGCGGTCGGTGTGGTCGCCGATTCATAGCGAATCTGGGAAAGCGCCGGGAGGCGGTGAAGTGGGTCCCGAGGTACTTAAAGGGTACCGTTGATCTGAGTCCGTATTTTGATGGAGAAACACGCCGATTGATAGGTTTGTGGACTCTGATTATGCGGCGATCTAGATAGAAGGCGATCGACTCTTGGTTATGTATTCGGGATACATGGGGCTCCGGTTAGTTGGCGATCGATGTTACAGCTACACCGATACTTTCTACTCACGGTGAGTACATGGCCATGGCGAGGAGAGTGAAGGAAGCATTGTGGTTGTGGGGTCTTCTAGATGATTTGGGGATTGAGCAGAGAACGGAACTTGTGGTGCGATAGTCGAGTGCAATTCACTTGGCGAAGAATTAAGTTCATCATGCTTTCGTACCAAGCATATCGATGTCGTATCATTTCGTGCAAGATGTCATAGAGGAAGGCGATATTTCTCTCATGAAGGTACACCGAATGAGAATCCCTGAACATGTTAACTAAGGTGGTCACAGTAGCAAGTTTAAGCATTGCTTGGACTTGCTTCATATCAACCGTGTTGATCTGTCCAGAGGGCATGACCCTTGAGGGCGGTGATGGGGTGAGATGGAGACTATATGGAGAACAATTGCAGAACTACGGTTAGCTTGATCCCGGTGGAGGGTACGTACGCAACTATGGTATAATGGTGCAGCTGGATTGGCGTGGTTTGACTGATGGAGATCTCTCTAGTAATGTTCGCGGTGTTCTTCTGGTGTTCGTCCAAATTTTGAGGTTTATCAAATGATGTACGAGGTGGAGAATTGTGAACGTGGGGGGGGGGAACATCCCACGTGAGTAGGGGCCACCCACGTGGGATGCGTGACTCAAACCCCTAGCCCCGTTCTTTCTGTCTTGGCGACCTGAGAACAAAAAGTTTTAGTCCCACATCGGCCAAGTTAAAGGGGTGGAGGAGTTTGTTTCCCTTTAAATAGGGGATTAAACCTAGGATTTGTGGCGTGGAGAAAAGTGAAGAAAAAGGGAGAAAAAGCTAGGATTTTTTGGCGGCGGCTAGAGAGAGAAAAAGAGAGAGCTTGGAAAGATTTTACAAGAGAGAGGTCAATTTCTCTTGGGTAAAAATCAAAGCTTTTTTCTTTGGGACGAGCTTGTAGATTGTACAAGTCGTCGGTGTTCTTTATAGTCAAATCTCCCCTCACCCCCTCCCGTGGACGTAGGCAATTTTGCCGAACCACGTAAATCTTGTGTCTTTACTGTTTTGCTGTGTATTGACTATTGTTTGTAGGTTTTCTTGATTCAGTCCTAGTACTGTTGAGAGGAAGAGCAGATATCTCACTTTTTTGGGATATTTTACTTTCTATTCTTGTTTCCTTCGTGAGACGGGAATATAAATCAGGGCCTTTTCTCAGGTGATATCGTTTCCGCGGCGTGCGGGCGTGACCCCGCATCCCCACAATTCATATAATTTATATTTCTTTTATTACATAATAAAATCATGAATGTTTGTATTTCTTTCACCTACTTAAGTTTAACCCAATATATTCTCAAAAATAGTTATTAGAATCTAAAAATATCATGTGCGTGAATAAATCTTATTTATTAAATTTTTAAAAGGTTTTTATTATTGCATTTTAGTATAATTAGTTAAAATGACTATTTAATATAAATAGAGAATTATGATAGTGCATTTTTTAAGATTTGCTATCATTCTCTTTAAACCATCACAAATATATTAAAAAATTGGAAGGAATTGAGGAAAAGGACATGTCCCTCAAATGTAACAATGTTCTTTATAATGTAGTATAGATTAGCATGGTATATTAAATTTTTAGCATGGCAAAGTTAATCTCAATATAAGTAGCTAGGTAGCTCGTCATTCAACTAATTTGTCTACAGCTCACTGCAAAAGATATCGATCGTCAGTCATATCCTTTATGATGGACATGGAGACCAACATATTTAAAAAATATTGGTGAAATTTTTGAGGATTTATTCATTTAATGGCTTACAACGAGTCTTCTGCAATTTCCTAATACTGTTCAAATTAAGGTGTAAGGTTTAACCCTTTCAGCAAAAAAATAGCCAAAATCCTAGCAAACGCCATAAAAAAATCATTCATTCCATGATTCTTCTTCAAAAACCAAATTAGTCATACTGAAGAATAATTGTCTCTCAAAAAAAGTCACCCAAAGCCGAAGAAATTAGTAACAGCTTCATTTATCTAAATGTGGTGATCACAAGAAAGTATCAGTGGTTCTTATTTACTGACCTAATGATGCATCAAAAATTAGTTATATACCATTTATTTAGATAAAGAGCGCTACTGAATTAGCACATTGAATCAAGAGTTATTTTTTTCCTAAGCCTGAGGCAACATGGATCCAGTGGAGAAGTGTCGAGGCTCTCGCGGTAATGATATGGAGAAGCATTTATATATTATAGGAATTGGAGGAACAAGAGACAATAGAGGAGAATAGGTGCACATACTAGAGTGAAAGAAAAAAAGATGATGAGTTGATGAAGATTCCTTTAGGGACGAAGGTAGATAGTGTTGGGATTGTGTCTTTGATTCTTTGTATAACTTCATGAGAATTAGATAGTGTTAGAGATCTATCATGATTGGAGATTTGGTCTCATCATGATTAGGAGTTTGAATCCTATTCTAATTAGGAAGTTAGGCTAGAGATAGGATTTTGGTTTCCCTATATATAATCTTCTATTGTTGGAGAAAAAATCAAGGAGAGAGCCAATGTTCTTGTAATCTAGGGTTAGCAGTAGCTGATTCAAGAATATTGTCTGCGAGAGCGAGGTTTCGTGATCTTTATCAGTACAAAGATTACAATATTGGGAGAGGGTTTCTGATCTTTGTCCATTCAAAAGATTGTAAGGAGTGAATTTTGGAGAGAATATGAGAGTTGATTATGCATGTGAGGTTGAGAGATTGAGAGACAAGAGTTGAGTGGTTTCTCTTGTAGTTCTCCCTGATACATAGTGAATTTCTCTTATTGTTACCCCGTGGATGTAGGTAAGTTAGTCGACCGAACCACGTAAATCTCGGTGTTCTTTCTTCTTGATTGTGAGTACTTTTATCTTGTTAATTGTTGATTGGAATCCGAATTGTAGAGATCATAGTAGGCGGGGAGACTACAATCCTCAACAAGTGGTATTAGAGCGATGGTGATGAATCCAGGAGTTAGTTTACAAGATAGAGATCATGGTCGTGTGAGATCGAAGATCAGTGGCTTTACAAGAATCAAGATGAGAAAAAATTACTGTAGCAGCGGGAACACTGTAGGTGGGAACACTGTTCACACAGGTGAGGGTTTGGTTAAAAATTATTAAATCAAATCCGACGGTGCAGATTAATTTGTCTTCTGGTCGAGGGTTTGGAGGCTGATTTTGGTGATCCAAGAGTCGTTCCTAGGGTTTTTTGATGCGCTGAGTTTGATTTTGACATCAGTTTTATCAAATTGAATCTCTACAGTGGCTAATTTGAATTTTGATTATGGTTAGAGGATGATGACTTCTTCGGGTCCGAAGTTCGATATTCCACTATTCAACGGCAAGACAAATTTTGCAGTATGGCAGTGCATGGTTCAATTCTTGTGTAGAAGGGTGTTGATCAATCTCTGGAGGAGAAGAAACGCGATGGAAGGGTTTGATTTTTCAGATTATGCTCGAATTAGTCAGAAGATGGAGGAAAGTTCTGATGGTGGTGGCGAGACAAATCTGATGGTAGATAAGGTGAACGAGTATGCGACGGATGAGACTGGTGTAGAGAATCAGAAGTGGTTCTAGCAGTAGAGTTATCAGCATGCAATTATTCAGGATCATCGCAAGAGCAGGAGTTGGTTGGTGTGTAGCCTCGTAGAGGATAGTGCCAGACTAGGTGGAGCTCGCAAGCAGGCACAACCGAGTGACACACAGGGAGATGGAGATGGTAGCGTTGGACTTGAAGATGATGAGCGCTCATATTCGGTCCAAGCTAAGCGATGGAGGAGATGAAGGTAGCCGGCTTGTAGTGTGGAGTAGGAAAGGTGCAGATATAGGTTGAGACGGCGTCGAGGTAGATGATGGGAAATATTTTGAGTGATTACCTTAGTTGCAAGTATACAACCTTGATCAAGTTATAGTATAAAAGATTATCGATCCCACGAGGAACGGAAGTAGGAAGTTAATTAAGTTTGGTTCTTTGTTTGATTATGTGTGACAATTAGGAGTTATTCAAGAATAAAAGAAAACATGGTGAATGTGGATGTGGAGAGATAAGAGAGTGGATTGTGGATTATGTGCAAAAGAGGAGAAAATAAAGTTGAGAATGTGATTGTGGTTATATGCACATAATAACAAAACTAGGTTTGAGGTTATATGCACATGGAGGGAATATGAGATTGAGAGAGAAGTAAAAATCAATGAAATCAAGAATCAAGAATAAAGGAAAATAATAAACAAATGAAAAGCAAGGATAAGAGGAAAATAAAGAAGGTAAAGTATGGAGGATTAATTAAAGATATGAGGAATCTAGAGTAGATCCACTTAGCTTATCTCAATCTCACAAGAATGAGTTGGATTTGTTAGCTAGTTTCAAACAATCTCTAGGGATCCCACAAATATTAGCTCCACACTTAGAAAAGGGTAATTCCTAGAGGGTTCTAGCCTCAAGGTGAATTAAAGAAAAGAAAAATCTATTCTAGAAAGTAAATACAAGAATTAAATACATTGCATGAAAGTAAATTGCATGAAATTAAATTGCATGAAAGTAAATCTAAGCTACAAAGCAATTTAATGAACAAGAAAGAAAATGAAAAGAAATAAAAGGAAAACCAACAACTCGATCTTAATCGATCCTCCTTTGGTCCTTGGATTAGAAGAAGAGAAAGGAAATTGAAGGGTGAAAATTTTCATTTATTGTGTAACAAAAGTTATAATTTTGGAAGGTCTTCTCAATTAAGAGTAACCCTCCTCTCCAAATAGAGTTTTACAAAATATTTCACAATCTCAAGCCCTCACTCTACCCCTCTATTTATAGATAACAAGAATCTCTCACAACCTTTAGATTTGCCTTGGCCCCCAAGTAACACTCACAACCATAGGATTTAGGTTAGCCCCTAAACAACCCTCATAGCCATAGGATCTCTCCAAATAATCTAGACCATTGATTTAATCCTTGAGAGATGGGCTTGTGGGCTTTATTTCTTTGTATTTAATTCCTTTAAGACTCTTGGGCTTCTCTTAAATGCTCTTGGGCTTCTTAGAATTTAACTTGGCCTTCAAATAATTGAATATATATCACTTATATTCGGATTTCTGTTATAACCCACTGCTGCTGATGAAATTTTGAGAATCTGGTAATTTGGATGGCTCCGTCTCGTCGAGATAGGCGATTTTCATATATAATATGTTGAATTCTGCTTCCCGGATTGAGAGATATCACCTTTTCTTTGCGGTTGACCATCCTGAGCACGAATTTGACTTTATTTTTTCCATATTTGATTTGATTCTCAATTGTAAGCCAAGTTATTAATAATTCTGACCAAGAAAGTGATGTGTGTTGAGATTTTGCTTCTAAACTTAGTCGTGGGCTTTGGATTCGACCAAGAAAGTGATGTGTGTTGAGATTTTGCTTCTAAACTTAGTCGTGGGCTTTGGATTCGACCAAGAAAGTGATGTGTGTTGAGATTTTGCTTCTAAACTAAGCGGTGGCGGTATCACGTCGATCCGCAATAATGATGAGGCTAGTGAGCGTCTATGTCGATCCGCATGGTGATAATGCATGAGGCCGGTAAGCCGTATATGTCGATCCGCATGATGATGCGACGAAATGAGAATTTCTTGTAAAAAATAGCATGGTGAAATGTTAATAACTTAAGTTAAATAGACGATTCTATTAGTCCTTGCTCCTTTGTCGGGATATATTGTGAGAATATATATATATATATATATATATATATATATATATATATATATATATATATATATATATATATATATATATATATATATATATATATATATATATATATATATATATATATATATATATATATATATATATATATATATATATATATATATATATATATATATATATATGTGTTTGTGTGTGTGTGTGTGTGTGTGTGTGTGTGTGTGTGTGTGTGTGTGTGTGTGTGTGGTCATAGCTTGTGTTATTGCTTCCATGTTAAATTGCAGAGTGTTGGATGCGTTTAGATGCATTGCATACATAGTATATATGTGATATGATTTGTGGTGATGGTAGGCTAGACGATATTCCCTTGTGATGCATGCCAACTATCAGGGTAGTTCGAGATGTGACTTTGACTCTAAAGTTGAGGTTTGGAATAATTGTATTTTACTACGGTAATATTTTTCATTAAGTAGGATGGAATTGGTATATAGTGATTCACAATTGAGACATGGTATATACATGAGGGTTTCCTTGTTTGGATTATTTAGCTCGACATTACTAACTCTTGTATTGCGGGTCTCTACATGCCAATTTTCCTTTAGTACTTTATGAATGATTTTGTATCTATATGTATTAACCAAGATTTTTTATTTTCTCCTAGCCCTTCCCCACAGGCGTGGAGATGATTCTCGCTATAGCTTGGCTCGTTGTTTCCCTCTTTTCGGTGCGAGGTTAATGCGGAGAGTCGCAGGTTGATGGATAGCATCACGGACGTCTTTTAGTTATTTATATTAGTAGTTATTTTTACGAGCTCCACGGTAGATGTTTATTTTAATTGTTTTAGACTCTAGAGATTTGTGATCCTATTGTGTAAAGTGAGTGCCTTAGTGAACCTCTTATTGATTCTTGTCTTGAGAGATATTCTATGTATGCTATTTTATCTCGGTTGGGCCTGTTGATGTTGATGATCTTTATACTACTTTCATAAATTCTCGATCTCATTGTTCTATTTTATTATTTATTTGCCCTGCCTTGTACTTTCACCGCTACTTGACTTCACTAGAGATATTCTTGTGATGGTGAAACATGTTGTTACCTTGTGTTGGTGCATGGCGGGTTGACTGCAGGTTTCACCTTGAATGCTGACCTTGTTGAAACACGAGGCGTCGAGTTCAAACCTTAGGATGTGAGGCATGTTCCGATTTGCGGAAGAATCTTATCTCGGTTGGTGCATTGGACTCCGGTTGTAAAATTATTACGGAGAACGGAGTGAAGAAGGTTGTTCGGGTTCCCTTGTAGTGATGAAGGGTGTTCGCCACGGTAATTTATCTCTCTAGTGCAGCGGTGGCGGGAGATCTGGCGGTTGGAATTGAAGAAAGTGGTGGAGACCCATGTGAGCACACGTTATGACATAGGCGGCTTGGGCATATGTCGAGAAGGTCTAGTTCGCTTGGTAAAGAGGTGCTGCGAAGAATCTGAAGGAACCTAGCATGGATTTTTGTAAGGATTGTGTGTATGAAAAGTCACCGCAGGGGTTGATTCGAGAAGCAACTCTAAGAGCAGAGGGATACTAGATTATATGCACCACGGATGTTTGGGGTCGGCTCGAGACCACTTCTAAGGGTGGTTCGGATATTATGTCTCGTTCATAGATGACTATTGAGGTATGCTTGGATTTACTTTCAAGCATAAGAATGAGGTGTTGAGACATTCAAGAGTGAAAAGCAATGGTTGAGAACGGGGCGGAAAAATTGAAGACGAGATCGATAGCAGTGCAGTATCTGAGATAGTGCTTTCAAGGAGTTCGTGGATCGAAGGAAATTGTTCGACAGCGGTCGAGTCAACACCAAGAGAATGGGGTCCTGAAGATGGAGCAACATTGCGGGAGAAAGCAATGAGTATCGATCATCACGGCTGGATTGGGCAGCGAATGGTAGAGCGAAGCGGTGGCTACTGCTTGTTATATCGTGAACCGTTCACCATATTCGACATTGGATGGTGATACACCTATAGGGTGTGGTCAGGGAACATGCGATTATGATAGGCTCGTAATTTTCTGATGTACCGCCTACTATCACGCCAACGAGGGAAAGTTTGACGCGAGGGCCAAGAAGGCAATATTCTTGGAAGATTTGAAGTTAAGTGATCGGCGGGGATGTTACCTTTGATGAGAAATCCATGATTGCTAGAGCCCAAGAATGATGGTGTTAGGGTGATGAGACTTCTAAATCTCGGGTTATTGAAATAGAACCTAAAGACCAACTAGGTTCTAGTGGGTGTTCAAGTGGAAAGTCGGGTAGATGATGAGCTTGGCGGGGAGGAGGTTAAGCGGGGATAATACAGGCACTATAACAACAGCAGCTTGAGGATAGTTTGGCTTTCACTAGACCAAGGCGAGCATACAAGCAGGTACAGAAGCTGGGGGCTGATCAACCCCTGAAGCTTTATGGGCAGGTTAATTTGGTTGAATACGCACTCTCGGTGGAGGAGGGCGAGCGGTCTCCTTCAAGGAAGCTATTCGGGACAAGGATAGTGAGAATTGGTTGGGCTGCGATGGAGGAAGAGATGGAATCTCTTGGAAGAACAAACATGGAGGTGGTCCATTGCGGTAGAAAGAAAAGCTATTGGTTGTAAGTGGGTGTATAAAAGAAAGAAAGATCTTTGAGCTCGGTGGTACAAGGTACAAGACGAGGCTAGTGGCTAAGGATTTTGCACAGAAAGAGGGTGTGGATTATAATGAGATCTTTTCTCCGGTGGTGAAAGACACTTCTATTCGGGTGCTATTGAGTATTGTTGCTCATGGTGATCTTGAGCTGGAACAACTCAATGTTAAAACGGCCTTCTTGCACGGAGACTTGGATGAAGAGATCTACATGCATCAACCTGAGGGCTACAAGGTTGAGGACAAGGAGGATCATGTGTGTCGTTTGAAGAAGTCCTTGTATGGATTGAAGCAATCTCCAGGCGGTGGTACAAGCGATTTGACTCCTTCATGCTGAAGCATGGGTTTTCCCGAAGCGACTATGATTGTTGCGTTTATATTTAGAAGCTTCGTGGATGTAATTATATCTATCTCCTTTTGTATGTGGATGACATGCTTATTGCTTCTAAGAGCAGAGTGGAGATAGATAGGCTGAAATCTTAACTTGGTGAAGAGTTCGAGATGAAAGACATGGGCGCTGCTAGAAAAATATTGGGTATGGAGATTAGAAGAGGCGAGTGACGAGCCGGTTGTTCTTGAGTCAGAAGGGCTACATAGAGTGGGTGATCGTGAGGTTCGGGATGCAAAGTGCTAAGTCGGTGGTGACTCCATTGGCTCCACACTTTAGGCTTTCTAGTAAACAATCTCCCACTACAACAGAAGAGAAGGCTCATATGCAGCGTGTTCCCTATGCTAGTGTAGTTGGCAGCTTAATGTACGCAATGGTGTGTACACGCCCAGATATTTTGCAAGCGGTCAGTGTGGTCAGCAGATTCATGACGAATACGGGAAAGGCGCACTGGGAAGCAGTGAAGTGGGTCCTGAGGTACTTAAAGGGTACCGTTGATACGGGTCTGTATTTTGATGGAGAAACATGTCAGATTGATAGGTTTGTGGACTCGATTATCGCGGCGATCTAGATAGAAAGCGATCGACTCGGTTATGTATTCGGGATACATGGGGCTCCGGTTAGTTGGCGTCGATGTTCTGACTAGCGATACTTTCTACTCTGGTGAGTACATGGCCATGACAGAGGGAGTGAAGGAAGCATTGTGGTTGTGGGGTCTTCTAGATGATTTGGGGATTGAGCAGGAGAACGTGAACTTGTGGTGCGATAGTCAGAGTGCAATTCACTTGGCGAAGAATTAAGTTCATCATGCTCGTACCAAGCATATCGATGTCAGGTATCATTTCGTGCAAGATGTCATAGAGGAAGGCGATATTTCTCTCATGAAGGTACACACGAATGAGAATCCCGCAGACATGTTAACTAAGGTGGTCACAGGTAGCAAGTTTAAGCATTGCTTGGACTTGCTTCATATCAACCCGTGTTGATCTGTCCAAGAGGGCATGACCCTTCGGGACGGTGATGGGGTGAGATGGAGACTATATGGAGAACAATTGCAGAACTACGGTTAGCTTGATCCCGGTGGAGGGTACGTACGCAACTATGGTATAATGGTGCAGCTGGATTGGCGTGGTTTGACTGATGGAGATCTCTCTAGTAATGTTCGCGGTGTTCTTCTGGTGTTCGTCCAAATTTTGAGGTTTATCAAATGATGTACGAGGTGGAGAATTGTGAACGTGGGGGGAACATCCCGTGAGTAGGGCCACCCGTGGGATCGTGACTCAAACCCTAGCCCCGTTCTTTCTGTGGCTTGAAACAAAAAGTTTTAGTCCCACATCGGCCAAGTTAAAGGGGTGGAGGAGTTTGTTTCCCTTTAAATAGGGGATTAAACCTAGGATTTGTGGCGTGGAGAAAAGTGAAGAAAAAGGGAGAAAAAGCTAGGATTTTTTGGCGGCGGCTAGAGAGAGAAAAAGAGAGAGCTTGGAAAGATTTTACAAGAGAGAGGTCAATTTCTCTTGGGTAAAAATCAAAGCTTTTTTCTTTGGGACGAGCTTGTAGATTGTACAAGTCGTCGGTGTTCTTTATAGTCAAATCTCCCCTCACCCCCTCCCGTGGACGTAGGCAATTTTGCCGAACCACGTAAATCTTGTGTCTTTACTGTTTTGCTGTGTATTGACTATTGTTTGTAGGTTTTCTTGATTCAAATTCTAGTAATCGCTGAGAGGAAGAGCAGATATCTCACTTTTTGGGATATTTTACTTTCTATTCTTGTTTCCTTCGTGGAGACTGAATATAAATCGGCCTTTTCTCGTGATATCGCTTCACAAGGCGGGCGGACCTCAAGATCCCCACAATTCATATAATTTATATTTCTTTTATTACATAATAAAATCATGAATGTTTGTATTTCTTTCACCTACTTAAGTTTAACCCAATATATTCTCAAAAAATAGTTATTAGAATCTAAAAATATCATGTGCTGAATAAATCTTATTTATTAAATTTTT
This sequence comes from Asparagus setaceus, assembly GCA_012295165.1. Lineage (NCBI taxonomy): Eukaryota > Viridiplantae > Streptophyta > Magnoliopsida > Asparagales > Asparagaceae > Asparagus > Asparagus setaceus. The sequence goes on along the minus strand of CM022705.1, from coordinate 67,273,976 downwards.
AAAAGGTTTTTATTATTGCATTTTAGTATAATTAGTTAAAATGACTATTTAATATAAATAGAGAATTATGATAGTGCATTTTTTAAGATTTGCTATCATTCTCTTTAAACCATCACAAATATATTAAAAAATTGGAAGGAATTGAGGAAAAGGACATGTCCCTCAAATGTAACAATGTTCTTTATAATGTAGTATAGATTAGCATGGTATATTAAATTTTTAGCATGGCAAAGTTAATCTCAATATAAGTAGCTAGGTAGCTCGTCATTCAACTAATTTGTCTGACTCCTTTGCAAAAGATATCGATCGTCGGTCATATCCTTTATGATGGACATGGAGACCAACATATTTAAAAATATTGGTGAAATTTTTGAGGATTTATTCATTTAATGGCTTACAACGAAGTCTTCGCAATTTCCTATCTTGTTCAAATTAAGGTGTAAGGTTTAACCCTTTCAAAAAAAAATAGCCAAAATCCTAGCAAACGCCATAAAAAAATCATTCATTCCATGATTCTTCTTCAAAAACCAAATTAGTCATACTGAAGAATAATTGTCTCTCAAAAAAAGTCACCCAAAGCCGAAGAAATTAGTAACAGCTTCATTTATCTAAATGTGGTGATCACAAGAAAGTATCAGTGGTTCTTATTTACTGACCTAATGATGCATCAAAAATTAGTTATATACCATTTATTTAGATAAAGAGCCACCTAATTAGCACATTGAATCAAGAGTTATTTTTTCCTAAGCACGAGGCAACATGGATCCAGTGGAGAAGTGTCGAGGCTCTCGCGGTAATGATATGGAGAAGCATTTATATATTATAGGAATTGGAGGAACAAGAGACAATAGAGGAGAATAGGTGCACATACTAGAGTGAAAGAAAAAAAGATGATGAGTTGATGAAGATTCCTTTAGGGACGAAGGTAGATAGTGTTGGGATTGTGTCTTTGATTCTTTGTATAACTTCATGAGAATTAGATAGTGTTAGAGATCTATCATGATTGGAGATTTGGTCTCATCATGATTAGGAGTTTGAATCCTATTCTAATTAGGAAGTTAGGCTAGAGATAGGATTTTGGTTTCCCTATATATAATCTTCTATTGTTGGAGAAAAAATCAAGGAGAGAGCCAATGTTCTTGTAATCTAGGGTTAGCAGAGGGCGTAGCCTGATTCAAGAATATTGTGCGAGAGGCGAGGGTTTCGTGATCTTTATCCGTACAAAAGATTACAATATTGGGAGAGGGTTTCGCAGTCTTTGTCCATTCAAAAGATTGTAAGGAGTGAATTTTGGAGAGAATATGAGAGTTGATTATGCATGTGAGGTTGAGAGATTGAGAGACAAGAGTTGAGTGGTTTCTCTTGTAGTTCTCCCTGATACATAGTGAATTTCTCTTATTGTTACCCCGTGGATGTAGGCCGAAGTTAGTCGACCGAACCACGTAAATCTCGGTGTTCTTTCTTCTTGATTGTGAGTACTTTTATCTTGTTAATTGTTGATTGGAATCCGAATTGTAGAGATCATAGTAGGCGGGGAGACTACAATCCTCAACAAGTGGTATTAGAGCGATGGTGATGAATCCAGGAGTTAGTTTACAAGATAGAGATCATGGTCGTGTGAGATCGAAGATCAGTGGCTTTACAAGAATCAAGATGAGAAAAAAATTACTGTAGCAGCGGGAACACTGTAGCGGTGGGAACACTGTTCACACAGGTGAGGGTTTGGTTAAAAATTATTAAATCAAATCCGACGGTGCAGATTAATTTGTCTTCTGATCGAGGGTTTGGAGGCTGATTTTGGTGATCCAAGAGTCGTTCCTAGGGTTTTTTGATGCGCTGAGTTTGATTTTGACATCAGTTTTATCAAATTGAATCTCTACAGTGGCTAATTTGAATTTTGATTATGGTTAGAGGATGATGACTTCTTCGGGTCCGAAGTTCGATATTCCACTATTCAACGGCAAGACAAATTTTGCAGTATGGCAGTGCATGGTTCAATTCTTGTGTAGAAGGGTGTTGATCAATCTCTGGAGGAGAAGAAACGCGATGGAAGGGTTTGATTTTTCAGATTATGCTCGAATTAGTCAGAAGATGGAGGAAAGTTCTGATGGTGGTGGCGAGACAAATCGATGGTAGATAAGGTGAGCAGTATCACGGCGGATGAGGCGGTGTAGAGAATCAGAAGTGGTTCTAGCAGTAGAGTTATCAGCATGCAATTATTCAGGATCATCGCAAGAGCAGGAGTTGGTTGGTGTGTAGCCTCGTAGAGGATAGTGCCAGACTAGGTGGAGCTCATAGCGAGCTGAAGTGACACCTGCGAGGGAGATGGAGATGGTAGCGTTGGACTTGAAGATGATGAGCGCTCATATTCGGTCCAAGCTAAGCGATGGAGGAGATGAAGGTAGCCGGCTTGTAGTGTGGAGTAGGAAAGGTGCACCGATATAGGTTGAGACGAGCGATGCAGGTAGATGATGGGAAATATTTTGAGTGATTACCTTAGTTGCAAGTATACAACCTTGATCAAGTTATAGTATAAAAGATTATCGATCCCACGAGGAACGGGAAGTAGGAAGTTAATTAAGTTTGGTTCTTTGTTTGATTATGTGCGCGACAATTAGGAGTTATTCAAGAATAAAAGAAAAACATGGTGAATGTGGATGTGGAGAGATAAGAGAGAGTGGATTGTGGATTATGTGCAAAAGAGGAGAAAATAAAGTTGAGAATGTGATTGTGGTTATATGCACATAATAACAAAACTAGGTTTGAGGTTATATGCACATGGAGGGAATATGAGATTGAGAGAGAAGTAAAAATCAATGAAATCAAGAATCAAGAATAAAGGAAAATAATAAACAAATGAAAAGCAAGGATAAGAGGAAAATAAAGAAGGTAAAGTATGGAGGATTAATTAAAGATATGAGGAATCTAGAGTAGATCCACTTAGCTTATCTCAATCTCACAAGAATGAGTTGGATTTGTTAGCTAGTTTCAAACAATCTCTAGGGATCCCACAAATATTAGCTCCACACTTAGAAAAGGGTAATTCCCAGAGGGTTCTAGCCTCAAGGTGAATTAAAGAAAAGAAAAATCTATTCTAGAAAGTAAATACAAGAATTAAATACATTGCATGAAAGTAATTGCATGAAATTAAATTGCATGAAAGTAAATCTAAGCTACAAAGCAATTTAATGAACAAGAAAGAAAATGAAAAAGAAATAAAAGGAAAACCAACAACTCACGATCTTAATCGATCCTCCTTTTGGTCCTTGGATTAGAAGAAGAGAAAGGAAATTGAAGGGTGAAAATTTTCATTTATTGTGTAACAAAAGTTATAATTTTGGAAGGTCTTCAATTAAGAGTAACCCTCCTCTCCAAATAGAGTTTTACAAAATATTTCACAATCTCAAGCCCTCACTCTACCCCTCTATTTATAGATAACAAGAATCTCTCACAACCTTTAGATTTGCCTTGGCCCCAAGTAACACTCACAACCATAGGATTTGTATATACTCTAAACAACCCTCATAGCCATAGGATCTCTCCAAATAATCTAGACCATTGATTTAATCCTTGAGAGATGGGCTTTGTGGGCTTTATTTCTTTTGTATTTAATTCCTTTAAGACTCTTGGGCTTCTCTTAAATGCTCTTGGGCTTCTTAGAATTTAACTTGGCCTTCAAATAATTGAATATATATCACTTATATTCGGATTTCTGTTATAACCCACTGCTGCTGATGAAATTTTGAGAATCTGGTAATTTGGATGGCTCCGTCTCGTCGAGATAGGCGATTTTCATATATAATATGTTGAATTCTGCTTCCCGGATTGAGAGATATCACCTTTTCTTTGCGGTTGACCATCCTGAGCACGAATTTGACTTTATTTTTTCCATATTTGATTTGATTCTCAATTGTAAGCCAAGTTATTAATAATTCTGACCAAGAAAGTGATGTGTGTTGAGATTTTGCTTCTAAACTTAGTCGTGGGCTTTGGATTTAGACATTCTGGGCTTCATTAGAGATCTTTTGGTCTTGAAATAATCTTCATTTGGGCTCTTATTCAATAATACTCCATTAGCCTGTAAATTAAGATAAAAATAGTTATTAGCAGGATATTTATTCATATAAAATAGGTAATTAGGGTATAAATTTGTAATTAAAATGTGATAATCAGTAGAGCACAAGGATAACAAGCGGGGGGAGGCCATTGTCAGGCTCAAGTTGGGAGGAGAAGCAAATTGATTTGCTTCGAATGTTAGAGGTGGCGAAGATCTCTTGGTGCGCACAAGAGAGGTGGAGGCGCCACGGCGAGGCAGGACAGTGAAGGTCACGGGGCATCCCGGTTGGAGTGCGGGTGTTTCGATTAGGAGTGTGGGTGCTTCGGATTGAAGTACAAAAGAAATAGAAGACTCTAGTAGGAGAGACAGAGTCTCAAGACGGCAATGGTAGATTATCGAGGTGGCTTGGGAATCAAATTCAAGGTAGAAATTGTTGGGATTGTGTCTTTGATTCTTTGTATAACTTCATGAGAATTAAATAGGGTTAGAGATCTATCATGATTAGGAGATTGGGTCTCATCATGATTAGGAGTTTGAATCATATTCTAATTAGGAAGTTAGGCTAGAGATAGGATTTTGGTTTCCCTATATATAATCTTCTATTGTTGGAGGAAAAATCAAGGAGAGAGCCAATGTTCTCGTAATCTAGGGTTAGCAGAGGGCGTGGCCTGATTCAAGAATATTGTGTGAGAGGCGAGGGTTTCGTGATCTTTGTCTGTGCAAAAGATTATAACATTGGGAGAGGGTTTCACAATCTTTGTCCGTTCAAAAGATTATAAGGAGTGGATTTTGGAGAGAATATGAGACTTGATTATGTATGTGAGGTTGAGAGACGAGAGTTGAGTGGTTCCTCTTGTAGTTCTCCCTGATATATAGTGGATTTCTCATATTGTTACCCCATGGACGTAGGTCGAAGTTGGTCGACCGAACCACATAAATCTCAGTGTTCTTTCTTCTTGATTGTGAGTACTTTTATCTTGTTAATTATTGATTGGCTTCTGAGTTGCGGAGATTCTAGTAGGCGGGGAGACTAAAATCCCCAACAGATAGACTATGAGAGTAGAAAAGCAAGAAGTAGTTTAGTAGTGCTTTCATGGCATGCTAGTTGCTAGTATACCTACTTAGGTTTCTTTTATTTTTCAAGTTGGGCCAGGGCCCATTTGACCCATACATGGCTCTGTTAAAAATTGCATAGATAGCCTCTTTTGTTTAGTCTCACATTGGGTAGAGTAATGGAACAATACTACTCACATTGTATATATAGACCACAATACCAATGAATATAATTATCATTTTTCTCTTGATTTGCTATGTTTCTAACATGGTATCAGAGACATTCAATCAATTCCCTCCTCAAATTCTAACCCCACAAATCTAATCCGCACCACCGTGCATCAGATCTGCACCATCGTGCATCAGATCTGCACCAAAGCTCAACCAACAGAGCCAAAATCACACCACATGCACCAGATCTTCATAGATCTTACGCCAATCATTTGGCTCATCAACCAGATCTTCATAGATTTTGTGCTAATTATTTAGCATACCAACCAGATCTTCATAGATCTTACACCAATCATTTGGCTCATCAACCAGATCTTCATAGATCTTGCGCCAATCATTTGGCTTGCCAACCATATCTTCATAAATCTTACGCCAATCATTTGGCCTATCAACCAGATCTTCATAGATCTTGTGTCAATCATTTGACTTACCAGATCTTGCGCCAATCATTTAGCCTACAAACTAGATCTTCATAGATCCTCAACATTATCAATTAGATCTCCCTAGATCTTAAATGAATCACGGAGTAATATCCTTCAGATAAGCAATAAGTTGTTATGACGACGCCAGAAATGCACTTCCATCAACAATCCATCGATGTAAAACTCGACGGTGACAACTACCGTCTCTGGTCCTACTCCCTACGAGTCATCCTTCGTAGTCGTGGGCTTTGGGGACACATCGATGGCACCTCAAAACCTCCAACTCAATCACTTCCTATCGGTGATCTCACCAAGGATACGGCTGCCCTCTCCTCTTATGAGTCTACCCTTATGACTTGGACTCTTGCTGAAGATCACGACATCGCCGCAATCGTACAATCCATCTCACCCTCCATTCGACTTCAGCTCGCACGATTCGACACTGCCATATCCCTCTGGGCATACCTCCGGCCTTTACACCGTCGGATGGCCTTCGAGTTTTAACTATACCAGGAAATATCCATGGTTACACAAGGCGATCGTTTGATCTGCGAGTTCTATACCCACATCTTTGACCTATGGGAACAACTCGCAGCCCTTGAAACACCCCTTACTGACCCGACTTCCAGGACCATTCACCACAACAGCAGAGATATGCAATGTCTCTTTCAGTTCCTGATGAAGCTCCAACCAGAGTTTGAATCCGTCCGCAGCCAACTTATCTACCGGTCACCTAGACCCACTCTTGAAACAACTGTCACAGAGTTACAGGCAGAAGAAACACGTCTTCATCTCAACACTCTTTCCATCAGCCCGAGCTCCATCCACGCCACCTCACGCTCAGCCACTCACTGTGGTCCTTCCTATCAACAGTACACCTCGTCGACGAGACATCAACAACCTGGCTTCACCTCAGCACGCAAACAATGGTGCGACATCCACAAGCTCTACGGACATTCACGGATAAGTGTCGCTACGAGGCTAGCTAAGACATAAGCCCCAATGCCCGGTGGTGTCACGAAATTCCATCCACATCCACACCATCATCACGCGATCTCCCTCAGGCGTGTAAGAACATCCAAAATTTTATTCTTGATAAGCCACAACCCACTAAGATATCGCCCGGCGAAGCGGAGTTCGAAGGCTTCTAAAGAAATAAAATAGAGTCACAAATACAAGGATTACAACTTGGCGAGGTTCAACCAAGAGAATAACCTCATGAGAACAAACCAAGAGGTTTAACACAGCGGTTAAAAGCTCAAAGCGGAGCTCTCAGCAGCGTCAAGCTCGGGGCGGGGCTCTCGGCCCGCGTCCAAGCTCAAAGCAGCGAGCTCTCAGCAGCGTCCAAGCTCAAGCGGAGCTCTCGGCCCGCGTCCAAGCTCAAAGCGAGAGCTCTCAGCAGCGTCAAGCTCGGGGCGGGGCTCTCGGCGTCAAGCTCAAAATGCGGAGCTCTCGGCCGCGTCAAGCTCAAAGCGAGCTCTCAGCAGCGTCAAGCTCAAGCGGAGCTCTCGGCCCGCGTCAAGCTCAAAGCGGAGCTCTCGGCCCGTCCAAGCTCAAGCGGAGCTCTCGGCCCGTCCAAGCTCAAAGCGGAGCTCTCGGCCAGCGTCCAAGCTCAAAGCAGCGGAGCTCTCAGCAGCGTCAAGCTCGGGGCGGGGCTCTCGGCCGCGTCAAGCTCAAAATGCGGAGCTCGGCAGCGTCAAGCTCAAAGCAGCGAGCTCTCAGCAGCGTCCAAGCTCGAGCGGGGCTCGGCAGCGTCAAGTTCAAGATCGCGGAGCTCGGCCAGCGTCCAAGCTCAAAGCAGCGGAGCTCGGCCAGCGTCAAGCTCAAAGCGAGCTCTCGGCGTCAAGCTCAAAGCGCGAGCTCTCAGCAGCGTCCAAGCTCAAAGCGAGGGCATCATGGCGGCGTTGAAGCGGGCTCGCAGCGGATCTTAACCCCAGCGTCCTAGTCCTAAAATAGAGGCGAAGATCATTTAAAGCGGGTCTTTGGCGTTTAAACCACGACTGAGCGGCTCCAAAACCGTTTTCCACGATTTGAGGGCCACGAATCCTCATTCCAAGGGGTCAGTTACACCCCTAAAACCCCTATAAATAGCTGAAAACTCAGCTGGTTAAGAAGAGGAGGATTTGGAGAGAGCTAATTGTGTGCAAGGAGATTGGAGAGTTGAGCACTTGAGGTGAATCGATTTGAGAGAGAGTTTGAGCTGTTTTAACATCGGCTTTTCTTCAATTTGGCTTGGTTTTCAAACTTCGTGCGAGTTACAAAACCCGTTCTTGGGTTATCAAACTTCGCTAGAGTTAGAAATTTGCTGCGAGTTCTTAAACTTGCCTTGCAACCCCTTTTCAGCGTGATTCCACGAGCAAGGCGGTCGGATCGTCCACGGGATACAAGGATCAAGCTCCTATCGCCACCGTGAAGAACCGGTTTTAAACAAAGGAAGGATCTCCGTTGACCCTTCCTTCTTTTGTAAATCGGGCAACCGATCGAGGACTTTGTAATTTCTTTTCATCTAAGTCGGTTAGAGAGATTGCATTTGAGAGAGTTGTATTTATTCTTTCTTTAAAGTCAATTAGAAAGGATAACATTTGTTTCTGACTTTAATTTTCCTCATGAACAAAGATGGCGACTCTGTGGGGACTAGCTTCACGGATGAAGAAGTGGTGGCGCAATCCGGCGTCGACCTCATTGGGACGGCAGTGGAAACTCTCACGGTAGAGTTTGACCAAGCCAAATCTGAAGAGTTGCTCTCTTAGGATCCCTTAGCCCTAAGGCTATCGCCAAAGTCGCAAAGTCTCTAGGGAGATCAAGACAGGATCGGCTGTGTCACCTAAGGAGATTTTCTTGTAGAATCGAGATGGTTACAGCGGTATTTCCTTTAAGGGTAAAGGCCGAAGCCGGCGGGCGGATGGAAGATCCTACACGAGCCTACGGCGAGTGTCGGTCACAAGAGGCCTAGTGTGGCATTGAACCAAGTTGGCGAAAATGTGGATGCCACAAAAGCCCTAAGACAGGCTAAGAAGAGCGGCGCTTTCGTCGTAGAGAAGATCGCCGTAGAGCACAACTCAGAAAATCGATCCTCAAGACAACGCGACTTTGAGCTTGGCGTTCTGTTCTGAGCGCCCGACCTGGCGTTGAAAGCGAGCCTCGGTGGCGTCGCTCAAACAAAGCGAGTCCCAAGACGCGTTTCTCAAACAAAGCGAGTCCCAGACGCGTTTCTCAAACAAAGCGAGTCCCAGACCGCGTTTCTCAAACAAAGCGAGTCCCAGACCGCGTTTCTCAAACAAAGCGAGTCCCAAGACCGCGTTTCTCAATCAAGCGAATCGATGTCGCGTTCCTTCAATAGCGAACCTCGAGGCGTTTCACAAACAAAGCGAGCCCGGTCGCGTTCCCGCGGAAGCGCACCCCTCAAAGGCGTTTGACCGTCGCGTGGACTTGGGCCCGTTTCACAAAGAACATGACCCTGGTATGCGCACCTCAAAGCGCGATGGGATTTGTCATGTCCACCTAACCAACCCCTTCAAATGATGAGGGGCGGGTTCGGCTCAAACTACCGATCAGGAGTTAACATTCCTCAAGTTTCGACTTGAGAGAATTATTATCAAGAGAGAGACCAGCGACAAGTGGCTCATTACGTGCCGTCGCGGCGATTGATTACAGCGGTCCTCTCCGAATGTCAATGTTGTGCACCTGCACCTAGGCGATCGGTCTTTGATGGGTTGACTAATCGGCCCGTCCAAGAGGCGGGCGATTCCTGAAGGAGAACCTCGGTGAATATCCGAAGTCACCATCAATATGGTGTGAGGAGCGTCGTTACCTTCGGTTCGGGCGAATGGGAGACTAATAAGCCCTCAGAGTGTTAAGGAAATCTCGAGATAAGTTGAAGGAATTTATCGGCGCTTTTCGAACACGGCGAGTCATACCCTTATCAATTATCGGTGGCGGGGGTTAGAACACGAAGATGAGCACTCGGCCATTGCGAGTCTCGATCTTCGGCTTCGTTAAGTAGAACACGAGCATGGCTTATACAACCGAGGGTGCCAAGATCTCAAGAAGAAGCTTGAAGAATACCGGCGATGGCGAGGAAGCTATCGCGGTCCGCAGTGACAAACCATTAACCAACTTAGAACATGGTAGCCCAACCGGTTTCGCATGTGGCTCAAGCTCACGCTGTCGGTCCGGTACCTCAGCGGAATCGTCTCGAAAAGAAAGGTCAATCTACAAAGCGAAGGGAAAGATGGTTGAAACCTCCGATCAAGAAACTCACAGTATAGATTCTTCATCAGAAGGGAGAAGAGGCGAAGCGAATCAAATCTTCAATCGACCAAAATGGATGAATTGAAGCTTCGTCTTAGCGCTATAAGCTAATAGGAGTGAGCTCCAAGGCGAGGGTTGTGAGGCCATATCTGCGGAGTGGGATCACGACACCTTACCCTCAAAGTTTAAGGCCCGGCTCTGCAAGCCTTGATGTACGGGTTAGCCCGAATCGGCCGTCTATTACTTCAAGTCCTGGTGGCGATGTAATTTGAGCGATGCTATTTTGAGCCGTCTATTTATTGGCACTCTCAAAGTTAGCCTTTGAATGGTTCATGGCTGCTGGGATCTATTGAAAGTGGGTAGATTTGGAAAGGCTATTTCTAGCTAGGTTCTTGAAGATGACAGAAGTATCGTCCCTACCCTCCTGCGCCACTAAACAAAAGCGGGGAACGATAAAGGCTTTTGTGGAAAGGTTCGAGTGTGGCATTGCGATGCCAGCGGGGATGATACAAACTACTTTGGTGGAAACTTGTCGGCATAACTGCGGACTCCTCTCTTGGCTCGGATGGGGTTCTGAGTGTAGTTCACGGAAGCAATTAGTGTCCCAAGGGGAACAGCGAAGATATTGTCGCGAATCAAAGGCTGAAGAAGCGAGCGACAAGAGCGGCCGGGGTCAACAATGCCCTCGGTCAAGGAGGAAAGATATTCATCTTTGCGACACTAGTGTTCGATCTCCACCGGCAAAGCCGGGCAAGCCATCGAGTCGGCCAAGACCGCCTAAGCAATATTCTTTCAAAGAAGAACATGTCGATACTCTATTCGGTAGCCGGAAGAACAACAAGTTGAAGCTCGAAGCAAAGAGGCCTCGAGGAAGGTGGAAGGTGGATGATCCCAATTATTGTCAATATCCGCAGAATGTTGGGACACCGACAAAGAAGTGCTACATTTTAAAGATATTCTACAAGCACCGGTGGATGCCGAGGTACTCAAAATGAAGCAGGAGCGAGAGAGAAGCCGTGTCTACTAATATGACATCGGTTCAATTGAATTTCCCACTGTAGAAACTCTAATGGAGTTATTCCCATTCAAAAGGAGAACTACGTTTGAGAAATACCGATCAACATGGTCAAGAAGGTAAAGGTCACGGTACCCTTACTATTTCAAGTGGAGAAGTAATGTGGGTCCATCGACCTCGTCAAAGATCGACAATGGGTGGAGACATCGTCAAAGAAGAAGAAGAATAAGGCTAAAGCTTCCAACATGATTAGTCCATCCATAAATGAAGATGATACTTATTTGGTCCCTCTCACCGACTTCGAGAGAAAGAGGAGACTATTTTGGTACCGATCGGAAGTGGACGAGGAAGCCCGAGGAGCACGAGTCGAGCGTGCTTGAAAAGTATGATCAAATTGCCGAGGAATCGGGGGCGGACGAGGAAGCGGGGTGTTACGTCCCTAAAAACCAAGCGATAAGGGGAAGCCAAAGGAGGTTGGTACAATAAAACCTTCTACAAGAAGCGGGAACATCGGAAAACCATTCCGCCGATGTTTTGTACGGTGGCTAACATTCCGCGAGAATCACCCTTCTGAGCTCTTGAAGTTGTCTAAATCTACAAAAGAGGCTCTAGTTGAGGCTTTAAGGGATCTGAGAGAGCTTCATTACGCAAGTTCTGTGGTCCCGAAGCTATGGATGAACTTTCTTGTGTCAAGTGCCTACACACAATGAAAAGTTTGCCACATATCATTCACACAAGAAGATATGCAAATCAATCACAAGCATGATAGGCCCTTGTACTACCACGGGGTACATGGGATCTTGAGAGATCGATCGTGTCCAAGTAGATCCGGGTTACTTTTCGGCATAATGCGTCTGAGGGTCATGCAAGTTAAGGAATCCGTACCACGGTTGAATTCCACTCGGACAACTATCTTTGGCTTCAATGCCAGCGGCACCACGACCTTTGGGAAAAATTAAGCTCAAATGTCAAATTGGGGATCTCAAGTCGAAGTAACTGCTACATTATAGATCTTGACACATCCTACAATCTGCTATTAGGACGGCCTTGGATTCATGCGAATCGGATTGTCCCATCAACCCTTCATCGGTGATGAAATATGTCAATGAAGAGGAGAAGTCAAAACCACGATGGTGAAAAGCATCCTTTCAAAGGGGTAGAGAGTTATCACACCGACTTCGGTTTTACCTCGGCCGGGCTGAATCGCCAAAACCAGCCATCGACAGCGGCAATGAAGCGGATGCCGAACCTGAACCTGAAGAAGAATGTCCATGGGAATTGCATGTAATGGGCTCGATAAGCCTAATAATGAGGAAGATGTCTTGAGTGAAGCGAGTGGTACATTAATGAAAATCTCAATTTAGCTTACTTGTCGATGTTTCATCACGAAGAAATAGGTAATGATGCGGGATTGGAACCATGGCATGCGCTATATGGCGAGATCACTAGACTTGCCACTCAAAGCGTCCCTCTCCACCTCAGGAGGATAGAGGGCGTGAGGAAGGCATTCTTTATGGTCGATCAAAGAAAGATCGAGAGACCAATTTATTTTGGTAAAGTGGATCTGAAATTCTCAAACCGAGAGAGTTGGAAGAAAGCGGCGACTCCTCAGTTCATTATTACGAACTTAATGCTCGTAACATAATGAAGAACATGGGATCTGATTTGGTAGTCAAAGGGTTAAATTCCGGAAAGGAAGGCGAACCCGATCCGACATCTTGTCCACGAAGGTAAAACCGGGATTACTATCACAAGACCCGACGAGGTTTAGGATACTTATCAACACCTTCCACTTGGAGGGCGAAGCGGGACAATGCTCATGAAGGACCATTCATCTGGGACATCGCCATGGGATTAGGCGTGAGTGTAGGATCAATCTTCGCAAGCATGTCGGTGAACATGGTTTGATCGATCATCAGCGATGGCGAAGATGGCGGATTGAGACGGATAATGACCCTTGGATTAAGCGCCTTGATGTTACGTGGGATATGTGCTTGAGCAGCGAGAGCATGCGAAGATAAGGTGATCAAATAAATATGGGGATGAGATCAATCCCAAACCAATCTTAAGTAAGCAAAAGCTTGTCGCGAGAATGAGAAAGAAGAACTAGTGTCCCTCGTCAGAAGTATGTTGGCGTCTTTGCATGGAGTTATGAAGACATGCCGGTCTTGATCTGAGGTAGCCATGCAGCCTCAATATCGACCGAGCACGAAACTGTTAAGCAAGCGACAGGAGTTCCGTCCGGAGGTTATGGAGGCAATTGTAGTAGAAATCAAAAGCTCATTGATCACGGGTTTCATCGAGAGGAACAACACCGGATTGGGTAGCCAATATCGTTGTTGTACCCAGAAGAATGGAAAGATCGGATATGCATTGATTTTAAGTGATTTGAGCGGCATGTCAAAAGATGAATTTCCACTCCCCATCACCGATGTCATGATTGATAATACATGTGGATATGAGAGAATGTCTTTCATGGGCCAGTTTTGAGGATATAATCAAATCAAAATGTATCACGAAGGCATAAAGCATCTGACCTTTAGAACACCATTGGGGGTGATACGCTATCTGTAATGCCATTTGGGTTGAAGAAGCTGGAGCAACTTACCAGCGGCGATGAATACTATTTTTCATCAACATCTACGTAAGAAGATTGAATGTTACGTAGATGACATTGTGGTAAAAGTCGCAAGAAGGAAGACCACCTATCGGACTTGAAGACCATGTTGACATCATGAGAACACATCAGCGAAGATGAACCCCACAAAATCCTTCCTAGGGGTGTCGATGGTAAATTCACGGGATTCATAGTTACATCCCAAGGAATTTATTTCGATCTGAAAAGGTGCGTGCTATCAAGAAATGTCACCACCAAAGACCATTAAAGAGCTCGAGAGGCACGCAAGGTAGGTTAGCGTACATCCGAAGATTCATATCAAATCTTTGGTCGGTGCCAACCCTTCTCCAAATTAATGAAGAAAGGGGTTTAGTTAGGTATGGGGCGAAGGTTGCCAAAAGGCATTTGAAGAAATCAAAACCTATCTCCGCATAACCGCCGGTCCTCGTGGCCCGATGTCGGGAAAACCCTTCTGTTATATGTGAAACCATGGACCATTCACTTGGAGCCTTGCTAGCCGAGCGATGACCAAGGACATGAACAAGCAATTTATTACCTCGGTAGAACCATGATGGGAGCGAACAGAATCTGACCCGGTGGAAAGGAATGCTTAGCCTTGATGTTTGCCATCGAGCTTCGGCATTATCGGTTGGGCAAACAATACATGTCATTTCGAGTAAATCCTCGAGAGTGCTCATGACTAAGCCCTCTTCTTTGAATTCGGTTAGCCAAATGGGCGATACTTCTCTCACAATATGATATGAAGTTTATGCCCGAAGGCTATTAAAGGGAGCGGTAATGTGATTTCTTAGCGAACATCGGTTCCCAACTCTTCAAACTATCACGAAGATATACGGATGAAATCACTGAAGCTTACATGACTCAAGGAGATACTCAAGTATGGAAGTTATTCTTTGATGGAGCCTCTAGAGCAAACCCGGATGGAGGAATTGCGGTAGGTGTGGGGTTGTACTTGTTTCCCGAATAGTCTCGTGATCCCAAGAGGATTTTCCTTGGCGATCCATGCACTAATAATGTAGCGAGTATAGCAGCTTTATTGTTAGGAATGCGGTGGCGAAGAAATCAACATTCAATACCTCGAAGCTTATGGTGATTCCGGCTCATCGTGAATCGAGGTTCGAGGAGAGTATGAAGTCGCCAATGAAGACTTAATCCGTATCACTTTCGGCGGTTCTAGAATTATACGAAAGTTGAAGGCTTTTCATAGAGTATATTCCACGAGCAGGAATGCCTATCACGGATGCCACGGCCTCGTTAGCCACATCACTAGCATTACCTCCAAAGGCCGGACAATAATATTTGTCGCGTGAGTTATACTCTGAACTCATCACAAAGGAGATCTAGAAGGACCAACGAAGAGACCGTTTGTGAAACTTCCGTTGGGCTCGAACCAAGGGATTGGCGATTCCCTTATATAGACTCGTCTGTATGGAATCCTAGGATGATCCCAAAGCGGCCGCCATTAAGCGGAAGGCCCTTCGTTTTATTATGATGCAACTTCGGACTTTGTATCGTAAGTGGCATGTGAATTCTACTCATTGCCTTTCGAAAGAGGCGAGAGAAGCCTTAAAAGGCCTGACGGAATGTGTGGAGCCCACCAACACAGGAGCAAGTTGGGGGATGCGCCTACGGAGAATAGGTTATTATTGGCCAAAGATGTTTGAAGATGCGTGGATTAAGCTAAGCGATGTCATGCGTGCCAAATTCAT
This sequence comes from Asparagus setaceus, assembly GCA_012295165.1. NCBI lineage: Eukaryota > Viridiplantae > Streptophyta > Magnoliopsida > Asparagales > Asparagaceae > Asparagus > Asparagus setaceus. The sequence goes on along the minus strand of CM022705.1, from coordinate 67,258,600 downwards.
GGTGATTTAGTCCATCGGGCACCGGAAATCTACACCCAACATCCTCTTCGTGGCCATTGAAATGTGGGGAATGGATATTGTCGGGCCTATCTCCCTTAGCGTCCAAGGACATCGATTCATCTTAGCGTAGCGATTACTTTTCTAAATGGTAATTTGTTAGTTAAAAGAAGTTAAAACTTCAAGCGTGATCAAGTTCATTAAGCATCCGTCCTCTATCGCTTTGGCGTGCAGCGGATAGTCCATGATAGCGGTCGCAATTCATTAGCTATGGATTCGAGAGATTTTGCAATAAGTTCGGGATCCAAAGTGTTGCGTCGGCGGCATATTATCCCGGCCAATGGTCTAGCGGAAGCTTTCAACAAGACCATTGTGAAACTTCTAAAAAGTTAGTCTCTAAAAGTCGGCGTGATTGGGATGAGAAGTTGGGCAATTGTTTATGGGCTTATCATACGGCGGTGAGAACCCCAACAAAAGCTACTCCCTTTTCTTTGGTGTGCGGATCGAAGCCGTTCTACCATTGGAGATTCAAATTCCTTCCCTAAAATTAAGCTCTACATGGCTGGAATGGCGGATGAAGAGCAACATCAACTTCGCCTCTGAGGAGCTAGAAATGTTAGGCGACAAGCGACTTGAGCTCAACAACAAATCGAACTATACCAAGCTCGGTTCTAAAGCCTACAACAAGAAGGTTAAGGAAGGATCTTCAAGAGGCGATCTTGTCTTAACGATTCGCCGACCTATGGTCATGACACATAAGGCGAAAGGAAATTCAATCCCAAATGGGAAGGACCTTTAAGTAGTCGAGGCTGTCTATTCTAGCAGACTTATCGACTTATCGACTTATCGACTTGAAAGGTGACATTCTCATGATGCCAATTAGCGGGAAGTTTCTCAAGAAATATTACGTAAAGGCGGTAAGATCCTGTCTTGTTCTTAACTAAGCTTAGGAGAAGAGCTGCTTAAATTTGGGGGTTGATTTATTGGAATGGACTTCATTCATTTGAGTCTTGAGCGATCATTTATGCTATGTTAACATTATACCTCGGCATTTGTAATTGTTTTCATTATTATAAATCAAATATTGTGAGCAAAAGGAGAAACAAAAGTATCACTTCATTTTTTTAATAACAAAATAAAAGGTGATACAGATTTGATGCTAGAAAGATTATGGGCCCATCAAGTGAATAACTGTAAGCCGTGACTTAAGCTCCGCAAGCTTTTGTTCATGCTTTCGGTCGCCTCTTTACGCAACTACGCACGGAATTGAGTTTGGTCGCCCGCAACCTCCTTTTCATAACCTCGAGGCGTTAGCCTCTTGGCGAAGGTTATCAGAATCTCGGCACCTCGACGACGAAGTCCCTCTGTGGCTTTTTGTTCCTGAGTCAGTTGAGCCCTTTTTCGAGTTAACTCGGCCTCCAATTGGGCAATAGACTCCTGAATGGCAGTCACAGAAGTGGCAGATTTAGTCAACTCAAGTTGGGATTGATCATGCTGCTCTTGCAAGTTGGCAACCCGCGCCTTCTTTTCAGACAAACTCGTTTGAAGGGTTTTGTTGAGATATCTCCTCGGTTTGAGCTCTAATGAGAGACTTGGCTATCTCGCTTCTCGTCAACTTGAGAAAGCTCACGGAAGGCACGCAAGTCCGCCTCAAGCGAAAACTCTTGCGGCACAATGTTGGAAGCGATCGTCGCATGACGCTTAAGGTAGCCGGATGTTTCATTATATGAGGCTGTAGACTTCAAAGGAGCCACGACCGCCCATAACAAAGTTAGGCTGCGCCGCGTCGGTATCCCTCGCTGATCGGTTTATATCGGACTCGCATAGATATCCGCGTGGAATCGTGTAGTTTAGATCAACCACCATATGCGGGATAATTGGGGAAGTACCCGTGGTGAAGGAATCGGTGTGACGAGCGATTTCCCTTCTTCTTCTTCATGCAATGCAGAGGCGGACCTAATAGCTCCTTGCATAAGCTTCGACTCTGGGCGAGAGGATGACCTCGTCGTTATTCGTTGATGAGCCCTCTTCTCATATTGAGCCGTTTCTTCTGGAGTGAAAACCCTTTTCCCTGCTGCTCTCTCAGAAGAATTCCCCTCCGGTATCCGTTGAATTTGGCCAACTTTGAGTGCTTCACGCTTTCGCCAAATCAAATACTCGTCGATTCCCCTGAGGCGCGTCCTTCGAATTTCTTTTAGATTCGTACAGCTCCCTAATATCCTTCAGGCAGGAAGTATATACATCATATTCGTGCGAACGTCGAAACTTCACGGTACCAGTTACAAAACTCAAGAACGGTATGACAGCTGGGCGTGGGAGAAGGTAGCACAAATCTTGCTGGAGCCTCCGACCATCGGTTATACCGGGCTCGAGCTCCTTCATACAAATTCCCAGCGATAGCGGTGGGGTTAGGGTTCCCAACATATAGTTGGTCATATCCAAATTGTCGAGCAAGCCAGGCTAGGCAAGTAAGGCTCGATGATACCGGTCACCCAGCGGAAGACCAAATACCGGGCACGATCGTGATAAGCCACGGAAGATGCCCTCGGCAATGAGGTGAAGTTACCAGTGCCACATCCATGAAAATGCGTCGGCTCTTCTACTCCACCAAAATCGGAGAAACGACAAAGACTTCGATAATTATCCTCCTTGACAAAATCGTCGAGTTGGGACTATATACCAATGTGTCCACTTGGTGACCCAAGCCGTTGTATAAAGGAGCGAAAAAGAGCGCCACTAATTCCGTCATCAGCGAGGCGATGCATGACAAACCGTGCCATCAAATAAGAATCGGCAGCGCAGCGTGGTGGGGAGTTTTCAATCTGCTACCTTCCTCGACCCAATTTTCTCACATTCAAAATTAGAGTCGGTTCTAAGTAAGCCATATTGTATGCAACTTGCCATAGTTGAGAGGAGACTTATCGGCCTTCCATGAGCCAAAGAAGCTGCGGGGTATACCACGGATCGGGATGGACTCGATGGGTTTGGAGGAACCACACAGCGTTTCAACGGATCATCGAAATCCACTAGCAATGCCATATCGAGAGATAGGAGTCTCAAGCAGCAGCGGAAGCTCTCAAATTTAGTACCGGAGGAAAAATATCTTCAGTATTTGTGTTGACATCTTGGCGGTGGGGACTTTGGAGGAGCTCACTGGTCGACGAATCACCGGCGCATGCTTACTCTGTAGATTTTGAAACAAATATTCAGCCCAAGATGCATGTTTAACACCGCCTGATCGTAGTCCAGTCTCTTGTACACAGATATGGAAGTGACACATCACTTCCCAGAAGGTGGCATAGACATCTGGGTATTCCCTCCGCAAAATAGAAAGTTCAGCGGTGCTAGGAACAAATTCCTCATACGGCAGTTCACCAAATGGTAAACCCGATACTGTATACATTTCCTGGAGAGCAAAGCCTAATTCCCCAACGGGAGTGAAAAAAGTACAAGTATCAGGGTTATACTTTTCCAAGATGGCAAAGAAACCGTAGGAGTTCCGGATGACACCAATCTGGCGTGGCTCTCCTTTGGAATCTCTAACTTGGGATAAGGTGAGTGGCACTCGCAATTCATTGATAACAAAGTCCATCATACGGACCCACCATCCGTCGTCAGGAGAATACACCCATCCAGGAGTCCTAAATTCTTGAGCAACAAATTAAGCACAGGCGTAATGAATCGTGAATAAAAGTGCGGGCGGGTGGCCTTCTCTTGATTGAGACTTATGCTATGAAACTTCGCTGGTCTTAGGCCCATCACCTTATAGTCACTCCCCAAAGGATGAACGCTGGTGAGTTAGAACCCCAACAGCACCCTATCCCTTTCCTCGACTAGATCCCAATCGGGCGCTGCGGCGAGGCGGCTTTGAAAGTAAGCGGATACATCCGCTTCATGCTAGGAAGGAAAAAGCGGTCGTTAGCTTGATGTAGCATCTTGGATTCCTCGCCGCGATCCATATTATCATGCCTTGATCGATCTCAGAAGAAGAGCGGCTTCTCGATTAAGTCATGGCTTTACGGCCCGAAATTCATATGCATTATAATGGCCCTAAAGGTGGAAGGTTGATTCGATGGATCATCATCGTTCTTTCCATACAATTGTCGGGTCGGCGGGAGCTCTCGGCGAACCTAAAGCCACATCGTGGTCCATCCAACCGAATAACGAAGTGATATCTACGGAAGCGGCCTATCGGCGTAAAGCTGCGAGATAAGAGAAGATAAAAACATCGAAAGGAAAATTACAAGAGAGTCTAAGATGGCCCAAGATGAAAATCTGAGGGGATCGGCCAGCGTTCTAGCTATGAGGCGAGATTGACCAGCGTTTCAAGCGAAGCGCCAAGGGCAACCCAGCGTCTCAAGCGAAGCGCCAAGGGCAACCCAGCGTCTCAAGCGAGCGCCAAGGGCAACCCAGCGTCTCAAGCGAAGCGCCAAGGGCAACCCAGCGTCTCAAGCGAAAACGCTAAGGTTAGCCCAGCGTTTTAACTATGAGGCGAGGTTGAACCGCATTTCAAGCGGCGGAGGACACCTCGCATTTCAACTTCTGAAGCGGAGATAACCCAGCGTTCTAAAATTAAAGCGAGAGTCGATCCAGCGTCTCCATCGTCAACATCAACTCGGCGTTTGAAGCGAGTTCAATTTTGAGTTGGAACCCATCAAAGCAGTTGAAACCCTAGTATACCTCGATGGGAGGGTTTTGTGGCGGTCAGCCCCGATGGGTCACTTTCGAGATCTCGGCCGTTGGGCTTGGAGTCGTTTGAGCGACACCGTGATCTTATGAGCAGTTTTCCTTGGAGCCATTGAAGAAATCGGCTAGCGAAGATGGTGAAGAACTCAAGAAGAGTTTGGCGACGAAATCTCTTGAAACCACGAAGGAGGCGAAGAAAAATTAGTGATTTTAACTCTTGGTAAAATTTCCTAGTTTTACCCAAGGAGTTTGTTTATCACGAATATTAAAGAAGATCTCCATGTAAGATTCATCAACCACCTCGATTAAAGGCGGTTAAACACAACTACCTAGATAAAGGCGGTTCAACTTTCCAAACGCGAGATCCACCTCCGCGTTTTATCTCTAAAACGCGGGTTACATCTCGTTTTCATACCCGAGCGAGGCTCACCTCGGCTCTAAAGCGAGCGAAGCTTACCTCGCAGCGTTAGAATTTCAAGCGGATCCCAACCTCGCGTTTTGAGTCTAACACTTAGCGGTTTTAGACCCGGTAACTCCTTTCGGCGAGTCTTCTCTTCTTTTAAAGCTATTGAAGCCCAATCTCGTCCTAACGAGCTCCAAGCAACCAACTCATCAGTCCTCTTTAACAGGATGATAGGTTCTTAAATTGGCCTAAAACGTAACCAATCTATTAATCCTCATCAACAGGATGACGAATCCACAAATTTGATTAAACCACGGTCGGCTTTTTTATCAGCAGGCTTAATAGGAGAACAAAGCCTAAAAGCCTTGTTCACAACACAAACCCTAAAGCCTTGTTCACAACACAAGCCTAAAAGCCTTGTTCACAACACAAGCCCTAAAGCCTTGTTCACAACACAAGCCTAAAAGCCTTGTTCACAATACAAGCCTAAAGCCTTGTTCACAATACAAGCCCTAAAGCCTTGTTCACAACACAACCCCTAGAAGCTTAGTTCACAACACAAGCCCTAGGAGCCTTGTTCACATCATAAGCCCTAAGTCTAAGTTAAGATAAGTATGCATGAAAACCTGCGCTAGTAGAGTGCGATTTCACTTAATAAGACAAAGTCTCGTATTCAACATCGTAGCATTAAGTCTAAAAGAGTCTAATTCTTTTAGGCATAGCGTTACGTCTTGAGCGGACTTAGACAATCCATACGCTAGCCCGATTCAAGCGGTGTCGGTAAAGGCTCATCAAATCCGTTGTGGTGAGGGTTTGCCAAAAATCCTATGAATATTATGGTTGACATAAGAAATTATAATGGGAAAAGCAAATTTGTATCACTTTTATTCAAACCTCTAAAAGATGATACAAAAGAGTGCCATTCAAAAAAAAGAGGGTGAAAAGAAAAGAGGATTTAGGGTGAACACAAGAGTAAGCCTATGATCCCCTAAAGCGTGATGGGCCTTAATTTGGGATTTGGCCTTAGCAACTTCCTCTTCATGGCGGCCGCACCATTCTTTGTGGCCGGCTCCTCGGTCCCTCTTTATGCAGTGCGATGCGGTAACACCTCTTTTAATCTCCTCAAGAGCACGCAATTCCTCCACGATAATCATTGTATGTTTCTACACTTTTACGGGTGAGGTCTTTCACATCGGCTTCCTCTGAGCGGCTTGGCCTTGTTGAACCAACTCGGCAGGTTGAGCAATGGTTTCCTCAGTGATAGTAACTGATTCGCGAGTAGCATGCATAATAGATGTCGTGGAGGTCAACTCATGTTGCCAATGATCCCACTGAGTTTTCAGGGATGCAACTTGTATTTCTTTCTCGCTCAAATCCTTCAGGACAGCTTCATATTGATGCATCGCTTGGGCAAAAATGTCAGCAAGGGTCGACTCAATCTGAGCCTCCAAATCGACATGATTCAATTCCTCAAAGCTTTTCAAGCTCTCCTCCAGGCGAGATATCTCGTTGAGTGCAGTTGGATGCATTGGTGTCGCCCGGATACGATGTTATTGAGATAATTCATAAGAATAGGCACGAAAGGCTGCAAAGGTGCTTCTCCGGCAACAATGATCTTCCGCGGCGTCTGCATCTCAGATTCTAAATGACCGATGTATTTTTGAAGCAAATTAGGTACAGCGGTCGACTCCATGGAAGCTGCGGGGAGACAATATCGGCTCATGTTGGGTCACGAGGCCACGAGAAGAGTCATAGGTGATGGTATTTGGCGGAAGGAGAAGTACTAGCATCCTTCAGTCCTAAGAAATCCTAAGAGGGTTGATCTTAGCGGAGGAGCTAGCTGCTTTGAGACTACGGAGGGACTGAGATATGGGGGTTGATGTTGAGTGCGACCTCTGAGCCACTACTACCTCAATCTCTTGGGCCATTCTTTGCCGCAACCTCTGGATTTGCCCTTACGGCGAGCCTACAAAATAATGATTGTCAAAAGAACACGTATAAAAGCGGCTATCAAGATTCAAAACAAACAATGCTCACAGGAGAAAATAAGCTGCGGGGCTGGCCTTTTAGGAAGTGGCGGTGGGAGATCGTCGAAAAGTCCATCGCACTCTGCGGAATACCCATCTGACACCTCTTCCTCATCATCTCACGAAGGATGGGGAACTTGTGGCTGCGGCGGCTTAGGAAATAGTCGGTTGTGGGGCTAGGTCTTTCGGCCTGTTGCGGCATAAGCAGAAGAAGCGGGGAGATGAATATCTTGCGAGTCTGAAGCGTCGGCCCTTTCATTTGGAGCCTCCTCTTGGTCACTTTGGGGCGACATCGAAGTCGGCACGGAATTATCATATCGAGAGCTTCAGCGGTTGGAATAGACTCGCATCTTCACGAAGTGATTCGTCTCCACCTTCTTCCTCCAAAGATCGGTGAGAAAGAGAACCTCTTAAAGGCTGCCCAATTGAGCGAAGACCCGTTGGTGGGAAATCCCTACAACCGGCGACTCCTCGGGTTCTTCTTAGTCCACAGGAAGTCTTGAAGGAGCAGCTCTAAGCATCTTGCATTAGTTTGACCCCACCTTTCGGGGCCGGAGGTTTGGTGGGTGGCTGTCGTGAGCAGCTTTGTGGTGGTAGCGTCTTTTCGAGCATTGGCCGTTTACACCGCAGCCCTTTCCTCCGCGGGTCTCGGCCGGAGGGGCCCGATGAGCCCGGCCGCGGTAGCCGGCCTCTCCCTCAGCACCAGCCCCGGGCTCACAAGCTAAATACTCTTCAAATCCTCTCACGCGGGGTGTTTTAGAATGCTTCTTCGCCTCGTACATTTTTCTGATCTCCTTCAAACAAGACGAGTTCAGTTTATATTGAGGATGCAGGAAGTGGATTGGTACCAGTTGCAGAAACCCATAGTCGTATAACTATTGGGCGTCTTGTGAGGAAGTGTAAATTTGGCCCCAGTTCCACCAGCCACGGAATAATACAGGCCCTGGCACCTTCATATAAATTCCGATGGCCGGTTGGGGGTTAGGGTTTCCAACATATAGTTGATCGTACCCAAATTGTCGGCGGCGGAAAAGGTTGATAAGGCTCGATGTAACATTTCCTTGGCGGAAGATTAGGTAGCGGGCGATATTGATCGACCAGCGAAAGACACCTCCATTCAATTGGGTGAAGGAGTTAGAGCCCTTAGTGTCTTGGTACATCTCCCCATATCCACCTCCTTCAAAATCGGGAAAACATCGAAGATATGGTAGTTGAGATCCTTGGGCCGAATTTGTGGACCATGACCATGTACCAACCCTCCCATCGAGGCGACCCTAACCGTTGAACCCGCGGAGCGAAGGAATCACCGCAAGCAAGAGCAGCAGACATCAAGGAGGGCAATGCAAAACAAACCGGGCTACCAAATAGGTGTCACGGTAAAGGCAGCGGGTTGGGAAGTTTGAGTCTTCTTCTCTCGGTGCCAAGCTGCCTTGACACAGGTGAAATCATGACATAATTCCCTCAAGCGCTCTGTAAGCGGCATGTCATCATAAAAGAAGGTTGATTGGTCTTCCATGAGCCAAAGAAGCTGGCGGGTAGCGACCTCGGCAAAGAGTCGATGGTAGGAGGGCACCACACACCGCTTCAGCCATAACATTAGGAAGCCAGCAAACAGAGCCACGTCAGAAATAGGGATCAGAGTTTGGTAATGAAAACTCTCGAACTCTGTATATGGCGGGAAAGTGCCCTCTTGAGCCTCATTAGTATAATGAGAGGCGTTCAATCACGATCTTTAACCGTCGAGGCGAACTTCGCGGCAAGACGAACTACATCAGTGTCCTTGCTATGCAAATTCTTGAATAAATAGTCAGCCCAAGACGCCTGCTTGACTCCGCCTCCACGTAACCCTGTCAGCTGGGCACAGGTTTGGAAATGACACATCAGCTCCCAAAAAGTCTCGTATATGTAATTTGGGCGCTTTCAAGATGGCCAACTCTTCAGTCTCGGGAATAAACTCCTCATATGGAAGCTCCCCAAAAGGCAAACCCGAGACTTCGTACATCTCATGAAGAGCGAAACCTAGCTCTCCGACGGGTGTAAAGAACGTACAAGTCTCCGGGTTATACTTCTCTAGCATAGCAAAAAAGTTATAAGAACTCTGTACGATACCATACCGCACAGCCAAGACCGGATCACCCAAGCCGGAAAGAGTCAATAAGTCTTGTAGCTCATCCATGACGAAATTTACAAGACGAGTCCACCACATCCCATCGGTTGAATATACCCATCCGGTGCCACGAAGTCTTGGCGAGGAAACTCCCCTTCCGACTATGAATCGGCGAACAAAAATCTTTGGCGGGAGTGGGTACCTCGTATTTGGATACTCTCGGCCGACCAAGCGGCCTTAAAGCCGTCACTAATCGATGACCCACGGGGCCTTTTACCTTGATGGGTCAACATCCCAGCGACACCCACTTTGGTTGTTGACAAGATCCCAATCCATATGCCTGGGATAGAGGCTGCTTGTAGATAAGAGAGTGGATACATGCGCTCCATGTTGGGAAGAAAGAGGAGTCGATCACCAACTTTTAGCAGCATCTTGTAATCCCCGTCGTAAAAGATTTTGACATCAAGTTCCACGGGGTCTCCAAAAAGAAATGCGGGCTTCTTGAGAAGCTTTCGGTCCAGCGTCTCGATTTTGAGATCCATGACGATAGCCCTGACTCCTGATGAACTAGCCTCAGTAACAAACTTTAGTCGATCTTCATCCCTGTCTTGAATAATGGGAAGCTTTTGACGCAGACTGAAGTTGACTTCGGGATCTTCACCTCCTTCATGGCCAAAATGGCTATTAAAGGTGAGAGGATCACTTGAATAGCGACCGCACGTAAGGATAAAAGTCAATTGTTACGGAGGAAAAGTAAACGCAAGTTTAATGAAGTCAAACCCTAGACGCGAGGGTTACCCCCGCGTCTTAGGTATAAAACGTAGACGCCAGCTTCGCGTTTCATTGGCAAAACGCGGGTGTCAACCTCGCGTTTCGTTGCCAAAACGCGGGTGTCAACCTCGCGTTTCATTGTCAAAACGCGGGTGTCAACCTCGCGTTTCGTTGCCAAAACGCGGGTGTCAACCTCGCGTTTCATTGCCAGAACGCGGGTGTCAACCTCGCGTTTCGTTGCCAAAACGCGGGTGTCAACCCTGCGTTTCATTGCCAAAACGCGAAGATGAGCCTCGCGTTTCATATCGAGAAAAAAAAACAGAGGCGTCAGCCCCATGTTCCAAACGCGAGATTCACTCGTCGTTTCTGACACTTCACGAAGAACGAAACTTGTCAAAACAAGTTATTGCCTGCGGTCGAAACTTACCACTGATCAAGGGAGTGTGCGAGGCTGGTTGGAATGCGACCAGTCGTAGGCATGCTCGAGGAAACCGGAGCGGTCTTCTTGGGCTTGACTGCTGATCTCTTGGGAGACATTCTCGCCGAGAGAGGAGTGAAAAAGCTCGTCGAAAGGAGCGGAGATCGGAGATGCTCGCTGGAGAATTAAGGAAGACAATTTCCTTAGCAAAAAGTCTGTAAGACTTTTAGTTTGACCCAGGGGTCTATTTATAAGACCACCAGCCCATCAATAAAAAAATTCCCCGAGCGAGATCGGCGTTCTCAACCAAGTCGGTTGATTATTTCGGCGTCTTGCCTAAGACGACTCAGCTTCGCGTTCAAGTTCAAGTTAGCTTGACTTCAACAGCGCGTCCAAACCTCAAAACGCGGACTTGATCGTCGCGTTTAAAGTTAAAATGCGGAGGTCACCCCCGCGTTTCAAGAGGGTATTGCCTCGCGTTTCAAGCTTCAAACGAAGAGCTTAACCCCGCGTTTCAAAAGAAAAGGGGAGACAAAAATATCGAAATTCATCCATGCAAAACAAACGATTAGCATGAGCAAAAGCAGAACACCACTTCTTTGAAGGCGAATGAGGCGATACCTTCGGGATCAAACAAAGAAGATGTCCAAAGTATTCCAAAAGCTCGTCGATCAACGCAAGCTTTGAAAACTTTGGAGGGTTAATGAAACATCAAAATTTTATTCTTGATAAGCCACAACCCACTAAGATATCGTCGAGCGAAGCCGATTCGAAGGCTTCTAAAGAAATAAAATAGAGTCACAAATACAAGGATTACAACTTGGCGAGGTTCAACCAAGAGAATAACCTCATCGTAACAAACCAAGAGGTTTAACACCGCGGTTAAAAGCTCAAAAGCGGAGCTCTCAGCAGCGTCAAGCTCGGGGCGGGGCTCGGCAGCGTCAAGCTCAAAAGCGGAGCTCTCAACAGCGTCCAAGCTCAAAGCAGCGGAGCTCGGCAGCGTCCAAGCTCAAAGCAGCGAGCTCTCAGCAGCGTCCAAGCTCGGGGCGGGGCTCGGCAGCGTCCAAGCTCAAAATGCGGAGCTCTCGGCAGCGTCAAGCTCAAAAGCGGAGCTCTCAGCAGCGTCCAAGCTCAAAGCAGCGGAGCTCTCAGCGTCCAAGCTCAAAACACGGAGCTCTCGGCAGCGTCCAAGCTCAAAACACGGAGCTCTCGGCCAGCGTCAAGCTCAAAGCGAGCTCGGCCGCGTCAAGCTCAAAAGCGGAGCTCTCGGCGCGTCAAGCTCAAAGCGAGCTCTCAGCAGCGTCAAGCTCGGGGCGGGGCTCTCGGCCGCGTCAAGCTCAAAATGCGGAGCTCTCGGCCGCGTCAAGCTCAAAGCAGCGGAGCTCTCAGCAGCGTCAAGCTCAAAATGCGGAGCTCTCGGCGCGTCAAGCTCAAAAGCGGAGCTCGGCAGCGTCAAGCTCAAAATGCGGAGCTCTCGGCCAGCGTCAAGCTCAAAAGCGGAGCTCGGCCAGCGTCCAAGCTCAAAGCAGCGGAGCTCGGCCAGCGTCCAAGCTCAAAAGCGGAGCTCTCAACCGCCCAAGCTCAAAGCGAGCTCTCAGCAGCGTCAAGCTCAAAATGCGGAGCTCTCGGCCAGCGTCAAGCTCAAAAGCGGAGCTCTCAGCAGCGTCAAGCTCAAAACACGGAGCTCTCACCGCCCAAGCTCAAAACACGGAGCTCTCACCGCCCAAGCTCAAAATGCGGAGCTCTCGGCCAGCGTCAAGCTCAAAGCGAGCTCTCAGCAGCGTCAAGCTCAAAATGCGGAGCTCTCACCGCCCAAGCTCAAAACGCAGAGCTCTCAACAGCGTCCAAGCTCAAAAGCGGAGCTCTCAGCAGCGTCAAGCTCAAAAGCGGAGCTCTCAGCAGCGTCCAAGCTCAAAGCAGCGGAGCTCGGCCAGCGTCAAGCTCAAAGCGAGCTCTCAGCAGCGTCAAGCTCAAAAGCGGAGCTCTCAGCGTCCAAGCTCAAAAGCGGAGCTCTCAGCGTCCAAGCTCAAAATGCGGAGCTCTCGGCCAGCGTCAAGCTCAAAAGCGGAGCTCTCAGCGTCCAAGCTCAAAACACGGAGCTCTCGGCCAGCGTCAAGCTCAAAGCGAGCTCTCGGCCAGCGTCAAGCTCAAAATGCGGAGCTCTCGGCCAGCGTCCAAGCTCAAAACGCAGAGCTCTCAACCGCCCAAGCTCAAAGCGAGCTCTCAGCAGCGTCAAGCTCAAAGCAGCGGAGCTCGGCCAGCGTCCAAGCTCAAAAGCGGAGCTCTCAGCAGCGTCAAGCTCAAAGCGAGCTCTCAGCAGCGTCAAGCTCAAAAGCGGAGCTCTCAGCGTCCAAGCTCAAAATGCGGAGCTCTCGGCCAGCGTCCAAGCTCAAAGCGAGCTCTCGGCCAGCGTCAAGCTCAAAGCGAGCTCTCAGCAGCGTCAAGCTCAAAAGCGGAGCTCTCAGCGTCCAAGCTCAAAGCGAGCTCTCAGCAGCGTCCAAGCTCAAAGCGAGCTCTCAGCAGCGTCAAGCTCAAAAGCGGAGCTCTCAGCAGCGTCAAGCTCAAAGCGAGCTCTCAGCAGCGTCCAAGCTCAAAACGCGGAGCTCTCAGCCGCGTCCAAGCTCAAAATGCGGAGCTCTCACCGCCCAAGCTCAAAGCAGCGGAGCTCGGCCAGCGTCCAAGCTCAAAACGCAGAGCTCTCAACAGCGTCCAAGCTCAAAACACGGAGCTCTCACCGCCCAAGCTCAAAATGCGGAGCTCTCACCGCCCAAGCTCAAAGCGAGCTCTCAGCAGCGTCAAGCTCAAAACACGGAGCTCTCACCGCCCAAGCTCAAAACGCGGAGCTCTCACCGCCCAAGCTCAAAACGCAGAGCTCTCAACCGCCCAAGCTCAAAACACGGAGCTCTCACCGCCCAAGCTCAAAGCGAGCTCTCAGCAGCGTCAAGCTCAAAGCGAGCTCTCAGCAGCGTCAAGCTCAAAATGCGGAGCTCTCACCGCCCAAGCTCAAAACACGGAGCTCTCACCGCCCAAGCTCAAAATGCGGAGCTCTCGGCCAGCGTCAAGCTCAAAATGCGGAGCTCTCACCGCCCAAGCTCAAAGCGAGCTCTCGGCCAGCGTCAAGCTCAAAAGCGGAGCTCTCAGCGTCCAAGCTCAAAACGCAGAGCTCTCAACCGCCCAAGCTCAAAGCAGCGGAGCTCGGCCAGCGTCAAGCTCAAAGCGAGCTCTCAGCAGCGTCAAGCTCAAAATGCGGAGCTCTCACCGCCCAAGCTCAAAGCAGCGGAGCTCGGCCAGCGTCCAAGCTCAAAACGCAGAGCTCTCAACCGCCCAAGCTCAAAGCGAGCTCTCAGCAGCGTCAAGCTCAAAGCGAGCTCTCGGCCAGCGTCAAGCTCAAAATGCGGAGCTCTCACCGCCCAAGCTCAAAACGCAGAGCTCTCAACCGCCCAAGCTCAAAATGCGGAGCTCTCACCGCCCAAGCTCAAAAGCGGAGCTCTCAGCGTCCAAGCTCGATTAACATCGGCTTTTCTTCAATTTGGCTTGGTTTTCAAACTTCGTGCGAGTTACAAAACCCGTTCTTGAGTTATCAAACTTCGCTAGAGTTAGAAATTTGCTTTGCGAAGTTCTTAAACTTGCCTTGCAACCCCTTTTCAGCGTGATTCCACGAGCAAGACGGTCGGATCGTCCACGGGATACAAGGATCAAGCTCCTATCGCCACCGTGAAGAACCCAGTTTTAAATAAAAGGAAGGATCTCCGTTGACCCTTCCTTCTTTTGTAAATCGGGCAACCGATCGAGGACTTTGTAATTTCTTTTCATCTAAGTCAGTTAGAGAGAGAGATTGCATTTGAGAGAGTTGTATTTATTCTTTCTTTAAAGTCAATTAGAAAGGATAACATTTGTTTTACAGCTTTAATTTTCCTCGCGAACAAGGCGCTACATCCATCCGCTTCCTCACCTAACACAAGCTCGGCTGCTACTTCATACGTCACTCAATCAGGTACAAAGACTAACTCATGGATTTTAGATTCGGGTGCTACACATCATCTTACATCATCACAAACACAGCTCCACAACCAAACGCCCCTATCTCCCACGGGCCATGGTCCGCAGACAAATGACAAGACACCACTACCCATGACCTCTGTAGGTCACCTGCATATTAAGCCTCAATTCTCGATCCCCAACGTACACCATGTCCCTACTGTCACAATGAACTTACTTTCAGTCTCAATAATCACCTCGCATAACTATACTGCTACCTTCATAGCTTCATCTTGCCTTATACAGGATCCTCACACGGGACAAACGGTTGGGACTGGCCGTAATATTGGTGGCCTATACTACATGGACAAGCTCATCCTCCCCACTCCCACTGCATCCGTCATTTGCCTCCTTAACTCTAAACCAACCACCTGCGACCTCTGGCATCGTCGCCTCGGTCATCTATCTTTACCTCATCTTCGTACCCTTTCCACAACTAGGAAATTAGGAAACTTTTCTACTGATGCTTTGTCACCTTGTACTGGCTGCAAGTTGGCAAAACACTTGGCCCAACCTTTTCAAATAAACAATCAAATTGCTTCCGCTCCTTTCGACCTCATTCATACTGATATCTAGGGACCATCTCGGCATCCATCTCGTGGTGACAATCGTTACTACATAACATTTATTGACGATCACTCCCGTTTTACATGGGTCTACCTGATGAAACATAAATCTGATGCATATGACATCCACAAAAACTTTACAACCATGATCCTCACCCAATTCTCCTCCCACATCAAAATCCTACGCTCAGACTCAAGGGGGGAATAAACATCCCGTTGCCTCACAAAATTCCTTGCCTCTCAGGGAACCCTCTCTCAATTCTCCTGCCTATATGCTCACCAACAAAACGGTGTAGCTGAAAGGCATCACCGACACATCCTCGAAACTACCAGATCACTTTTACTATCTGCATATGTACCCGTTCAGTTTTGGGCAGAAGCTCTCCTTACGAGTGTTTATCTCATCAATCGCACTCCTTCCACTACTCTAAAAGGCCTCACACCCTTTCAACAGCTATACCAAAAACCACCAAACTACTCCTATTTTCGAGTCTTTGGCTGCACATGCTTTGTCCAACTCCCAGCTTCAGAACGCCACAAACTCTCACCCCGATCTGTCATGTGCCTATTCCTTGGATACAGTCTTTATCATAAAGGCCATCGTTACTATGATCCTCATTCTGATCGCCTCCGCATCTCTCCTCATGTCACATTCTTTGAACATCTTTCATACTACGCTTTACCCTCCCCACCTGTACCTTCACCACCAACCACACCCACAAATCTCATCTTTCTTGAACTTGACACATCCAACTCTCCAGCACCACAAACTAATCCAGAGCCAAGTCCAGAAATTAGTCCTCCCACCGAGCAAGTGGCCAGTCCTGACCTACCTCCCGCTACACTGGATCAATCAACCTCTCCACAAACTTCAACCAAACCCGAACCACTCACTACTGACATCCCACCTGAGACAAGATATCCCTCCTGAGATTGCCAACCACCAGCCAAATACCGTGACCCCAACTTCACCTCCATTGCTTTTCACACAGCCACAATGATGACGTCAGATTATGTGGAACCCCATTCTTATCATGATGCAGTCAAACACCCTGAGTGGCAACAGGCAATGCAGGACGAACTCACAGCTCTACAGAAAACTCATACATGGGATCTCACCACCCTTCCTCCAAGAAAGACCCCCATTAGCTGCAAATGGACCTACAAGTTCAAGACTAGAGCAGACGGAACCATCGAGAGTCATAAGGCTCGGTTAGTCACTCGAGGTTTTTCACAATAATATGGGGTGGACTATGAGGAGACCTTTGCACCAGTTGCTAAAATAACTACTATTCAAACATTGCTCACCGTTGCCGCTTCCCGACAATGGCCATTATATCAAATGGATATCAAAAATGTCTTTCTGCACGTCAACATCACTGAGGATATCTACATGACTCCACCACCTGGACTCCCTCACTCTAAAGGTCTCGTCTGTCACCTTCACCGAGCTCTCTATGACCACAAACAGGCACCCCGTGCATGGTTCGCCCGATTCACACAGGTTATGCAACCGGCTGGCTTTCTTCCAAGTGAAAATAATCCAGCAATGTCCATCTCCTCCTCCAACGGCCAATGCACTATCCTCCTCCTCTATGTTGATGACATGATCATTACCGGTGACGATCCATCGACTATCAGCCACATCAAATCTCACCTCCAACAAAAGTTTGAAATGAAAGACCTAGGTAATCTACATTACTTCCTCGGACTGGAGATCACTCAAACACCACGTGGCTACCATCTGTCTCAACAGAAATTTACCATCGACATTATCAATTGTGCAGGTCTAAGAGATTCCAAATCAGCTCGGATGCCCCTCGAACTGAATATCAAACTCAACGCCACCGATGGTGATCCTCTCCCTGATGCAACTAAATATCGACATCTTGTAGGAAGCTTGGTCACCTCACTATCACCAGGCCTGACATCTCTCATGCAGTTCATGTCCTCAGTCAATTTATCACAGCACCTCACTCTCCTCATCAATCAGCACTGTTTCGTGTTCTACGCTACATTCGTGAGACACCATGCAGAGCATTATTCTTCTCAACGTCATCATCACTCATCCTTCGTGGCTATAGTGATGCCGACTAGGCAGATGACACTACCGATCGCAGATCCACCACTGGCTATTGTATCTTCCTAGGCAACTCTCTCATCTCTTGAAAATCTAAGAAACAGGATGTTATCTCTCGCTCTAGTGTAGAATCAATGCCAGAGATCGCCCGTCGGCGATTTCCTCTTTGACATGGGTGTCTCCCGCAGCCACCCCTTCATTGTGACAACATGAGCCATCAAAATAGGCAAAGAATCCCGCCTTCCACTTAACGCATCGAAGCACATAGAGATTGACTGTCATTTCACTCGTCATCATCTCCTGGCTGGCACAATCTCTCTCCCTTATGTTAATACCGATCTTCAACTAGCACATCTATTCACCAAAGCTCACACAATACAACGACATCTATTTATTCTTGGCAAACTACCTTTGGTTAACCCAACCGCAGTTTGAGGGGGGGTGTTAAATATTGCATAGATAGCCTCTTTTGTTTAGTCCCACATCGGGTAGAGTAATAGAACAATGTTACTCACATTGTATATATAGACCACAATACCAATGAATATAATTACCCTTTTTCTCTTGATTTGCTCTGTTTCTAACAGGCTCCACACCTGAAGGAATCTTCAACACAATTTATATAACTAACTTTTGTTACAGGGTGTTTTTACCGAATTAGGCTTCTCTTAATAAATGTTTGTTATCTCATAGAATCAAATATTCAATTCATCAAGTCCATCCAATGGCTAAAAGATTGCATTACTTACGGCACAAAGCATATTATTACAACATGCACGCACGCATACCGCGTGTGCATGAGCACAAACTTACATGTAGATAACATAGTAGTTCACTCGTAGCATACACACAGATCTAACACGCAACATACATGCATGCCTATCCACATAGGGCTGCATGCATGCATGATCACCACAGTTTAATTCATGAAGCAGCGCCAGCGGAGGTCCAGACCATGTCCCATGGCGTGTTGAAGTGGCAGACTTCAATCTTACCGGGTTCGGAGTTGAGCACTTTGAATGCTTCGTGTGTGGGGCTCCACATTGAAGTATCCATGTGACACATGACGGTGCCCTGATTAATCTTCTCCTTGCTCTTCGCATCCAATATCTCCACCTCGTAAACCCTTGTCTTAGGAACAATATGGCAGAAGTACACCAAGTAGGGGAACTCTGTCTGGTGGCAGGTCGCTGAACCATCTCCGCTCACCAGATTGACATCCCCAATCAAAACGTCATCACCGCATCCATTGTTGCTCTGCGTGCTCCGTGCTTCGATGTTGACGGACCCCAACCCCTTGATCACGAAGTCGATCATATCCTCCGCAGATGTGATGCACTTCTTGATCTCTCCAGCGGGGTTCATAGAATGCATGTTGCATTGTTCTACAGTGTGGTCCACTGCCTTGCTAGCCATCCCGTCAGCTGGAGATATGTGGAACATCTTTTTTACTGCGTCCGCGGAGGTGAATGGCGTCGTGCTTGCGATGGACCTCGGCACGAAATGCTGATGTGGCAACAAGCCTCTAAAGTCGACAAAAGGCATTATGTTCCCTTTCCTCAGACTGTTCTCTCTGAAGCTGATGCCGGATGCATCAGTAGCTTCGACCATAAGGATGTGGTCGTCGTTTTCCGCATGGTTATTAGCTAATTTTTCATCCCTGACATCGCTGCCGTAGGCAGGGAACGTAAGTATTTTCTCCCTGACATCGCTGCCGAAGAAAGGGGACCTGTGTATTTTCTCGCTGACCTCGGGATGGTTTTCTAATTCTCTGTCTACGTAGAATGATTTCATATTGTCGGCGTCTGTGATAAGGAGTTCAACAGCGGATTGTGTGGATAGTTTTGAGAGGAAGGCTGGAGGGAGAGGTTTGTTGCTGCCGACCTTCAGATTCCAGTACTGAATTGCGGCGGCCTTGGGGGTGACAGAGGAAGGGATGTCTAGTGATTCAATGGCCCAAACAGAAGAAAGAGGAGATAAACAAAAGAAGAGGAGAAGGGAGACAAACGAGGGGAAGGGAACAGTAGAAGCCATCGCCAAACTTTACTTAGTCGGATGGTTGTGCAAGCTTACTTGTGGAGACGAGGGCTCTATTTATAGATGAATGTAAGGCTCTGTTTATGCATGATGATATATTAATTAACATATAATGAAGTGGTTGAAAGTGTCAATGAGAAAACGCATAACTTTAGGGTACGGATCTTCTCGGCTACTAAAATCGTGGTGGAGATACTACTGCTTAATCACAATCATTGATTATGTAGTGGATGGTTATGATTTTTTCTTTGAGTGCAAATTAGGAATGAGTGCAATACACGGGGTACGGTGAATGTTAAATTTAAAATGTATCATAATCATTTTCCGTTAGTATTAAAAGTAATGTTCTCTTCACTACTTTTTTTTTATAGTGAAAAGGTCCAAATTGATAACTTTATGCACATTGATTATGCTTAATTATTAGTTTCTAAAAAAGGAAGTGCAGATACTATCAGAACATTCCCAAGAATAGAGATTAGTTTAAGAATTTTAACTCTTCCATCTATGATGAACCACCACATTGCTATATGGATCTCTGATAAAATCCTTAATCTAAAAATGGCCATTCTGGTCATTGTACTAAGGCTTCATATTCATATTGCTTCCTCCACTTTCTTTTTTCTTAAGTTAGTCCCTCTGCCATCACCTTAGTTGTAAACTAATTGAGTTTTGTTTTTTTTTTTTTAACACCCATTAGAAATTGGATGTTAATGGTTTGTTGCCACATCCTCAAGTGAGGAATGTACTTTTGATTTTAGTACACCTCTCCATTTAAAATCAATCTAAGCTAATTGCTAACAAAATCAATCGGTTAATGACCTAAGCGGGCCCCATAATTTCTACTTACTCATTGTGAAAGCTAGCAGATTGGATTGTTGGATTTGATAAGAGAAATTCTGGAACTGTCATTTGAGATGGTTTTTAGAGAACAAATGTAGAATTGTATTAATACAGAGAAGCTTCTTTGCATAAGAAAAGATGATGTACTACTACTAACTAATATTGAGTAATTTGCTTTCTCACTTTCGACTTACTTGGATTACACTTTCTTGCTTGTAAATCATTCTTATAATGTGCTACTCCAAGAAAACATTATGTCATGGTACCGGACATTTGGTTTCATGTAATATAATAGATTTTAGCCATAAATTTGGAAGTATTTAAAGGCAAATTGCTAACACGTGGGACTTGTATCAGATAAAAGCAAAGCATCATATTGCTGGATTAGAAAACATGTTTCCACGTTATGTTAGGAAACAATTGGTTAGGGTAGTATTGTCTTTTCAATTTCTATTTAACAAAAATTTTTAACATAGAGTTAAAATAGGATTAATTTGAGAATTGAGAGGATCCAACTTCCTTTTTTGCTTTAAGGTAAATGTTTAGGTAAATGAATGAACTTTCATTGCCGTTGAAAGTTAAGTACAAGACCCAAGTAGGCATCCCTAAGTTTAACATCCAACTTCCTTTTTAGTAGAAGAGAGAATCCAAATCCGACATTTGCTACTTAACATTTATAAGGTGACCATTGCTATATTACAATCATAAAAATAGTGAAAAGATCATTACTACATCATAACCATTGATTTGTTTAGTGAGTGATTGTGATTTGCCTTTGAGTGTAAATTAGGAAAATAGTTCAATTCATTGAGGTATGGTTATTCGTGTATAAATTAACCGTATGATTAACATAGTGGTCTCTTCACCATTTTATTTTTATAGTGGAGAGAATACAAATCCAACCACGAGTAACAATAATCACTTCGGTTTTAAATTCTCACACTCATGCTTGTCCATGTCCATGATATATTTAATTTCAGTGTACGTTGGTAGCTCATCATTTAATTTTGTCTAGAGCTCACCGGAAAAAAGGTCACCGTCCGCAATGATGGACATGGAGACAAACATATTTCACAAAAATAATGATAAAGATTAACATTACCATCGCCTTTTCTTCTTTCATATTGCATTAACCCACACGAAATTATTTTTTGTAATTTCATGCGGTCCCAATGCACTATGTAGAGGTGCTGGCTGATGGCTAAGCAGTGATGCCCCCAAGACGACTCGAATAATGATAAAGACATTCTTCATCATTAATATTAATCATTCTTTCTCTTTCTATAGTGCATCGTGCACTCACATAAAATTATTTTTTGTAATTTCATGCGGTCCCAATGCACTATGTAGAGACAAGGTTGATGGTGTGCTCTAGTAGGACTCTTTCACAAAATGGGAAATTGCTTCAAGAGTGTGAGAATTCAAATCCAACCAAGAGTAACAATAATCACTTCGGTTTTAAATTTGCTTGTCCATATCCATGATATATTTAATTTCAGTGTACGTTGGTAGCCCATCATTTAATAAAGAAGATACTAGCATTCCTGACGTGTGAAAGGGACATTTTAACAAACTTCATTATTTGAAAATTTATAGTGGATTTTGTTGTATTTTGATCTTAAAATCTTAATAAAACTATCCCGCCATATTAGTAAATATAATTTTTTATCCTCTATAACATGTGTTCACATAATTTATATTTCTTTTATTACATAATAAAATGTCATGAATGTTTGTATTTCTTTCACCTACTTAAGTTTAACCCAATATGTTCTCAAAAAATAGTTATTACGATCTGAAAATATCATGTGTGAATAAATCAATTTTATTTATTAAATTTTTAAAAGGTTTTATTATTACATTTTAGTATAATTAATTAATATGACTATTTAATATAAATAGAGAATTATGATAGTGTATTTTTTAAGTTTTACTATCATTCTCTTTAAACCATCACAAATATATTTAAAAATTGGAAGGAAATGAGGAAAAGGACAGCATGTCCTTCAAATGTAACAATGTTCTTTATAATATAATGTAGTATAGATTTGCATGGTATGTTAAATTTTTAGCATGGTATGGTTAATTTCAATATAAGTAGCTAGGTAGCTCGTCATTCAACTTTGTCTACAGCCCAAAAGATATCGATCATCAGCCATATCCTTTACGATGGACATGGAGACCAACATATTTTAAAAATATTGGTGAAAGTTTTGAGGATTTATTCATTTACAGGCTTACAAATGAAGTCTTCTGCAATTTCCTAATACTGTTCAATCTAAGGTGTAATGTTTACCCTTTCAATGAAAAAATAGCCAAAATCTCCTCAATGGTCACTAGCAACTGCCATAAAAATCATTCATTCCATGATTCTCCTTCAAAAACCAAATTAGTCATACTGCAGAATAATTGTCTCTCCAAAAAAAAACAAGAGAAAGTCACCCAAAGCAGAAGAAATTAGTGACAGCTTCATTTATCTAAATGCGTGATCACAAGAAAGTATCAGTGGTTCTTATTTATGAACTAATGATGCATCAAAAATTAGTTATCGTTTATTTAGATAAAGAGCTCAATTCGTTACATTGAATCAAGAGTTTTTTTTTTACCGAGCCTGAGGCAACATGGATCCAGTGGAGAAGTGTCGAGACTCTCGTGGTAATGATATGGAGAAGCATTTTATATATTACAGGAATTGGAGGAACAAGAGACGATAGAGGAAACTAGGTGCACATACTAGAGTGAAAGAAAAGAAGATGATGAGTTGATGAAATTTACTTCAATAGAAGGCAAAATATACACACATGATATTACTGTCCCATTCATATATCAACCTGACATATCTCATCATCCACTATGAGAGGAAGACATCAGGCAACAAGAGCTATACTGAATACCAAATAATTTCTCCTTATCCTAGAAACAGTCGGCGAGATTTTGAAATCTGAACTAACTTCGTTATGTCCCTCAACCAGTCCCAATTATTATTAGTATTATTATTATTATTATTATTTCTTTCATTAACTATACCCCAAATGATGTGAAGGCATAGTTTGGTAAGTTGAGAGCATGCAGTACACCAAGAAAGAAAAATTATCTGATGTTCAAATTAATGTACTTGGATAGAGGAAGTAAAACCTCGGTATCAACCACGGGGCATCTACAAATCCACAAAGAATAGTGTCATGAAGAATTTTTCAATCTACTACGAAGGAATATTAAAAAAAAGGAATGTTATCGATAACAAGTAATACATTTTGGGTTTACAATCCTATGTTCAAATAGAAAAAACATAACAAACTCCTAATAGTACTGAAATTAACAGAAACCATCAGAACTACCGTAAAAACTTCCTAGCTATGATTGCAGAAACTAAATGGTCAAATCTGAGATTCATACTCATTTTGTAATCCAAACAGACTTGAGCAAAATTTTTACAAAATGTCCAATCTTTCAATCTGGAGGAAATTTTGTGAATCTTAATGTCGCAAACCAAATCTGAGATTCATAATGTCGCAAACCAAATCTGAGATTCATACTCATTTTGTAATCCAAACAGACTCGAGCAAAAATTTTACAAAATGTCCAATCTTTCAATCTAGAGGAAATTTTGTGAATCTTAATGTCGCAAACCAAATATCGGGTGGTTTGGTTAATCCCATCTCTAAAAAAAATACATATTATCTCTAGACCACGCTTCACAAACGCAACTTATCTCAAAGGTAAAGATTGGAGGTAAAATATCGCAATGCTTTGTCTAAATCAACCATTGCGTCAACCACGCTGGAAGCAAGTTTGTATCAACTCCTGCTTCGTAAAACATACAACCGATCTATTGCAGAAGTTCCTATTTCATCTGCCAATTAAGAGAAATTCTTTTCTCCAGGACTTTTATCAAGTCCCGCTTCGATACAGCTCTCTCCTTTTCTCAGCTTGTTAAATACTCATAACTCGAGAAATAAGTTCACCCATCACCACCTTCATCGACCAATCTGCCAAAGACTTAACCTTACTTGAAAAGGATGTATTAATCTTTCAGCAACTAGCCTAGGGACCTTTGTATTCTTCTCCTTTAAGTAGACTGCCTTATATCACACATGACATAACTCACAAAAGAGGGGAGAAAAAGGAAAATCGCACACAAATGAATTACAGAGCTATGAAAATAACAGCTGCTCCGTAATCTGACTATGACTAATAAATCTAATATCACATACACATCACAACAAGAATTCAACTGGACATGTAGTTGATACTTGATTGGTCTGTATCTATGCTTATATTAGCTGAATAAAAGGACACAGCATCGATCAGATTCCCCTGATAATATGGCTCTTTCCCTCGCTACCTAAATTACTGCTACTCAAAAGGCAAAGACTGCTAAAGCCCCTTGTGGCAAAAAATGCTCCTTTTTGCTTCGATTTGTTAGTTAGAAAACTAAAAGTTTGATACCCAGAAATTAAATGCTTCTAACTAGCCAGAGGAAGAGAAAAAAAAAATTAGTGTCGGATATTTCCAACGATATCTATCTTGGCTAGTGGGGCTTTGAATAAAATGACATGATACATACAGTAATAAGGTAAGGTAGACTTGAAAAAATTAATTATTATGACGCATGCTGGGACCAGACGCAACAGTGTTATATTGAAACCCTAAACGGTATTTGAATTAAAAAACTATGGGCAACAACAGAATTGCAATACGTATATAATGCATGTAGGACATATGAATTAAAAACAAAACAATGCAGTAGCAAGCCAATCATTTCTGGTTTGCAGGTAACACCAGAATTGCAAACTAACCAATTAGCATTCAACAACTTCTTCCTACAAAATAAATATGAAAAACGTTCAAAAAGGGAAGTAACGGGTTTTGATGAAGTAAATATATGAGCTTGTACGGACTCTTGACACTATGTAGTTCTTAAAAACTACAACAAAAAGAGATAATATGCACGAACATTGTCTTTCACCCTATTATTTGCTAGGGAACATGAATAATTATGAACCAAAATTGGTGGAAACAAGACAGATTAGATTTTAAAAAATTAAATTTCAAGCTATATAATCAAAACTTGAAATGTTAAGCTAAATTCAGGTTTAACTAATAAGAAGTAGGTCCAAACCGCTGCTATTAAAATGAACTATGGCCTGACCCTAACTCATCTCCACTTTCTCAACACCTTGGAAATGAAGGTGGAATCAAGAGAGGCAATGGAGCAGTGATAGAAACAGAGCAAATTAGAGGGTGACGAGACCTAAGCATGCACCAAGACTTTCTATCAATGCTTTCTATGTTTCAAACTTTTGCATATATTTCCTCAATTCCTTTCTGAATATATAGCTTTACATGAGTAAGTCGATAAAACTAGATTGTCTACAAAAAACAGCAAAGATTAAACACTTTGACTATATCACAATTCTGTGACGATGTTAGAGCTTTCATATGGAAGATATTAAAACTAGATTGTGTACAAAAACATCAAAGGTTAGACACTTATCACAATTCTGTGACAAATTGAAGCTTTCATATGGACGATATTTAAACTAGATAGTACAGAAACATCAAAGGTTATTTTCACAAAACACTTGATACTTGTATCCCCTGTCCATGTAAAGATGCTTAATGATGGCTAGAGTCAGAGATATTGCATTATAGTGCATCGCTCTGAAACTTCGATCAACCTGAGAAAAAGCCCATTTAACTCTTTAGACTAATATTCTCCTCCCTTAGATAAGAGAACATCATAAATGCATATACAAATAGTGAGGGGCTATGTTACCTGGGTACTTCTAATCTGAAGCCGTACCCGTACTTGACACGTACCCGTACCCGTACACAAGCTCCTTGGACACTCCTTGCATAATTGCATACATTTATTCGGACATGTACTCAATTATACAATACATGTTTTTAATTTAAAACACTTGTCATACGTTTTTTAGACATATAACCTACACTTCATACCCACTTCTTCAAACTCATTGCCCGTTGGACATAGTTCAGGTTCCGAATTATGATTTTGAAGGGTCGTTTGGATGTCTAGTTCAAAAACTAGTGAGTTTCCAATTTACCATCCACATAATAAAAGGTCTATTTAAATATTAGTACCTCAAATCTTCAATATTTCCAAATTAGTCCCTCAAATCATGAAAATTGCTATTAGGTCCCTCAAATCATCACATTGTTTACAATTAGGTCCCTCTGTCTAAATTAACGTCTATTTGTATAATTTGGATTCAGTTAAGCCTTAATTCCACATGGTTAATTACAATATCGCCCTTATATTAACGTTTCCCCCATAACCCCTAATTCCTTCCTCTGTCTCTTTTATCATGATAGATGAGGGAGAAAATTTTTTCCCAAAACATATGAAATTTCCCAACTAATCCTTCTCTAACTAATTGCATGTTTCTCCTTTTAGTTAATTTTTCAATAATCTCGTACATTTGAAAAGGATAACCGGTGATTTGAAGAAATTTAGAGCTGAAACTGAAGAGATACTGAAGAGTCATTGGAGAAGAAAGATTTTTAATGGGTCTGTGTTTTGCTGCTCTTAATAGGCAAAAGTGGTCTAAAAGGGTTGGCTTCTAAATCGGTTCAGTTTCATAAGGTTAAATCTCAGGGGTATAATGGAAAAATCAATACTAGAAGTAAGATATTAAAGGAATATCTCTTCAAATCTAACTTTTATTAACTAGGGGGACCTAATTATAAGCAATGTGATGATTTGAGGGATCTAATAGCAATTTCCATGATTTGGGGGACTAATTTGGAAATATTGAAGATTTGAGGGACTAATATTGAAATAACCCATAAAAGGAACATAAAACTGTCACAGGATTCTCATCCTTGCTCTCATGTAAATTATTAATTCCAATATATAATATATGTGCATATAAATGTTTATATAGTCGTTTCCTCGTACCCTACCTTTTACAAAGTCAAGGTCCCGTAGCCATATCCGCATTCGCATGAGCACCCGTATCCGACACCCGCACTGCACTCCATGCAACAGAGGTGAGGGGGGAAAATAGCTATGAATTTACTTATCCATACAAGAGATCAAGTAGTCTAATCAATTTTCCAAATTTAAGTTTAAGAGGCATTTAACATGCATAATGAGAAAATAAACTTTTCAAATATAAACTGAATAGGCCTGAAGTATCTTCAAACTTTAAATGGATTTCTTGATACCTTGCTTGGTAATTCCTTGACTATAACCTATAGGCAAATTAAGTAATCTGTTAATCGTTATCGGTATGCAGTAGCCTGCAAATTATGAAGAATCAAACAACTTGACAATAGTAGGTTCACAGATATCATCACTTAGACTTGTAAAGACTACCAACAACCTAAGGAGAATACAACACACATAGGGTAGTAGATCTGTTTAAAATATTTAAATAGCGTAGTACCAAGTACACTATAAACACTTTATCCAACACAATCATTAAAGAAAAGATACAGCCTAGAATCAATTTCTGCCGCTCGATTATCGATACATGCAATATATCAACAGTACTTATCATTGTAAAAATTTAATCTCAAAGAACTTACTTAGCTTGACAGCATATGTATTAAGAGAAACTAACATGATGGAACCTTGTGGCATCCTGAAATGGAAAAGACTAAAATAACAGATTTGAGTCACCTTATTTTCAAGACAAATGAGTAACTATATAAATGCAACTACAGCTTAAACAAGTTACCCACATGGAGCTAGTTAAAAATGACAAAATTATAAGAAAGGGTCACAGAAAAATCATCAAGGACAGAGTCACAGAAGCTAATATACTTAACTATTTCTAAAAGCAAGATGCTATAAATATGGATGACCAATGAGATTATAGGGAAGAAAATTCAAACTCATACGTTCTATTAAACAAACTACTATTGCAGACATGCAGCCGGGCTAACTTTTTGTTAACATACTATTCAGATGGTATAAAAAGAATACCTATAGATAATACTACCACCGTTCTCTTGGTCTTTCATCTGGAAATACAGGAGTAAGAACTTTGCCCTCTTCATTTTCCGAGGCATTTCGAGTTAGCTGTTTTCTTCCTTCCAAAGCTAAGCTGTCGGCATCATCAAACTCTGGAGGTACATCATCCTCTTCATCGCTCCAATCATCTTCACCATCATATTTACCATCACCATCTTCATCACCATCAGACAAGAAACTATCAACATCAGACCAATTCTCACTATCCTCCTCTCCACTCCCTTCCTCTAATTCCCCATCATCTTCGCCATCATTGGTTTTTTGTGGAAACCTCCTTGGGAATCTTGGAACTGCAACAAGTGCCCGCATCTTCTCCTTAAGTACCAACAACTTATCTTTCTCAAGCAATTGGGAATCACGATAAGCTTCACGAAGGAAAACTGAGTCCCTATCCCCCTTCAATGATACATAGAACATATCAGGATGCCTAATCAACATCCCTCTCAACTGCTGTGAAAACCGAAACTCCTCTCTAAAATGAGTGAGGTGATCGACCAATGTCCTCTTCTCTAAAGTGAGGCTCAACATCTCATGAACGACAGCACAAGCATGCTTTTCCTTCTCTGGAGTACCCGACTTCAACTCTGAGAAATCAGAGTAAGGAGATATAAATGGCATTTCGTTAAACATATTAATCCTTCTCATCTCCCCCTTGGAAAGATTCAAACCTTTAGGAAGCTTCACTCTTTTAAACTTGGGTGGCCTATCAATAATCAAATTCCTCTCTTCCGCTTCTCTGACCCTCTTCTCTTCTTGGGCAACCTCAGCTGCCGAGATGGCCAGCTCAGGATCCCAATGAGTCAACTCCAATGCAGGCCCTCGATCAGTAGACACCACTTTGAAATATTGCGGGTACCTTTCACAAATCGTCGACCTGAACTCAGTCGGAAGCCCAAGATCAGCCTTCAAATGGGCAATTTTCTCCAAAAGGATCCTCTTCTCCAACGACATCATAAGCAGTTTCCTCAGTTTCACAACAAGCATCTGCTCCATCTCATTCCTAACCCTCAGTTCCTCCAAATAAACCCTTTCAGCTTCGGGGGTCAATCTGAACTTCAGAGAATAAACCCCCTCCTCCACAATATCAAAAACCGCAGGAAACCTCTTCAACAGTGCGATAAACCGGCGCTTTCGGGTGAGCCCAAGGTCTCGGCGAAACCTACCCAAATCTCTAAGATTCATAATTCTATCAGGTTGGTTCACAAGAATGTTTCTAATCTTGAGAACAAGTTTCAGCTTCTTGTCACGCTGAATTACATTATCGAAGGGGATCTCCTTCCTTCTCTTAACAACGGCTGTTATAGGCCTAAAGGGCAACTGGGTTTTCTTAGGGCTAACTAATTGCAGCGTGTTTTGATTGAAAGATAGGTTTTTGCCAAGAAATGGGGTTTTCTCTATTGATGGCACAAAGAGATGGGTTCTTGTGGATAAGATAGAGGAAGGAGAATATGAGTGAGAAAGTAAGAGAGGGAAAGGGGATGATGCTCTTTGGGAAGAACAAAGGAGTAATTTTGGATCCATCACTCACAGGAAAAATTAAAATTTAAATTTAAATTTAAACAGAGGGAAATTTATAGAGCATGAAGTGATGAACGCTACTGACCTGTACGTATGAAAGAAGAGAAATCAAATAAAGAAAGAAGAAATTTGAAGGATTAAAGGACGAACCAATGCTCGGCTGGGCTGCGGATGAGAGAAACAGAGGAGGGTTTTCGATAAACCCTTTCCTTCTTTGGAAAAGCTCGGCTCATTATCTGATGGAGAGCCGAGAGAGGTGACGAAAAATATCTTGAGTGTAATAAGTCGTATGGGCTCTGAAAAGTGATTGGAGGCGAGTGGGGGATTGGGCCTGGTTTCTTGTGGAAATAACGTGTGGGCTTTCCTATACAGCGATGTGCTGTTTTGAGATTTTTTTCCCCCTTCTTCTCTTGTAAAATATTAGGGGTGGAAGTTCGATTAATGTTCGTGTAATTACTCATTTTCGATTTGGGAGATCGTTTAATAAAAATCAAATAATATTAGTATTTGTATATTAATGAATCGAACATATTACATTTTTTTGCTTATCATTATATTCATTCAAAATTTTATCTCCAAACTCTTGGGGCGATCCTTGGGTCCCTCGTCCAAGTACATTCAGAGTGACTTCACCATGTAGTGAGGAGAATAGAAGGCTTATAGTTTCAGAGCTCATTATTCAAGAGCAACGAGTTTGGGACGAGCACAAGCTAAAGGAGTTATTCTTCCAACATGACATCGAGGAGATTCTCTCTATTCCTCTAGCCGATCCAGGAGTAGACGACAAAATTGATTTGGCATTTTGATTCAAAGGGAGTATTCTCGGTTAAAGTGCCTACTACTTGGAGTTTGAAAGCAGACGTCGTGTCAATCAAACAATGTTATGCGGTAGCACATCGACTAGTAATGAATGTTCACAAAGCCCGTGGTCAATAATATGGCGAGCTACTGTTCCAAATAAAACTAAAATTTTCTCATGGCGAGTGTGCAATAATATTTTACCAACAAAGGATAACCTCATCAGAAGGGGTGTTGAGATTGATCTGATGTGTTGCTTGTGTGGCGAGAAGGAAGAATCCATTCTGCATATGATATCTGAGTGCCCAAAGAGCATCGAGGCATGGAAAGAAATACGATTAGCAGATGCTATTGATAAAGTTCGAGGAAATAACTCTAAATGGTGGATTGTTGATTTAGGGGAGAAGATAGATATCCATGGGCCGGAGCTTTTATTAATGACACTTTGGCACTTATGGCATAACAAGAATCAAGTGAGGATGGGCAAGGAGTCGTCATCTACAAAAAATTTATGTCTCTCAGCAGCAAATTTACTCTCTGAGTATCAACTCGCTCAAGAGTACAAACATGTTCCTAGAGCTCATCAAACCGAATCACCAAGAAAAAATTTAGAGGGGCCTTCAATGTTTGTTGATGGAGCTTGGTTAAAGGATTCGAAGAAGGGCGGTGTGGGGATAGTCATTTTCAATGAGGCCAAGACATATATAGCATCAAAGGCAATTCCAATAAAGAAGATCGATTCATCTGCAACTATTGAAGCTCTGGCTATTCACGAGGGATTAAAGTTCGCTTCAATAAATGCAGATCTCCACCATCTCAATATTTAGTGATGCTCTAAATATGGTTCGTGAATTTCGCAATTCGGGGGAATCACTAGCAGGCTATGGAGGCATTGTCGAGGGGGCTAAACATCTAGAAAGGAGTTTCTCAGTCATATCATATAGTTTTATTAGGAGAGATGAGAATTGTGTAGCCCATCGACTAGCTAATATTGCACTAGGCCTTTCATGTTATAAGTTATAACTCATGGGTCGGAGAAATCCTAGAGTGGATTGACTCCTTGTTCGCTCATTGATTTGATTAATAAAGAAGGTCTTTCATCAAAATTTTATCTCCTTTAACTTTGTTTTATCACACATGATGCTGTATCTTTAATGCAGGGTACACTTTTTAGTTTAGATTCTGCTGATTCTGAGAGATGTAAGAGACTTAAATATTTTTAACAAAATATTCAAATTATAGATTTATACATTATAATAAGGGAACCAATTTTAATTATGAATGTAAATGTTATTAAAAATAAAATTCTTTAGAAATGAAAGTATTTTTAACCAAATCAAAATATCTTCTTAGTTGAATATTTTACCGTTCACAGAAGATAGATATTAATCCAATAAATATATTTTAATATTTGATAAATACTCCTTTCGGAATTGGATTCAAAGAACATTCACATTCAGATTCAAATTTGTATACTTTAAACGAATATAGATAAAGAGAAAATTGCCTCCACCCCTCTGGATATTAGAAATATTTAGAATCCATGCTTCCTCCCCTTTGAAAAAAAGTCTAATTCCTATGCCTCCCTAGACTTTTAATTTCTTACCGAAACCCCCCTTGTCCCCACCATAATTCTCAAATAATCCTAAAATACCCCTGACTTGTCATCTATATAGACCATCGCTCACCCTCCCATCACCGCTCCTCGTTGGGGATATCCATTCGGTTCCGATTCCGGATACACATTGAGGATCCCAAATTCTATACTTGACGATTGAAGCACCAGCCTGTTTGGATAGAGGGGCATATGGAAGAAGTGAAGATAGGGGAACCTATTCAGTCTGTCCGAAAAGTTTTTAAGAGCGAAAGTATTCTCATTTATTCCCGTTGATTAACTGACAATCAATAAAAATTTGTTCCCCCCAAATTACGGTGGAACCTAGAGGAAAAAAATCTCTTATCTTCTCTTCTCTCACTTATTTTCCCTTAGGGTGTGTTTGTTTGGGGAAAAAAAGTGAGAAAGAGGTGGAAAGGCACTGTTTGTGTCGAAAAGAAACTTTTGGGGATAAAAATTTTTCGATTTTTGTGTTTGTTTCAAAAAAAAAGAGAAAAATTTTCTTGGAAGTGGAGAAAGTGGTGGTTTTAGGTGGAATTGAATTCCACCATTCGGTGGAATTGGGCTCGAACGAGTTGGAAACAAACGAAAAATAAATTTTTATTAAATCGATGGGATAGATGAGGCGGGAACCAAACTCCCACCTGCTACTTTAATCTCTCTCTCTCTCTCTCTCTCTCTCTTCATCACACTAATTTGGGAAAACCCTAGATACATTCGGGCACCACATGATCTCGTTCTTCACCGGAAAAATGGTGAAGAATTTTCCCTAGATCCGGGCACTGCCGCTACTTCTTCCGATCTTTCTCGTTCTCATGTGTAGATTTGGGGAAAATTATCGACCGTTAAAAGCCCTAAAGATCTATCTTTTCATCCTATTGGCGTTCGGATCTAGCAATTATGCGCCTCAAGTCCCAAAAGGTTTCAGCTTGGCTTTCACTTGTTATGAACAAAATTATGGTTGATTGGTATATTTATAAATATATGATGGTTTTAGCTTTTCCTTCCACTTTTTTGTTGGAGCCAAACTAAGAAAGTTGATTGGAAATGATTTCCAACAAGTTTTTGGGTGAAACAAACAAAATAAACTCTTTCCAAGAAAAGCATGGAAAAGCATAGAAATGACATTTTAGTACAAGATTTGTTTTCTAGGATATTTGGGAATTGAAACAAACACACCCTTAACTTCCACTACCCCCAACAAAATTCAAACATGCCCTAAAACTAGAAAGCGAGCAACTTCTAATCAAATTGCTTACTTGTTTATCCCAACGCAGGAAATCATCTATCTCTTAGAAAGAATGGGCGGTTATTGCTCAATTATGTTATTGATTTCTGGTAGAGTCCCTTTCATTGTATTAACACCATATACCAAGAAATTATGGTTGACTTTGAGAGTTAAACTTATGGCATAACAAGAATCAAGTGAGGATGGGCAAGGAGTCGTCATCTACAAAAATTTATGTCTCATGACAAATTTACTCTCTGAGTATCAACTCGCTCAAGAGTACAAACAGTTCCTAGAGCTCATCAAACCGAATCACCAAGAAAAATTTAGAGGGCCTTCAATGTTTGTTGATGGAGCTTGGTTAAAGGATTCGAAGAAGGGCGGTGTGGGGATAGTCATTTTCAATGAGGTCGTGAATATGGGGCCCACCCGTGGGTGTGTGCATCACCAAACCGCAACGGTTTCTCAGGGCCCTGCGTGGGTGTGTGCATCACCAAACCGCAGAACGCGGTTTCTCTCGGCCCACCCACGGGTGTGCATCACCAAACCGCAGAACGCGGTTTCTCCTGCGGAAAACAAAAAGAAGTTTTTTAGTCCCACATCGAAACTTAAAGGAAATAGTTCTTTATTTTCCTATAAATAAAGAACTAAAACCTAGGGTTATTGGTGTGGAGAAAAGTGAAGAAAAAGGAGAAAAAGCTAGGGTTTTGGCGCAGAGAGAAAGAGAAAGCTTGAGAGATTCTACAAGAGAGGTCAATTCTCTTGGGTAAAAATTAAAGTTTTTTCTTTGGGACGAGCTTGTGGATTGTACAAGTCGTCGGTGTTCTTTATAGTCAAATCTCCTCACCTCCGAGTGGGCGTAGGCAATCTTAGAACCATAAATCTGTCTTCTTGAAGTGTGGTGGCTATGTTGTAGGTTCCATGATTGTCCTAAATCTGTTGAGAGGAAGAGTAGATATCTCACTTGGTTGGGATATTTTACTTTCTATTCTTGTTTCCTTCGTGAAGCGGGAATATATATCAAAGCCTTCTCTGGTGATATCTGGCGTCGGCTTGACCATCATCCCATGAAGGCCAAGACATATATAGCATCAAAGGCAATTCCAATAAAGAAGATCGATTCATCTGCAACTATTGAAGCTCTGGCTATTCACGAGGGATTAAAGTTCGCTCAACAGCTCGGTATCTCCACCATCTCAATATTTAGTGATGCTCTAAATATGGTTCGTGAATTTCGCAATTCGGGGGAATCACTAGCAGGCTATGGAGGCATTGTCGAGGGGGCTAAACATCTAGAAAGGAGTTTCTCAGTCATATATTATAGTTTTATTAGGAGAGATGAGAATTGTGTAGCCCATCGACTAGCTAATATTGCACTAGGCCTTTCATGTTATAAGTTATAACTCATGGGTCGGAGAAATCCTAGAGTGGATTGACTCCTTGTTCGCTCATTGATTTGATTAATAAAGAAGGTCTTTCATCAAAATTTTATCTCCTTTAACTTTGTTTTATCACACATGATGCTGTATCTTTAATGCAGGGTACACTTTTTTAGTTTAGATTCTGCTGATTCTGAGAGATGTAAGAGACTTAAATATTTTTAACAAAATATTCAAATTATAGATTTATACATTATAATAAGGGAACCAATTTTAATTATGAATGTAAATGTTATTAAAAATAAAATTCTTTAGAAATGAAAGTATTTTTAACCAAATCAAAATATCTTCTTAGTTGAATATTTTACCGTTCACAGAAGATAGATATTAATCCAATAAATATATTTTAATATTTGATAAATACTCCTTTCGGAATTGGATTCAAAAGAACATTCACATTCAGATTCAAATTTGTATACTTTAAACGAATATAGATAAAAGAGAAAATTGCCTCCACCCCTCTGGATATTAGAAATATTTAGAATCCATGCTTCCTCCCCTTTGAAAAAAAGTCTAATTCCTATGCCTCCCTAGACTTTTAATTTCTTACCGAAACCCCCCTTGTCCCCACCATAATTCTCAAATAATCCTAAAATACCCCTGACTTGTCATCTATATAGACCATCGCTCACCCTCCCATCACCGCTCCTCGTTGGGGATATCCATTCGGTTCCGATTCCGGATACACATTGAGGATCCCAAATTCTATACTTGACGATTGAAGCACCAGCCTGTTTGGATAGAGGGGCATATGGAAGAAGGGAAGATAGGGGAACCTATTCATTCTGTCCGAAAAGTTTTTAAGAGCGAAAGTATTCTCATTTATTCCCGTTGATTAACTGACAATCAATAAAAATTTGTTCCCCCCAAATTACGGTGGAACCTAGAGGAAAAAAAATCTCTTATCTTCTCTTCTCTCACTTATTTTCCCTTAGGGTGTGTTTGTTTGGGGAAAAAAAGTGAGAAAGAGGTGGAAAGGCACTGTTTGTGTCAGAAAGAAACTTTTGGGGATAAAAATTTTTCGATTTTTGTGTTTGTTTCAAAAAAAAAAAAGAGAGAAAAATTTTCTTGAAAGTGGAGAAAGTGGTGGTTTTTAGGTGGAATTGAATTCCCAGCCATTCGGCTGGAATTGGGCTCGAACGAGTTGGAAACAGCCTGAAAAATAAATTTTTTATTAAATCTGATGGGATAGATGAGGCGGGGAACCAAACTCCCACCCGCGCCTTAACTCTGTTCCTCTCTCTCTCTCTCTCTCTCTCTTCATCACACTAATTTGGGGGAAAACCCTAGATACATTCGGGGCACCGCCGCGATCTCTCGTTCTTCATCGGAAAAAATGGTGAAGAATTTTCCCCTAGATCTGGGCACCTGCCGCTACTTCTTCCGATCTTTCTCGTTCTCATGTGTAGATTTGGGGGAAAATTATACGACCGTTAAAAGCCCTAAAGATCTATCTTTTCATCCTATTGGCGTTCAGATCTAGCAATTGTCTGCCTCAAGTCCCAAACAGGTTTCAGTTTGGCTTTCAGTTTGTTATGAACAAAATTATGGTTGATTGGTATATTTATAAATATATGATGGTTTTAGCTTTTCCTTCCACTTTTTTTGTTGGAGCCAAACTAAGAAAGTTGATTGGAAATGATTTCCAACAAGTTTTTTTGGGTGAAACAAACAAAATAAACTCTTTCCAAGAAAAGCATGGAAAAGCATAGAAATGACATTTTAGTACAAGATTTGTTTTCTAGGATATTTGGGAATTGAAACAAACACACCCTTAACTTCCACTACCCCCAACAAAATTCAAACATGCCCTAAAACTAGAAAACGAGCAACTTCTAATCAAATTGCTTACTGTTTATCCCAACTGCAGGAAATGCGGCATCTATCTCTTAGAAAGAATGGACGGTTATTGCTCAATTATGTTATTGATTTCTGGTAGAGTCCCTTTCATTGTATTAACACCATATACCAAGAAATTATGGTTGACTTTGAGAGTTAAACTTATAGTTTAACATTTAGATGTCTGAGATGTCTGTATGTTGAATCTGGCAACGACCAATTACTCGCGATCTAACACCCTATGCACTCAAATCTAGCACAGAATTATTGAACTAACCTAAAATTCCCAAGAAAAAGCGACCATTTGTAGGAATTGATGATGGATGGCCTATAGAATTTATTACCTGGAATCGAGAGCGATTCTTAAAGCGCCGTCATCACCTGTGTTCGCTTGATTGTTGAGAATCCGAACTCAGATCTGACAATGAGCGGTGGTGATGCACCAGCGACATCAACTGGGCGGATGAGTCGTCATTTGTATAAAGCCTAAATTGCACTTAAATGCCATATAGTTTCACCAACTCTGCACATAAGTGACTTCTATTTTAAAACCGAGCAAATAAATGCCCTATAGTATTTAAATACTGCAGAGAAATGTCCTAAAGTTTCAAAATGTTGTGACTTTGTTTACTTAATGCATGTTGGTGCCCTTTGTTTATCCAATAGTGCATATAAATACCTTCAGATTGTAAATAATCTCACTTTAATACCCTAAAGTTTCTAAAAGTTACACTTTAGTACCACGCTATATGATACTCTTGGATACATAGAGAAATGTTAACACCATCCGGTTTTTTAACTCGTGGTATTGATCCGCAATATTTAAATACTTTGGGATATTTATTTACTCCTTTTAAAATTAGGATCACTTAAGTGCAATGTTGGTGACACTATAGGGCATTTAAGTGCAATTTAGCGTTGTATAAATGACAGATGAGGGGTATTTTTAGGTGAACAGACCATATTGGTGGGGACAATGGGGGCTTAAGAAGTGAGCAAAAGTTAAGGGGGTAAAGGCATTTGATTTCTTTTCTAGAGGGGCTTGACTTTTAAAAGCCCGGGGATGGAGGCAATTTTCCCCGATATAAACACCTCCGTTTTCTATACAATTTGTTTACTATTGTACTCATAGTAAGTCCAATATTTTCCTTTTCCCTCAATTAATATTTTTTAAATTTCAGAAACAAGAATTCAAAGTTAAGTGAGATAAGAAGAAAAGGAACTATGCCATCGGCTATGCATAGAAAAACAAAACAAATATTGAACACTTTGGAATTTTTATTCCAATAGTTCTTATTTGTTAAGGTCAAATTCCCTACAAAAATGCGTAAAAGGTAAAATTTAAGAAATCATTCTTCTTTCAAATCAATTTCCAGGGCTCAATGGAATTTCATAAGACAATGAGAGCAGAATGTCTAAATTCTCAAGACTCACATCTATATCTACACTACTATATAATAAACCTAGTGGGGATAATAAAAGTTGGATGAGTGATGGACATTTTCAAGATTCTAAATCATGACATGAGAATATGATTTGAACTCACATAATTAAGATTGTAATTTTTCAAGAAACATTTATTTTCTTTCTTTTCCTTTCTTTTTTCTTTTTATTTCTGACATTCTAAATCATGAATTGATAATACACAAATAATTAGATGGCAATATCCCCACTTTTCTTTTTTTATTTTAATCACTTACACTAATTATATTATCCTCAATTAGGAAACTACTCAACAAAATTGTGTTAAAGATAGATTTAATTGCTAAATAACAGTTTAAGATACATTTTCTATGTAGAACTCCATAATAAAATTGCATAAATTAAATCATCATCAAACTATTAGAAAGAATGGACGGTTATTGCTCAATTATGTTATTGATTTCTGGTAGAGTCCCTTTCATTGTATTAACACCATATACCAAGAAATTATGGTTGACTTTGAGAGTTAAACTTATAGTTTAACATTTAGATGTCTGAGATGTCTGTATGTTGAATCTGGCAACGACCAATTACTCGCGATCTAACACCCTATGCACTCAAATCTAGCACAGAATTATTGAACTAACCTAAAATTCCCAAGAAAAAGCGACCATTTGTAGGAATTGATGATGGATGGCCTATAGAATTTATTACCTGGAATCGAGAGCGATTCTTAAAGCGCCGTCATCACCTGTGTTCGCTTGATTGTTGAGAATCCGAACTCAGATCTGACAATGAGCGGTGGTGATGCACCAGCGACATCAACTGGGCGGATGAGTCGTCATTTGTATAAAGCCTAAATTGCACTTAAATGCCATATAGTTTCACCAACTCCTGCACATAAGTGACTTCTATTTTAAAACCGAGCAAATAAATGCCCTATAGTATTTAAATACTGCAGAGAAATGTCCTAAAGTTTCAAAATGTTGCACTTTGGTGCCCTCTTGTTTACTTAATGTTGCATGTTGGTGCCCTCTTGTTTATCCAATAGTGCATATAAATACCTTCAGATTGTAAATAATCTCACTTTAATACCCTAAAGTTTCTAAAAGTTACACTTTAGTACCCTACGTTATATGATACTCTTGGATACATAGAGAAATGTTAACACCATCTGGGTTTTTTTAACTTCAGGGTATTGATCTGCAATATTTAAATACTTTGGGATATTTATTTACTCGGTTTTAAAATTAGGATCACTTAAGTGCAATGTTGGTGACACTATAGGGCATTTAAGTGCAATTTAGCGTTGTATAAATGACAGATGAGGGGTATTTTTAGGTGAACAGACCATATTGGTGGGGACAATGGGGGCTTAAGAAGTGAGCAAAAGTTAAGGGGGTAAAGGCATTTGATTTCTTTTCTAGAGGGGCTTGACTTTTAAAAGCCCGGGGATGGAGGCAATTTTCCCCGATATAAACACCTCCGTTTTCTATACAATTTGTTTACTATTGTACTCATAGTAAGTCCAATATTTTCCTTTTCCCTCAATTAATATTTTTAAATTTCAGAAACAAGAATTCAAAGTTAAGTGAGATAAGAAGAAAAGGAACTATGCCATCGGCTATGCATAGAAAAACAAAACAAATATTGAACACTTTGGAATTTTTATTCCAATAGTTCTTATTTGTTAAGGTCAAATTCCCTACAAAATGCGTAAAAGGTAAAATTTAAGAAATCATTCTTCTTTCAAATCAATTTCCACGGGGCTCAATGGAATTTCATAAGACAATGAGAGCAGAATGTCTAAATTCTCAAGACTCACATCTATATCTACACTACTATATAATAAACCTAGTGGGGATAATAAAAGTTGGATGAGTGATGGACATTTTTCAAGATTCTAAATCATGACATGAGAATATGATTTGAACTCACATAATTAAGATTGTAATTTTTCAAGAAACATTTATTTTCTTTCTTTTCCTTTCTTTTTTCTTTTTTATTTCTGACATTCTAAATCATGAATTGATAATACACAAATAATTAGATGGCAATATCCCCACTTTTCTTTTTTATTTTAATCACTTACACTAATTATATTATCCTCAATTAGGAAACTACTCAACAAAATTGTGTTAAAGATAGATTTAATTGCTAAATAACAGTTTAAGATACATTTTCTATGTAGAACTCCATAATAAAATTGCATAAATTAAATCATCATCAAACTATTAAATGAAAATGTAAGACTAATCATATAATTGATGTGCTAGTGTTATGTAGAATAACCCTTTCTGCTTATTTCACTGTGCGGAATGAAGAAAGCCATGAAGAGAATGAATATTCCTATATATAA
This sequence comes from Asparagus setaceus, assembly GCA_012295165.1. Lineage (NCBI taxonomy): Eukaryota > Viridiplantae > Streptophyta > Magnoliopsida > Asparagales > Asparagaceae > Asparagus > Asparagus setaceus. The sequence continues at coordinate 67,218,407 of CM022705.1, read as the reverse complement.
CTTGAAATTTCTCTGTCGCCCAAATTTTTAACCTATCACAATTCACAATGGATGCACATGCAATGCTAAGTGCATGTCTAAGCTCGCTTGATACTTGAATTATTTTTGTATCCGGTACACGAAGTAGTTTTATTGTGTAAATTGTGGAATTGGAGTGATATAAAACAAAATGTTTTGCACAAATTTACTGGAAATATGAAAGTCGTGTATATGGAGCTAGCCTTATCCATTTGTTATCTAACAGCTTAGCCAAACGATGATGACCGTTTAAGCTTTGCCCTCCCTCATCTCTGCAACAGTGGAGTCTAGACTCCAATGGAGCAAACTATCTCCAATCCTCAAAATATACCGTCTTCAATCCACAAATCTCTAAAACAAGAAAGAAAAGAGATACCGACTCAAGGTCCAGTGTCTTCAAACTACAGATCCAGTCACAGAAAACCCAGTATCTGCTCAGTCTCTTCTTCAAACTCCCAGCTCCTCAGCATCATTACAATCTCATGATTCATCCAAGCAAATCCATGCCCAGATCATTAAAAGTGGAGAAAAATGGATGTCTTGTTCTCTTACGCAACCTTATCCAATTGTGCGTAGAAACTGGAGACACCCAGTCAGCAGCAATGTTGTTTTCTGCAGGTTTAGATAGCGGCTCTCTCTCATTGAGCAACCTAACAGATGCATTTGATAAAGGAAGAGTGAATCCCTACGAGTTCCTTAGAATTTTTCAGCATTTGCATAGAGCTGGAAGTGTCTCAAATGTCAGAATTCTCACTGCAGCTGTAAAAATATCAGCAGAGTTGGGTGATTCGTGGCTTGCTTTCCAAATCCATGCCTTAATTGCTAAATCAGGCTTAGATGCTGAAACCCTTCTGAAGTGTTTTCTGTTGGATTTTTATGCAGAATTTGTGAGCATGGAATCGACAGAGAAGTTGTTTCGAGAAACACCTGTAAAATGTGATGTACTTTGGAATAAAGCCGTTATGTTGAATGCAGAGAAGGAATTATGGTGGAAAGCTATTGAGTTATTCCGCGAGATGCAGAGTTCAAATGTGAAGGCCGATGAAATCACTATTGCTAAAATTCTCAATTCATGTGGGAGAGTTGAGGCTATTAAGCTTGGCAAACAAATACATGGGCATGTAATTAGATCACGACTTCTATCAAACCTGTTAGTGAGCAATTCATTGATCACAATGTACTCCAAGAACTCTTCTATAGAATTTAAATACCGCAGAAATGTCCTAAAGTTTCAAAATGTTGCACTTTGGTGCCCTCTTGTTTACTTAATGTTGCATGTTGGTGCCCTCTTGTTTATCCAATAGTGCATATAAATACCTTCAGTTGTAAATAATCTCACTTTAATACCCTAAAGTTTCTAAAGTTACACTTTAGTACCCTCGTTATATGATACTCTTGGATACATAGAGAAATGTTAACACCATCCGGGTTTTTAACCGTGGTATTGATCTGCAATATTTAAATACTTTGGGATATTTATTTACTCGGTTTTAAAATTAGGATCACTTAAGTGCAATGTTGGTGACACTATAGGGCATTTAAGTGCAATTTAGCGTTGTATAAATGACAGATGAGGGGTATTTTTAGGTGAACAGACCATATTGGTGGGGACAATGGGGGCTTAAGAAGTGAGCAAAAGTTAAGGGGGTAAAGGCATTTGATTTCTTTTCTAGAGGGGCTTGACTTTTAAAAGCCCGGGGATGGAGGCAATTTTCCCCGATATAAACACCTCCGTTTTCTATACAATTTGTTTACTATTGTACTCATAGTAAGTCCAATATTTTCCTTTTCCCTCAATTAATATTTTTAAATTTCAGAAACAAGAATTCAAAGTTAAGTGAGATAAGAAGAAAAGGAACTATGCCATCGGCTATGCATAGAAAAACAAAACAAATATTGAACACTTTGGAATTTTTATTCCAATAGTTCTTATTTGTTAAGGTCAAATTCCCTACAAAATGCGTAAAAGGTAAAATTTAAGAAATCATTCTTCTTTCAAATCAATTTCCACGGGGCTCAATGGAATTTCATAAGACAATGAGAGCAGAATGTCTAAATTCTCAAGACTCACATCTATATCTACACTACTATATAATAAACCTAGTGGGGATAATAAAAGTTGGATGAGTGATGGACATTTTTGAAGATTCTAAATCATGACATGAGAATATGATTTGAACTCACATAATTAAGATTGTAATTTTTCAAGAAACATTTATTTTCTTTCTTTTCCTTTCTTTTTTCTTTTTTATTTCTCGGACATTCTAAATCATGAATTGATAATACACAAATAATTAGATGGCAATATCCCCACTTTTCTTTTTTATTTTAATCACTTACACTAATTATATTATCCTCAATTAGGAAACTACTCAACAAAATTGTGTTAAAGATAGATTTAATTGCTAAATAACAGTTTAAGATACATTTTCTATGTAGAACTCCATAATAAAATTGCATAAATTAAATCATCATCAAACTATTAAATGAAAATGTAAGACTAATCATATAATTGATGTGCTAGTGTTATGTAGAATAACCCTTTCTGCTTATTTCACTGTGCGGAATGAAGAAAGCCATGAAGAGAATGAATATTCCTATATATAACTTGAAATTTCTCTGTCGCCCAAATTTTTAACCTATCACAATTCACAATGGATGCACATGCAATGCTAAGTGCATGTCTAAGCTCGCTTGATACTTGAATTATTTTTGTATCCGGTACACGAAGTAGTTTTATTGTGTAAATTGCGGGAATTGGAGTGATATAAAACAAAATGTTTTGCACAAATTTACTGGAAATATGAAAGTCGTGTATATGGAGCTAGCCTTATCCATTTGTTATCTAACAGCTTAGCCAAACGATGATGACCGTTTAAGCTTTGCCCTCCCTCATCTCTGCAACAGTGGAGTCTAGACTCCAATGGAGCAAACTATCTCCAATCCTCAAAATATACCGTCTTCAATCCACAAATCTCTCTCTAAAACAAGAAAGAAAAAGAGATACCGACTCAAGGTCCAGTGTCTTCAAACTACAGATCCAGTCACAGAAAACCCAGTATCTGCTCAGTCTCTTCTTCAAACTCCCAGCTCCTCAGCATCATTACAATCTCATGATTCATCCAAGCAAATCCATGCCCAGATCATTAAAAGTGGAGAAAAATGGATGTCTTGTTCTCTTACTCGCAACCTTATCCAATTGTGCGTAGAAACTGGAGACACCCAGTCAGCAGCAATGTTGTTTTCTGCAGGTTTAGATAGCGGCTCTCTCTCATTGAGCAACCTAACAGATGCATTTGATAAAGGAAGAGTGAATCCCTACGAGTTCCTTAGAATTTTTCAGCATTTGCATAGAGCTGGAAGTGTCTCAAATGTCAGAATTCTCACTGCAGCTGTAAAAATATCAGCAGAGTTGGGTGATTCGTGGCTTGCTTTCCAAATCCATGCCTTAATTGCTAAATCAGGCTTAGATGCTGAAACCCTTCTGAAGTGTTTTCTGTTGGATTTTTATGCAGAATTTGTGAGCATGGAATCGACAGAGAAGTTGTTTCGAGAAACACCTGTAAAATGTGATGTACTTTGGAATAAAGCCGTTATGTTGAATGCAGAGAAGGAATTATGGTGGAAAGCTATTGAGTTATTCCGCGAGATGCAGAGTTCAAATGTGAAGGCCGATGAAATCACTATTGCTAAAATTCTCAATTCATGTGGGAGAGTTGAGGCTATTAAGCTTGGCAAACAAATACATGGGCATGTAATTAGATCACGACTTCTATCAAACCTGTTGGTGAGCAATTCATTGATCACAATGTACTCCAAGAACTCTTCTATAGAATTTGCAAGAAGAGTGTTTGAATCCATACCAAACCCGAGTCTTGTCTCGTGGAACTCCATGATCTCTTGTTGTTCTCTCAATGGCTTTCTAGTCAAATCAATGGAGCTTTTCAATGACATGGTTGAATCTGGGATGGAGACCGACTTGGTGACATGGAACTGCCTCATCTCCGGTCACTCTCTTCATGGATTCAATCACGAAGTTTTTGAACTTTTTAGAAGAATGCAATTTAAGGGTCTGAAGCCCAGTTCGAGCACAATCACCAGCGTTCTTCGTGCAGTTTCTGGGTCTAATTTGATTAAATTTGGGAAAGAAATACATGGATGTGTGATGAGAAATGGTCTCGAATGCAATGTATACACTGGAACTTCACTTGTAGATATGTACTTGAAATGCTGCAGTTTGTCAAATGCTCGTAGGCTTTTTGATACTATGAAGCATAGGAATGTAATTACTTGGAATTCTCTGATAACAGGGTATGCCTATGCTGGTTTCTTGATGAAGCTCTACAACTTCTGAAGAGAATGGAGAATGGAGGCCTTCAGCCTAACATAACCACATGGAATGCTTTGATTTCTGGTTACTCGATGAAAGGGCAGAGCAAGCAAGCTTTAGTCTTGATTCGTCAACTGAAATCGATAGGGCAAAAGCCAAATGTGGTCTCATGGACTGCTATAATCTCTGGATGTTGTCAGAATGAGCAGTACGAAGATAGTTTATACTTCTTCACTGAGATGCAGAAAGAAGGAATCAAGCCCAATTCAGCTACTCTTGCAACTGTTCTCCGAGCTTGTTCAAGTCTCGCTTTGCTAAATAAGGGAGAAGAGATTCACTGTTTTGCAACAAGGAGAGGATTGGATACAGATATATATGTAGCTACATCATTCATTGATATGTACTCTAAATCTGGAAGCTTACGAAATGCTTACCAAGTCTTTAGGAAGATTGAAAACAAGAATCTAGCTTCATGGAATGCAATGATCATGGGCTTCGCAGTTTATGGCCAAGCGAAACAAGCCTCTTTGCTTTTCAATGAGATGTCTAAATTAGGGGTTAAACCTGATGGAATAACTTTCACTGCACTTCTCTCAAGTTGCAGGCATTCAGGTCTGATCACTGAAGGATGGAAGTACTTTGATGAAATGAAAACTAAGTATGGGGTTGTTCCGAGATTAGAGCATTATACTTCCATTGTTGATCTCCTAGCTCGATGGGGGTATCTTGATGAAGCATTGGACTTCATACAAGACATGCCATTAGAGCCTGATGCCAGCCTGTGGGGTGCTGTACTTGGAGCTTGTAGAACTCACAGAAATCTTGAGATTGCAGAGATAGCTGCTAGAAATCTGTTCAAGTTAGAGCCACATAACTCTGCGAACTATCTATTGATGATGAGTTTATATGCATATGAGAATCGATGGGAAGATGTGGAGAATATGAGAAATGCAATGAATGCAGCTGGATTGAAAAGCAAAGCTGGATGGAGCTGGATTCAAATTGTACAAACTGTGCATGTTTTCTCTGCTGAAGGGAAACAACATGAAGATATTGGAGAGATATATTTCGAATTGTATCAGTTGGTTTCTGAATTGAGGAAGTCAGGTTATGTTCCTGATACAAGCTGCATTGTTCGTAATGTTAGAGAGGAAGCGAAGGAGAAATTGTTGATGGCTCATACTGAGAAGTTGGCGATAACCTACGGATTGATCAATACTAGTAAAACTACAATGATTAGAGTGATAACAAATACAAGGGTATGCAATGACTGCCACACAATGGCAAAGTGTGTGTCGAAGATTACAGGTCGAGAGATATACCTTAGAGATGGTGTGCGATTTCACCATTTCAGAGGTGGGGAATGTTCCTGCAATGATTACTGGTAGAAGTTGAAAGAGGAACTTATACTGATTATGAGATGTGCTGATAGCTAAATCAATCGATCGGTGTAACCTGCTTGTGGACTGAACTCAGAAGCCTTGATCATGGATAGAGAGGCCATAAAGAAGTGCCAATTTGAGAAAATAGTGCAGTTGAAAGAAAATAATTGATAACCCAAAGCTCAGAAACTATAGCAAGATGAAAGGTCTGATGAGAAACACGTGTGTTAAGAAATATCAATGAAGATGACATAGGAATCGATAGAAGTATTATAAGACTGGGAAATAATGTTGAAGATGTCGTAGTTTGTAAAATATATGTGAATGAGATGATTGAAACATTTAACTTCAGAAATTATCGTTTGATACTATACCTCCAATATATGAAATATGACAGCTTTCTCAACTACACATGCATTTCTAACAAGAAAAAGTAATGAATGCCTCTCCACAAAATACATCTTTCAAAGGAGAGCTATATATTAGACTTTAAAAAAATAATCCATTCCATTGAAATAACAAAAGAATTCACCTTCCTGAAGAGGGAGAGGGAGAGGGAGGAACAAGTATTGGTTGTGAAATAACAATAGCATTCAAATAGCAGAAAACATCAAATTGCTGTCGAACAAACACTCGACCCAGTTGTGCTGGTCAGCTCCGAGCACGGTCAGGCTGCACCACAAGGGCAGAACCACTCACATCAGTGCATTTCCATGGTACTTCCCTCGATCCAGCGTTCAAAAGCTTAACATTATACAGACAGATGCCAGTGAAGGGTGAGTTCTTGATACCCTTTATCAACCCAGGCTGCTGCACTTCCTCACCCCAAACATTCTTGATCGTCAACCCACTGACAGCAGGCAAAGCATTCGGATTGAACTTATCATCAGGGTGGTCCCCGACATCGCCAGCAATCCTCAACCCATATCGAACTTCGGTCATTTTCACATCAGTAATCGTTATGTTTCTTATGTACCCTCCTCTGCCCACGTTGGTTTTTATATGAATACCAAATCCGGAGTTGAAGATAGTTATATTTTCAACCCAGACATTTTCCACCCCACCTGAGGTTTCACTTCCGACTGCGATTCCAGCAAAAGGGGAGGATCCTGTCACCCTTCTAATAGTGATGCCTGAGCTCGGACGGCCATATGCAATTCCATACTCATCCCATCCACTCTTAACGGCGACTAGGTCATCTCCAGTTGCAATGTAGGTATCTTCAATGCAGACGTTGGAGCTAGAATCTGCAAATACATAGAAGATGTATGGAAAAGTATTAGTTTAGCTTTCGCAAAGGTTTCATATGTCAAACTGAAGACTAAACAAGATATGATAACAGTCAATAAGGGTAAAAAGTACCTGGATCAATTCCATCAGTATTTGGAGAGTCGTGCGGAGCAAGTATAGTCACATTTCTTACTACCAGATTGCTGCAAAAGAAAGTAAATGAATAGATTGTCTCAGACAAACCACCATGTTAAGGTTCAAGTTATGCATTACAAGTATGAAGTTCAGCATAAGCACTAACAAAGGGATAAGAAATAAAAGGGAAAATAAGGAAAGAGCAAACAATGATGTGTTATAATTCGTAAAGTGCATTGCTCTTCATTATCAATGAAGTTCCAAAGGTCATGAAGAAATTAGTTTAGTAAAGGCAAAACTTCACTGTAGGTCCTTAATGTATTAACCAAATTTTATTTGAGTCCTTAATGTTTGAAAGTCATCAACAGAGATCCCTAGCGTTTTCTCCGTCATCAAATTAGGTCTTTTCGATATTTTCCGTTATCTATTGCTGATGTGGCGGTGATTGGACTATTTTCTCTCTCGCACATAACCCTATATGTTTTAAAATTACAAATAACACCCTAAATTTTTAAAATTACAAATAACACCTGTTAGTTTGGAACATCACAATATCCCCTAAAATTTTTAAAAGCTATAAGTGTTCGGTAAAATTTACAACCAACCCTTAAAATTTTTAAAATTATAAATAACACCAGAAGTTTTAAAATTACAAATAACACCTGTTAGTTTGGAACATCACAATATCCCCTAAAATTTTTAAAAGCTACAAATGATGCGGTAAAAATTTACAAACAACCCCTTGAAAGTTTTAAAATTACAAATAGCACCCGAAATTTTTAAAATTTTAAGGAGTTATTTATAATTTTAGAACTTTCAGGGCTATAAAATTTTGAATGTTTGTTTGTAAAATTTAGAGATTCATTTATAGTTTTCAAAATTTCGAGGTTGTTTGCATATTTTCTAGGAGGCTTTTATAAAAATTTTAAGGAGTTATTTATAATTTTTAAAATTTTAAGGTGTTATTTGTAATTTTTAAAATTTTAGGGACCCTTGCTTAGAAAATATACAAACAGCTCTTAGAAGTTTTAAAACTATGAATGGACCCCTAAAATTTTTATAAATAGACCCTAAATTTTTATAAATAGACCAGAAAATTTTTATAAACAATAGTTGAAGTTCTTTAAAAATACAAATAACTTTTGGGGTGCTATTTATAATTTTCAATACATTTAGGTTGGTTGTAAAATTTTTAGCTAACCACTTGTAGCTTTTAAAATTTTTAGGGGATATTGTGATGTTCCAAACTAACAAGGTGTTATTTGTAATTTAACAAAACTTTTAGGGTGTAATTTATAATTGTCAAAACTTTCAAGGGTTGGTTATAAATTTTTACCGGACCACTTGTCGCTTTTGAAAATTTTAGGGTGATGTGATGTTCCAAACTAACAAGGTGTTATTTGTAATTTTTAAAATTTTAAGGTGTTATTTGTAATTTTAAAACTTATAGGGGTTATGTGCAAAAGGAGATAGAAAATAGTCCAATCATTGCCACATCACAATAGATATGGAAAATATCGAAAAGGACCTAATTTGATAGAGAGAAAATGTTAGGATCTCGTTGATAACAACATTAAGGGCCAAATGAAATTTGGCTAATACATTAGGAACCTACAGTAAAGATTTGCCTTTTAGTAAAAGTAAGCACTTGGACAGGTTAGTCTCTAGATTGTCATAAGGAGCCTTGTGAACGATTCCAGTGAATATAGACTACTTATCATAATATACCTGCAATAAACAGGGTGGATGTTCCAAAAAGGTGAATTTCTAAAAACCACGTTCGAGATGATGATATCTGTAGAATGCATCAGCTCCAAAATGTTTGGTCTGGTGAAAGGGAGAGTTCTTTGCCTCCACATATTCCACCACATATCACCTTGGCCATCAATTGTTCCATTATCTCCTGCAATGAATAGTTTACATGAAACAGCTTGCATATTAGTTATCAATTTGAACCTCATACATAGATTCAAAGCAGTAATCAGAAATGAGTATGAACATGCACATAAGACTTTTCTTTTTCATATCCTAATCTCCAAGAACACATAAAGGATGAAGCTAAAAGGGTAATAACAGTCAGAATGATATATTAGCTTTCAGATGATTTTTAGTTTACTTTCTTTTATGCATATATTAATCACTCATTTAAGGTAACTATGTAAGGGGGAATTACAGTCAAAAGATGAACTAACATCTACTAATCTTAATTTTATCCAAATAATCAGCTAGTAGCGTGCTATGCTAGCTCAATTCACAAAGCCCTGTATGTCTACAGAAATTATAAGGTTTCCATCTCCATAAAATCCAATAAATACAAAATCCTTCAGATCACCTCCATGACTTTGAAGGCCATCTAATCTATCAAGGCAGATAAATAGCCTGACTACAAGAAGAAAGACATAATATCAATAGATCTCTCAATTCGAGAGGAATGTTATGAGAAAAAGAAAATGGATCTAAATATTCTCTCCTCACAATTCCTAAACAAGAAAACAGTCAGGTAATTTCTTTTAAAGGTTCCCTTTCCACTTGAAGAATGCTAATAGTTCACTGTGCTCGATAGCCAGTCTACCTTGATGGGGTAATTTGCAGAAGAATAACAAATCTCAAGACCCATGTAACTATACCTAATACTATCCACAACAATACCATTCCATCCCAATCATGCATAATTAAAAATAATAAATAGTCCCATGCAAATCCTTTCTAAATTTCCCCTTTACACTCCACAAAACCTCAACAACAAGCAAACAAACTCAAACTTACCAACCAAATAAAAAAATAACCACTAAAATCAGCCAAAAATAATAATAAAATCACCCACCTGTAATAATCACATCTTGAATCCCATCCCCATGAATCAAGCTCACATACCTCCCCCCATCCAGCTCCCTCCCTCTCCCATACGACGGCAGCGGATCAATCAGCGGCCATCTCTCCACATCCTGCAGAACCCAACAAAATCCCATCTTTTTTCCACCCACCAAAAAAAACAAAGAAAATTATCAAAACCCTAACTTTCGAACCTGAGAAGCTTTAATAACTGCGCCCTGGGCGAGGAACAGAGTCATGTGGCTAGTGAGATTGAAGGGGCCAGTGAGCCAAACCCCCGGAGGGACGAAGAGGGTTGTGCCGCCGGCGTGATGGAGGTGCTGGATGCGAAAGATTGCTTCTTTGAAGGCGTTGGTGTTGAGTTTGCGGCCGTCGCCGACGCCGCCGAAGTCGGCGATGGAGATGGTTTCGGGTCGAGACTTCATCGGCACGATGGTGGAGCATGTGGGCTCGTCGGCGGCGGTTGTTGGGTGGTGGAAGTGGAGGAGGAGGAGGAGGAGAGGTAAGATTACCGATGGCGGTGAGGGGAAGCGGAGGATCATGGTTGAGTGTAGAGTGAGGAAATGAAAGTGAACTTTTACAGGTGGAAACGAAGGGAAAGTTTGTCTCAGAGCTTTGCGTCTCCGCTGAGTCCGCTCAATAGAGAGAGAATGGGGTTAGAATGTTGAGGCAATTATTTAATCTTTTGGGAATTAGTTTTGCGCTACTTACGGAGCATTAAATGGGTATGTGAGGGAGAGACAGACTTGAGATTGAGTGGAATATCTCGGCCTTCTTTCCTTTTTAATCAAGATTTATGTTAATTGTGGTAACGGACTGAAAGGGAATTGAAAAGGAAACTATTCGTAAATAATAAAATTAAGATATGCTTATTTGTTAAAGCACGTATGAAGTGTGAGTTTGGATAAGTAAAAAAAAAAAGAAAGATTCAGATTGAATATTAAGCTTATTACAGTTCTGTATCAGGAGAACAAAACTGTTTGTACGGTTAAGATAAGTGCATTTAGAATTTTCATTACTATATTAAAGATGGCTATTAGATATTCTAGTTTAGGATTTTTCTACAGTAAAGTTAATATATTCTATCTTGTACTTGGAACCTTAACAGAAGCCGCTCTCTGATTTTGTCAATGATCCGGGCATTGATTATTTTAGTGCACTAATTTAGCGCACAATAAATTCATAGTTATGTTTTTTTATTGTTTTGAGTGAACAATTCATATAAATTTGAATAAAATTCTAAATTATGGCAAAATTTCAAAATTTCTGCATTATTATGCAACTCTATCAATTTGGCAAACTTAGAAATAATTCAGTTTAGTTTTGATCCGTTACACTAGCCTAGCTTAGACTAAACTAGTTTCTTTGTGAATGATGTAGGACGCTTAAAGGACAATTTCATGGAGGAGTGGGACAATCACGAGCTAAATGTCGACTCATACGTATTATTGACTTCCGCAAAGAAACATTCATATCTTCTAATCCGGAAGACGATTCTAACATATTATATATGTAAATCGCCTATCTCGACGAGATGGAGCCAAGCAGATTGTCAGATTTTTAAAATCTCATCAGTAATACCCAGTTTTGACTGAAATCCGAAAATAATCAGTCTTTAATTTATTTTTAGTAATAAAGTTAGAGTCAATTTAGATTAGGAAACAAAATCAATTTTGATTTAATTAGGACTGATTTGTTTCTTATATTATAGAGAGTTTTTAGGATAGGATTTGATACTTTCTATTTTTTGTAATTATAATCTTAGTAGGAGTCTAATTTGTTATTCTATTTAAGAAGAGGCATGTAAACCCAAGAAATATATATCTTTTTATCAATAAAATTTCCTCTTTAATATTTTCTTCGTGGATTCAAGTTCTTAGAATTCGAGATCGTTCTTTGTGGATTGACCTTGGTGGATTCGAAGGTTATCACTTACTTGTTGTGTTAGTGAACTAGTTTTGAGTTGAACTTAGTTTGATCATTTTTTAACAAAACTGGTCTAGAACTAAATAATATTTGGTAAATATACATATGCATAAAGATAGAGTTCCAATTTGATAAACAAATATATTTTTCTTTGTCAACTTGATAATGACAATATACTTTCCCTTTCCTTTAGCTCTTTTGGGCTCAAACTTATCTGGTTCTACTTCAAATCACGGACAATTGGTTTTTTATGGCCCAGTTATGAGACAAAATTGAACCAGACAAGAACTAGTTTAGCCCAACAATTTTATTTATCAAACTAAGACTAAATTATTAGAACAGACTTATTTCAACTAAAATCGGTTTTAACCCTTTGCCAAACATACCCTAAGCTGCGTCGAGAGTTCAGAACATTACTACGTTCCTACGCAAAAATGTAAAACATCATAGAATTAACCTGTAGATTCTCACAGCGTTTAAAGAGTGTGGGTCAAATGCAAATAGTGTCGCTAGACCAAGTCAACTCTACCATTGATCAGCTTTAGCTGGACTTGGACCACCTGGTGAAATATAATGGCCTCCCATATTCTCAACGGAGAACATTAAAAGCCATGATGGGCCCTCAGAGTAGTGGTTCCTTGTTCTATTATTTTGTCGCGACAACGGAAAAGGCACCGCTAACATCCTAATTAGCAGTACTTTATAGCGTGTTTCCATCAAATACTTATTGATATTTCAGAGTTATATACCCAAACTATATTACATAAAAGAATCTTTTGGATCCAGACACAAAAATAATGGGCCCAAATAAATTAGTTCCCAGAAAACCCTTTTAAGATTAGCAATTTTCATAGGGAAAGAATCTATTATGCCATGCAGAAGATAAACAGGCATTTAATCTCAAAAAATAAGAACAAATACCCATGTGAATCTACTATCCATGTTCAAGTGATAATTAATTACAAAGTTAATGAGAAGATGCCGACACGCTCTTTTAGTTTGTATAAAACCAGTTTCAGGACAAATTATACCAGCTATTCTTGTCCCTTCTCCCCTTAGTTGTTCTCATCAAAGCTTCAACAGTTTCGGAGTCAAGGGTAGAGGACAAAATGCACAGGGTCCGAGTTGGACCATTGTGAACATGTCTCCAACTTGCTTCTATAAATGAATACTAGACGCTTTCTTTTTCTTCCCGTCCCAGTTTATGTGTGTGTAGTGTATCTGCATCATTTGAAGAAGCGTATCAAAGCAGAAAGGGGGTTTGTATTGTAGAGTAACTTAGGCCTCTTTTGAGAGAGGTTTAAGGAAGAGTCCAGCTAGTAATTAATTCATCTAAAATAAAAAGGATTAACTTTAATCTGTTAGCTAAATTTTATTTTAAATTTTTTTGTTCATTTTTTATGTTTTGAAATAGAATTTTTAAGGGTAAATATCAAAGAACCCTCCTTAACGTTGGACGATTATTGGAACACCCCAACTTTCAAAATATCATAAAACCCCCTCTTAAGTATAGAGATTATCTCAAAAAACTTCATTTAAATTTCAGATTTTTTATCAGAAAATCTCCTTTAACTTTCAAATTTTTATCAGAAAATCCCCTTCAACTTTTAGGCAGGGGTTCTGATAAAATCTCAAAGTTGAAGAGGGTTTTTTGATAACCCCTAAATTTAAGGGGGGTTTTCTAGTAATCATGCAAAGTTAAGGGTGGTTTTATGATATTTACCCAATTTTTAAACTTTGCAAACGAAGTGTATTAGTAAAACCACTCGTTTTAACCTATTAACATTTTTGTAACCTGTCAGAAGGACTATTTTAACCTTTATTATATAATTTTCTTGTTTGGCAACTTAAGATAGATTTATTAACTTTATTCCACATATTTCTTTTTCTCCGCGGGTCAAAAGGAGGTCAAATCTCTTTAATCTCTCACTTAATTCTCCATCAGACAACACCTTAGATTTTTAGCATGTACTACCGGTTGTAAAATATTGGCTAAAAGGCCATTTTAGTCCCTCGACTAGGCCTTCATACTCAAGTTAGTCCCCGCACTTTTTATTGTCTCAACATGTACCACACAACCATTACAAACTAAGACCTTTTTTGACATCCGTTAGAAGTTGGATGTTAAATTTTTGTTTATGACCGCATCACTCTCAATAATAAAACTTCATCCTCAAATTGGTCTTTGTACTTTTATTTTTCTCAACTTGGTCCATGTACCGCACTTTAATAACAAACTAAGTCATTTCTCAACTATAATCCCTACAATAAGAATATCGTCAACCCTATGATTAAACCACCTCCACATATTGTAGAAACTACCACCATGAAAAGGCACAAATTGCTTCCAGACATTCAAGTGGACGCACCAAAACTGTTCGAAATTTAATAAGTGAGGGGGGGATAAGCAAAACTCATAATTGTATATCAGATTATGACTTTAAGTTTAATTTATAGAACAATCAACTATGTAGATATATATCAATTTTCTTTCGGTTCAGAGAAAGAGCAAAAAAGCAATGTGGGCATCTTCTCAAGCACATTGTTATATTTGTCAACTTATTTTGTCAAATATGTTGTGGTTAGAATACAGTGATGATACTTTAAAAAAAAAAATTCTTCTTTTAGTTTGAATGATGCATTGTGTATCCTACTTCTGAGAATAAGATATAAAGATAAAAATGACTCTGTATCTCAAACCCAAAGAACCAAAAAAAACAATAAAAGATCTATAAAATCACAAGCTTAAATAGTTAATAATTTTCTTCTATTGCAATTGCTATAACACTTCAAATTATTCAAATATTAATCTATGCTTAGTAGCAGACAAGTATCCCGCATTAGAGACATAACCTAGTCAATCTACTTCAAAAGGAACCGAACCAGCAGTTCGGACGACTCAAGTGACCGACATGTTGCGAGGCCGGCTCAAAAGACGGTACATGTCGCCATATCGGCATTCTCGCTAGTCCGACTCGACAAGCAGCCCACTCGGCCATCTCCCCTGCAGACATTTTGCGAGGCCGGCTCAAAAGGCGGTACATGTCGTCATATCGGCATTCTCGCTAGGCCGACTCAACAAGCAGCCCACTCTACAGTTTCTTTGCCGACTTCTTGCGAAGCCGACTCAAAGGGCGGTACGAGTCAACCTCTTTGAATATGCCGACCCCATGAGCCACCCGCTTGGCCGGCTGGTCGACATCTCGCGAGTCCGATTCAAAAGGTGGGACTACTCGACATGCCACCTAGGATAGGAAGACGACGACATGCCTCGAGCCTCCCGCTAGCAATGAGTTGCCGTCACATTGAATACAAGATCAGAGCCATCAATTCTCTATGCTCAAAGATCTTTAAGACACGTCGTACCACGTGCCCCCTGTGACTTCGCATTAAATGCCGACACGACTTCCTCCATTTAGCTGGCGACACTTGTAAAGGCGAATCTGACTCAGCCGCCGACCCATGCCTGATCGAAGTAACACTCATCCACTCGCCGGCCGACATCTGTAAAGCAAGGGCTGACTCAACCGCCAGCTATCACTCGGCCGAAGTTACCAAACTACCCTCCGTTACTTCTATAAATAATAAAACTGTTAACAATACAGGTACGCAATCTGAACACATATTTTAGAACTCTCAGTCCAATTTCTATTTCCCCACTCAAGATTATCCACTAAGTTGATCGTCGGAGGAACCACCGGGGATCCAACCCCAACCTCTTACGATTTGTGACATGTGCAGAACAAATCAGGGGGCACCAGAACCAGATATGTGGAGAAGTTAGAGGACTCTAATCAGCTGACACCCAGAATTAATTGACTGTGTGATCCATAGCATCAACAGCAATCATGTTAAGGATTAAGCTGATTCTAATAACTCCTGCACGACTCACTGCTGATAATCTCATAGCATTCTCATACAGTCAGAAAAATATCACGCAATAAAGCGGATTAGACCACTTCCATGCAATGCAATCCCATTGGAGATTCCGCCATAGCATGCTCTTGACCTCCAGAACTAATGTTTCGTCCTGACTCCCGATGGAGTTTGAGGTGGTGTGAAGTCACCATAGCCCTATAGTTCAACTTTGTTTGAGCTTACTAGGTTTTGCACTACCACTGATTAGGCTTAGAAGAACCTTGGCTAGTTGGTTCGGACATTCCTCTGAGTAGCAATTATTTTCTGAAGAGCGTATCTGGCTTGTAGTTTGAAGTGTGCTTGTTACCTCAAGGGTTAATTTTATAGTAACATAGGCAGAGTCTGCTACTTGCACTATCTTTGGTTTCTACATAGCACTATAAAGAAACTTGAAATGCTTTACAAATCACAATGGGTACAACAGCTGCACATAAATAAACAAAGGGAAAAGATTAAGGAGATGTTGTGGTCATAAAAAAAAGAATTTAACACCCAATTTTCTATAGATATCAAAAGAGGACTTAGTTTATAATTGAGATGTGGCATGAGGACCAAGTTGAGAAAAAAAAAGTGCATGGACCAAATTGGATATGAATATACATCATTGAGGGTACTTTAACACTCGATTTTGAACTGATGTTAAAAAAAGACTTAGTTTGTAATGGATGTGTGGTACAGAGACCGAGTTAAGAAAAACAGAGTACAAGAACTAATTTGAGTATAGATGTATCAATTACTGATTATCCCGTAAATAAACAATGGAGATGTCTGAAGTATATTTTATCCCGTAAATAAACACCAAAAGCAAAAGCATGATGCAATTGGACGTCTCACCGTCTCTATTTTGAAATGCTGTATGTCCAAAAAGCCAAGTTCTTGTGCATTGGGCCGCTATACTAGCCTTTGGAGTAGTATCAGCCCATTATAATATCTAAATAAAAGAAGAAATTAAAAACAATAATAAAAAAAAAGAGAAAAAAGGGAAGGAAAAAAGCGATCTTTTGTAAGGTTATATCTAAATTAGAAACCACAATGATTCTTCGCTTTAGCGGGACTTCGTCAATCATCACCAATCAAATGAAACCCAAACGATACGAAACTCGGTCGGAGTCGTCAGTAGTCCATCGAGATAAGGTATTTTTCTGTGGTTTACAATTTCTAAACCCCTAATTCCCTCCCTCCCTCTTCCTCTCTCTCTAGAAATCAGAAAGCTTGGAGGCTGAGAGATCAAATTCTCCGGCGATCTCTCAGCCCTCAGCCATGTCCGCTCTCCAAGGTCCTCTCCTCTACCGCCCTTCCATCTCCCTCTTCTCTACCCCTAAACCCTCCTCTTCAATCCGAGTAACCCGCCGCCTCTCCTCAGCTGCCCTCCGCTCTCATCGCCGTCTCGCCCTCTTCAAACCTCGCGCTGTACTTCCTCAAGAGAACGATAAAGATCCAATCTTGGACGCTGAGACCTCGATCGACGAGGTTTCGGCGGTGACAACGGCGGCGGACGATGAAGCTTCAGAGGGATCGGGTTCGTCCGCAAATGTAGAGATGAAGAAAGAGAGCAGATTGCCTCTGATGGCGCTCTTGATTGGGTTGCTGGAGAGCGTGAGGAGGGATTCCATAGGCTGGCGATGTCGGAGTGGCTGAGCTGGTGGCCGTTCTGGCGGCAGGAGAAGAGGCTGGAGATGTTGATGGCGGAGGCTGATGCTAACCCTAAGGATGCTGCCAAGCAGAGCGCGTTGCTTGCTGAGCTCAATAAGCACAGGTTCGGGTCTTTGTTTTTTAAACACAATTTGGTGAAATAGTGGTATTTTGAAATGATGCATTGAGTGTGAAACACCTTGTGGGTTCAAACTTGCCATGGTGGCGGCATTTTATGACCTTATTGCGACATTTTGGAAAGCTAAACATATATATTAATAAAAGATGTGTTACTCAGTTCCGCGGCCTATAAATGTAATCCATAAGTAGTTAATGGAGTGATGCAATCCATAACTTATCAGAAGAGGAGTGATAGAATCATAGTTATTGGAGCACAGTACAGAATATATTCCTTAATAACAAGAATGGCGAAAGTTAAAAACTATATATTGTCAGTTTCATTGAGGAGATGACCTGACAAAGCTAACTGGAAGGATAGAATTTATATTTATGATCATAAACAGCTTTTGTGTGGTCTGTTATTGTATTATTCGATGTAACATGTATTGTTAAAACCAAAAACTGACAGTCGAAAGCTATAGAAGTTGAATCTTTCAAGCAATAACCAAGACTAAACCTGTCTAAAAGCAAGTTTTCAAACTTTGGTTAGTGCATTATGGGCCTTATATACCACACATCTCTAAAACAATGTGTTGCTGCCAGTAAGTTTACATACTGCATTAAATTTGGTTATATGTTTGATTTCATCTTATGTTCAAGCTTTTGTCTTTAAATAATAGGTTTGAATTAGACATTAAAATAGATCATTGTTGTCGTGATCCGTCTACTTGATCCATATTCCATAGGCAATCATTCATTATATTTATGCAATCTTGTTTTATTCACCATCAATCTCAGTATCCATCTTTTCTTGCAAGCAATGTTAAACAAATAGATGTTGTTCACTGCTAGTTTGTTCTTTGTGTAACATCAAAATCTCTGTATATTGTCACTGTAAATACTAAATATAACTGTAATCATTGATACTATCTGTAAATTCTTATTAACCCATACTTATCTTTTGAGGTTAATAATAATATCTCGTACCACATACTACTTCCTTGCGACCTCTAGATGATAATTATAAAAGTTTTAATCGCGTTTTGCAGTCCTGAATCTGTTATTAGGCGATTTGAAGAAAGGAATCATTCAGTTGATAGTAAAAGTCATGAGAATATCTTGAGCTCTAGTTGTTACTAACGCTCTCACAGAATACCTTCGGATGGCGTTTGGGGAAGTCTTCCAGTCTTCCAGCATTGGTAGTAATGAGACTCTATGTTCTCTTCATTGCATAAAACTATATGGATTCACGTAGCTTTTTGTTTATTGTTCGTTTTGGAATAATATGTATATACATCATTATTATTCTTAGACATTCATTCGTTTTTCCCTTGCTTAGTTTCTACAATTTTTAGCTTCAAGTTCTTTTGTTTGTTGTAAATCATTCTTCTTTTTACGTTGGTGGGGGAGGGTGTCGAATCTGTTCATTCAGTAGCTCACAAAGATTTTCTTAGTTCATCTTTAATTTATAGCATGTAGAAGAAATTCTTCCATATTTTTGAATAAGTATTAATATACAAGTTTTCCATATTGAGCATACAGATACTTAATGCGAACTTGGAATTGAAAGATACAAGAAAGTGATTCATACATTTTACGGTTAAAAGTGTGTATTGCAACTATATATATATATACAAGGTTTTAAATGTCGGATGTCGGGTTCATGTCGGACGGTTGAAATCCATGTCGGATAGCGAAAATCGGGGATATGTCGGGGACATGTACTAAATATCAGTTCACATATCGGTGATGCACATATGTATAATATCATATCCTAAATGCAATCTAAACATTCCTAAATTCAATTTAAGCATACTTTAATGTTAAGAATGAAGACTTAGAGAGAGAGAGAGAGAGAGAGAGAGAGAGAGAGAGAGAGAGAGAGAGAGAGAGAGAGAGAGAGAGAGAGAGAGAGAGAGAGAGAGAGAGAGAGAGAGAGAGAGAGAGAGAGAGAGAGAATTTAACACCCAATTTTCTATAGATATCAAAAGAGGACTTAGTTTATAATTGAGATGTGGCATGAGGACCAAGTTGAGAAAAAAAAAGTGCATGGACCAAATTGGATATGAATATACATCATTGAGGGTACTTTAACACTCGATTTTGAACTGATGTTAAAAAAAGACTTAGTTTGTAATGGATGTGTGGTACAGAGACCGAGTTAAGAAAAACAGAGTACAAGAACTAATTTGAGTATAGATGTATCAATTACTGATTATCCCGTAAATAAACAATGGAGATGTCTGAAGTATATTTTATCCCGTAAATAAACACCAAAAGCAAAAGCATGATGCAATTGGACGTCTCACCGTCTCTATTTTGAAATGCTGTATGTCCAAAAAAGCCCAAGTTCTTGTGCATTGGGCCGCTATACTAGCCTTTGGAGTAGTATCAGCCCATTATAATATCTAAATAAAAGAAGAAATTAAAAACAATAATAAAAAAAAAGAGAAAAAAGGGAAGGAAAAAAGCGATCTTTTGTAAGGTTATATCTAAATTAGAAACCACAATGATTATTCGCTTTAGCGGGACTTCGTCAATCATCACCAATCAAATGAAACCCAAACGATACGAAACTCGGTCGGAGTCGTCAGTAGTCCATCGAGATAAGGTATTTTTCTGTGGTTTACAATTTCTAAACCCCTAATTCCCTCCCTCCCTCTTCCTCTCTCTCTAGAAATCAAGCTTGGAGGCTGAGAGATCAAATTCTCCGGCGATCTCTCAGCCCTCAGCCATGTCCGCTCTCCAAGGTCCTCTCCTCTACCGCCCTTCCATCTCCCTCTTCTCTACCCCTAAACCCTCCTCTTCAATCCGAGTAACCCGCCGCCTCTCCTCAGCTGCCCTCCGCTCTCATCGCCGTCTCGCCCTCTTCAAACCTCGCGCTGTACTTCCTCAAGAGAACGATAAAGATCAATCTTGGACGCTGAGACCTCGATCGACGAGGTTTCGGCGGTGACAACGGCGGCGGACGATGAAGCTTCAGAGGATCGGGTTCGTCCGCAAATGTAGAGATGAAGAAAGAGAGCAGATTGCCTCTGATGGCGCTCTTGATTGGGTTGCTGGAGAGCGTGAGGAGGGATTCCATAGGCTGGCGATGTCGGAGTGGCTGAGCTGGTGGCCGTTCTGGCGGCAGGAGAAGAGGCTGGAGATGTTGATGGCGGAGGCTGATGCTAACCCTAAGGATGCTGCCAAGCAGAGCGCGTTGCTTGCTGAGCTCAATAAGCACAGGTTCGGGTCTTTGTTTTTTTTTTTTTAAACACAATTTGGTGAAATAGTGGTATTTTGAAATGATGCATTGAGTGTGAAACACCTTGTGGGTTCAAACTTGCCATGGTGGCGGCATTTTATGACCTTATTGCGACATTTTGGAAAGCTAAACATATATATTAATAAAAGATGTGTTACTCAGTTCCGCGGCCTATAAATGTAATCCATAAGTAGTTAATGGAGTGATGCAATCCATAACTTATCAGAAGAGGAGTGATAGAATCATAGTTATTGGAGCACAGTACAGAATATATTCCTTAATAACAAGAATGGCGAAAGTTAAAAACTATATATTGTCAGTTTCATTGAGGAGATGACCTGACAAAGCTAACTGGAAGGATAGAATTTATATTTATGATCATAAACAGCTTTTGTGTGGTCTGTTATTGTATTATTCGATGTAACATGTATTGTTAAAACCAAAAACTGACAGTCGAAAGCTATAGAAGTTGAATCTTTCAAGCAATAACCAAGACTAAACCTGTCTAAAAGCAAGTTTTCAAACTTTGGTTAGTGCATTATGGGCCTTATATACCACACATCTCTAAAACAATGTGTTGCTGCCAGTAAGTTTACATACTGCATTAAATTTGGTTATATGTTTGATTTCATCTTATGTTCAAGCTTTTGTCTTTAAATAATAGGTTTGAATTAGACATTAAAATAGATCATTGTTGTCGTGATCCGTCTACTTGATCCATATTCCATAGGCAATCATTCATTATATTTATGCAATCTTGTTTTATTCACCATCAATCTCGAGTATCCATCTTTTCTTGCAAGCAATGTTAAACAAATAGATGTTGTTCACTGCTAGTTTGTTCTTTGTGTAACATCAAAATCTCTGTATATTGTCACTGTAAATACTAAATATAACTGTAATCATTGATACTATCTGTAAATTCTTATTAACCCATACTTATCTTTTGAGGTTAATAATAATATCTCGTACCACATACTACTTCCTTGCGACCTCTAGATGATAATTATAAAAGTTTTAATCGCTTTTGCAGTCCTGAATCTGTTATTAGGCGATTTGAAGAAAGGAATCATTCAGTTGATAGTAAAGGAGTCGCAGAATATCTTCGAGCTCTAGTTGTTACTAACGCTCTCACAGAATACCTTCCGGATGAGCGTTTGGGGAAGTCTTCCAGTCTTCCAGCATTGGTAGTAATGAGACTCTATGTTCTCTTCATTGCATAAAACTATATGGATTCACGTAGCTTTTTGTTTATTGTTCGCTTTTGGAATAATATGTATATACATCATTATTATTCTTAGACATTCATTCGTTTTTCCCTTGCTTAGTTTCTACAATTTTTAGCTTCAAGTTCTTTTGTTTGTTGTAAATCATTCTTCTTTTTACGTTGGTGGGGGAGGGTGTGGAATCTGTTCATTCAGTAGCTCACAAAGATTTTCTTAGTTCATCTTTAATTTATAGCATGTAGAAGAAATTCTTCCATATTTTTGAATAAGTATTAATATACAAGTTTTCCATATTGAGCATACAGATACTTAATGCGAACTTGGAATTGAAAGATACAAGAAAGTGATTCATACATTTTCGGTTAAAAGTGTGTATTGCAACTATATATATATATATATATATATATATATATATATATATATATATATATATATATATATATATATATATATATATATATATATATATATATATATATATATATATATATATATATATATATATATATATATATATATATATATATATATATATATATATATATATATATATATATATATATATATATATATATATATATATATATATATATATATATATATATATATATATATATATATACAAGGTTTTAAATGTCGGATGTCGGGTTCATGTCGGACGGTGAAATCCATGTCGGATAGCTTAAAATGAGGATATGTCTGGGGACATGTACTAAATATCTGATTCACATATCGGTGATGCACATATGTATAATATCATATCCTAAATGCAATCTAAACATTCCTAAATTCAATTTAAGCATACTTTAATGTTAAGAATGAAGACTTAGAGAGAGAGAGAATGTAATAAAACGTCAAAAAAATCACCATCAAAAGTGGCTTACCTCTCGAGCCCTAGTCGAAGAAGCTACGGCCGCAGCCTCAAGTCAGACGGAAGAAGAAGTCAGAGCCTAAGTCAAAACGAACGAAGACGAAGACGAATGAAGCTCTGATGACCGCCTCAAGAAGCCGCCAAAGTTTCAGAAGAAGCCGCCGAGGAATCATGAAGAAGTCTTGAAGAAGTACAATTTCTAAACCCCTAATTCTCCCTCCCTCTTCCTCTCTCTAGAAATCAGAAGCTTGGAGGCTGAGAGATCAAATTCTCCGGCGATCTCTCAGCCCTCAGCCATGTCCGCTCTCCAAGGTCCTCTCCTCTACCGCCCTTCCATCTCCCTCTCTCTACCCCTAAACCCTCCTCTTCAATCCGAGTAACCCGCCGCCTCTCCTCAGCTGCCCTCCGCTCTCATCGCCGTCTCGCCCTCTTCAAACCTCGCGCTGTACTTCCTCAAGAGAACGATAAAGATCCAATCTTGGACGCTGAGACCTCGATCGACGAGGTTTCGGCGGTGACAACGGCGGCGGACGATGAAGCTTCAGAGGGATCGGGTTCGTCCGCAAATGTAGAGATGAAGAAAGAGAGCAGATTGCCTCTGATGGCGCTCTTGATTGGGTTGCTGGAGAGCGTGAGGAGGGGATTCCATAGGCTGGCGATGTCGGAGTGGCTGAGCTGGTGGCCGTTCTGGCGGCAGGAGAAGAGGCTGGAGATGTTGATGGCGGAGGCTGATGCTAACCCTAAGGATGCTGCCAAGCAGAGCGCGTTGCTTGCTGAGCTCAATAAGCACAGGTTCGGGTCTTTGTTTTTTTTTTTTAAACACAATTTGGTGAAATAGTGGTATTTTGAAATGATGCATTGAGTGTGAAACACCTTGTGGGTTCAAACTTGCCATGGTGGCGGCATTTTATGACCTTATTGCGACATTTTGGAAAGCTAAACATATATATTAATAAAAGATGTGTTACTCAGTTCCGCGGCCTATAAATGTAATCCATAAGTAGTTAATGGAGTGATGCAATCCATAACTTATCAGAAGAGGAGTGATAGAATCATAGTTATTGGAGCACAGTACAGAATATATTCCTTAATAACAAGAATGGCGAAAGTTAAAAACTATATATTGTCAGTTTCATTGAGGAGATGACCTGACAAAGCTAACTGGAAGGATAGAATTTATATTTATGATCATAAACAGCTTTTGTGTGGTCTGTTATTGTATTATTCGATGTAACATGTATTGTTAAAACCAAAAACTGACAGTCGAAAGCTATAGAAGTTGAATCTTTCAAGCAATAACCAAGACTAAACCTGTCTAAAAGCAAGTTTTCAAACTTTGGTTAGTGCATTATGGGCCTTATATACCACACATCTCTAAAACAATGTGTTGCTGCCAGTAAGTTTACATACTGCATTAAATTTGGTTATATGTTTGATTTCATCTTATGTTCAAGCTTTTGTCTTTAAATAATAGGTTTGAATTAGACATTAAAATAGATCATTGTTGTCGTGATCCGTCTACTTGATCCATATTCCATAGGCAATCATTCATTATATTTATGCAATCTTGTTTTATTCACCATCAATCTCGAGTATCCATCTTTTCTTGCAAGCAATGTTAAACAAATAGATGTTGTTCACTGCTAGTTTGTTCTTTGTGTAACATCAAAATCTCTGTATATTGTCACTGTAAATACTAAATATAACTGTAATCATTGATACTATCTGTAAATTCTTATTAACCCATACTTATCTTTTGAGGTTAATAATAATATCTCGTACCACATACTACTTCCTTGCGACCTCTAGATGATAATTATAAAAGTTTTAATCGCGTTTTGCAGTCCTGAATCTGTTATTAGACGATTTGAAGAAAGGAATCATTCAGTTGATAGTAAAGGAGTCGCAGAATATCTTCGAGCTCTAGTTGTTACTAACGCTCTCACAGAATACCTTCCGGATGAGCGTTTGGGGAAGTCTTCCAGTCTTCCAGCATTGGTAGTAATGAGACTCTATGTTCTCTTCATTGCATAAAACTATATGGATTCACGTAGCTTTTTTTGTTTATTGTTCGTTTTTGGAATAATATGTATATACATCATTATTATTCTTAGACATTCATTCGTTTTTTCCCTTGCTTCAGTTTCTACAATTTTTAGCTTCAAGTTCTTTTGTTTGTTGTAAATCATTCTTCTTTTTACGTTGGTGGGGGGAGGGGGGGTGTCGGAATCTGTTCATTCAGCGCTCACAAAGATTTTCTTAGTTCATCTTTAATTTATAGCATGTAGAAGAAATTCTTCCATATTTTTGAATAAGTATTAATATACAAGTTTTCCATATTGAACGCACAGATACTTAATGCGAACTTGGAATTGAAAGATACAAGAAAGTGATTCATACATTTTACGGTTAAAAGTGTGTATTGCAACTATATATATATATATATATATATATATATATATATATATATATATATATATATATATACAAGGTTTTAAATGTCTGATGTCGGGTTCATGTCGGACGGTGAAATCCATGTCGGATAGCTTAAAATCGGGATATGTCGGGGACATGTACTAAATATCTGATTCACATATCTGATGCACATATGTATAATATCATATCCTAAATGCAATCTAAACATTCCTAAATTCAATTTAAGCATACTTTAATGTTAAGAATGAAGACTTAGAGAGAGAATGTAATAAAATCGGTCACGTGAAAAAAATCGCCTTCATAAAGTGGCTTACCCTCGAGCCCTAGTCGAAGAAGCGCACGCAATGCGTCTCAAGTCGAAGACTAAGAAGGCAAGAAGTCAGAGCCTAAGTCAAAACGAACGAAGACGAAGACGAATGAAGTCGGGATGACCGCCTCGAAGAAGGCAAGAAGTCAGAGCCTAAGTAAAAACGAACGAAGACGAAGACGAATGAAGTCGGGATGACCGCCTCGAAGAAGGCAAGAAGTCAGAGCCTAAGTAAAAACGAACGAAGACGAAGACGAATGAAGTCGGGATGACCGCCTCGAAGAAGGCAAGAAGTCAGAGCCTAAGTAAAAACGAACGAAGACGAAGACGAATGAAGTCGGGATGACCGCCTCGAAGAAGGCAAGAAGTCAGAGCCTAAGTAAAAACGAACGAAGACGAAGACGAATGAAGTCGGGATGACCGCCTCGAAGAAGGCAAGAAGTCAGAGCCTAAGTAAAAACGAACGAAGACGAAGACGAATGAAGTCGGGATGACCGCCTCGAAGAAGGCAAGAAGTCAGAGCCTAAGTAAAAACGAACGAAGACGAAGACGAATGAAGTCGGGATGACCGCCTCGAAGAAGGCAAGAAGTCAGAGCCTAAGTAAAAACGAACGAAGACGAAGACGAATGAAGTCGGGATGACCGCCTCGAAGAAGGCAAGAAGTCAGAGCCTAAGTAAAAACGAACGAAGACGAAGACGAATGAAGTCGGGATGACCGCCTCGAAGAAGGCAAGAAGTCAGAGCCTAAGTAAAAACGAACGAAGACGAAGACGAATGAAGTCGGGATGACCGCCTCGAAGAAGGCAAGAAGTCAGAGCCTAAGTAAAAACGAACGAAGACGAAGACGAATGAAGTCGGGATGACCGCCTCGAAGAAGGCAAGAAGTCAGAGCCTAAGTAAAAACGAACGAAGACGAAGACGAATGAAGTCGGGATGACCGCCTCGAAGAAGGCAAGAAGTCAGAGCCTAAGTAAAAACGAACGAAGACGAAGACGAATGAAGTCGGGATGACCGCCTCGAAGAAGGCAAGAAGTCAGAGCCTAAGTAAAAACGAACGAAGACGAAGACGAATGAAGTCGGGATGACCGCCTCGAAGAAGGCAAGAAGTCAGAGCCTAAGTAAAAACGAACGAAGACGAAGACGAATGAAGTCGGGATGACCGCCTCGAAGAAGGCAAGAAGTCAGAGCCTAAGTAAAAACGAACGAAGACGAAGACGAATGAAGTCGGGATGACCGCCTCGAAGAAGGCAAGAAGTCAGAGCCTAAGTAAAAACGAACGAAGACGAAGACGAATGAAGTCGGGATGACCGCCTCGAAGAAGGCAAGAAGTCAGAGCCTAAGTAAAAACGAACGAAGACGAAGACGAATGAAGTCGGGATGACCGCCTCGAAGAAGGCAAGAAGTCAGAGCCTAAGTAAAAACGAACGAAGACGAAGACGAATGAAGTCGGGATGACCGCCTCGAAGAAGGCAAGAAGTCAGAGCCTAAGTAAAAACGAACGAAGACGAAGACGAATGAAGTCGGGATGACCGCCTCGAAGAAGGCAAGAAGTCAGAGCCTAAGTAAAAACGAACGAAGACGAAGACGAATGAAGTCGGGATGACCGCCTCGAAGAAGGCAAGAAGTCAGAGCCTAAGTAAAAACGAACGAAGACGAAGACGAATGAAGTCGGGATGACCGCCTCGAAGAAGGCAAGAAGTCAGAGCCTAAGTAAAAACGAACGAAGACGAAGACGAATGAAGTCGGGATGACCGCCTCGAAGAAGGCAAGAAGTCAGAGCCTAAGTAAAAACGAACGAAGACGAAGACGAATGAAGTCGGGATGACCGCCTCGAAGAAGGCAAGAAGTCAGAGCCTAAGTAAAAACGAACGAAGACGAAGACGAATGAAGTCGGGATGACCGCCTCGAAGAAGGCAAGAAGTCAGAGCCTAAGTAAAAACGAACGAAGACGAAGACGAATGAAGTCGGGATGACCGCCTCGAAGAAGGCAAGAAGTCAGAGCCTAAGTAAAAACGAACGAAGACGAAGACGAATGAAGTCGGGATGACCGCCTCGAAGAAGGCAAGAAGTCAGAGCCTAAGTAAAAACGAACGAAGACGAAGACGAATGAAGTCGGGATGACCGCCTCGAAGAAGGCAAGAAGTCAGAGCCTAAGTAAAAACGAACGAAGACGAAGACGAATGAAGTCGGGATGACCGCCTCGAAGAAGGCAAGAAGTCAGAGCCTAAGTAAAAACGAACGAAGACGAAGACGAATGAAGTCGGGATGACCGCCTCGAAGAAGGCAAGAAGTCAGAGCCTAAGTAAAAACGAACGAAGACGAAGACGAATGAAGTCGGGATGACCGCCTCGAAGAAGGCAAGAAGTCAGAGCCTAAGTAAAAACGAACGAAGACGAAGACGAATGAAGTCGGGATGACCGCCTCGAAGAAGGCAAGAAGTCAGAGCCTAAGTAAAAACGAACGAAGACGAAGACGAATGAAGTCGGGATGACCGCCTCGAAGAAGGCAAGAAGTCAGAGCCTAAGTAAAAACGAACGAAGACGAAGACGAATGAAGTCGGGATGACCGCCTCGAAGAAGGCAAGAAGTCAGAGCCTAAGTAAAAACGAACGAAGACGAAGACGAATGAAGTCGGGATGACCGCCTCGAAGAAGGCAAGAAGTCAGAGCCTAAGTAAAAACGAACGAAGACGAAGACGAATGAAGTCGGGATGACCGCCTCGAAGAAGGCAAGAAGTCAGAGCCTAAGTAAAAACGAACGAAGACGAAGACGAATGAAGTCGGGATGACCGCCTCGAAGAAGGCAAGAAGTCAGAGCCTAAGTAAAAACGAACGAAGACGAAGACGAATGAAGTCGGGATGACCGCCTCGAAGAAGGCAAGAAGTCAGAGCCTAAGTAAAAACGAACGAAGACGAAGACGAATGAAGTCGGGATGACCGCCTCGAAGAAGGCAAGAAGTCAGAGCCTAAGTAAAAACGAACGAAGACGAAGACGAATGAAGTCGGGATGACCGCCTCGAAGAAGGCAAGAAGTCAGAGCCTAAGTAAAAACGAACGAAGACGAAGACGAATGAAGTCGGGATGACCGCCTCGAAGAAGGCAAGAAGTCAGAGCCTAAGTAAAAACGAACGAAGACGAAGACGAATGAAGTCGGGATGACCGCCTCGAAGAAGGCAAGAAGTCAGAGCCTAAGTAAAAACGAACGAAGACGAAGACGAATGAAGTCGGGATGACCGCCTCGAAGAAGGCAAGAAGTCAGAGCCTAAGTAAAAACGAACGAAGACGAAGACGAATGAAGTCGGGATGACCGCCTCGAAGAAGGCAAGAAGTCAGAGCCTAAGTAAAAACGAACGAAGACGAAGACGAATGAAGTCGGGATGACCGCCTCGAAGAAGGCAAGAAGTCAGAGCCTAAGTAAAAACGAACGAAGACGAAGACGAATGAAGTCGGGATGACCGCCTCGAAGAAGGCAAGAAGTCAGACATATAGATACACACACACTATATATATATATATATATATATATATATATATATATATATATATATATATATATATATATATATATATATATATATATATATATATATATATATATATATATATATATATATATATATATATAGAGAGAGAGAGTAAAGCTCCTATAAACTTAAATGGATAGGAATTCTTTGTCCACCAACTTTTTATCCATTAATTTTGCATTGAGATTTGTGCTAGCATGTGATAAAAATAAAGGCACAAATCTCAAAGATAGCATTGATGTGTAGCACAAATCACAAAACATAATGAAGGGATAAAAAGTTTGGTGGGCAAGTGCTCCTATCCACTTAAGTTTATAGGAGCTTTACTCTCTCTCTCTCTCTCTATATATATATATATATATATATATATATATATATATATATATGTACACACACGCATACATATATCAATGTTGAAAAACGATAACGCATAACGTAATTAATATTTGTTGTTAAGGGTTTTGGAAAAAAGCATAAAAAGCGTAGCATAACGTAGGTTATATTGTTTATGAATTATTTAATTATTTTATAAATATAAATGATTTATAATGACTTTATTACTTAGAATCGTCAAAATTTTCAAACACAACATCATAATTCTCAAATATAGAAATATAATATTGCAATTTCTTAATAAAAGTTAGTCATAGATGACCAATAACCACTCCACAAACATCATGCAATGATCAAATCGTTAAGTTAAAAGCAATCAAACAAGTCCTAACAAAATCAAACACTTTCAAGTTTC
Organism: Asparagus setaceus; assembly: GCA_012295165.1. Classification (NCBI taxonomy): domain Eukaryota; kingdom Viridiplantae; phylum Streptophyta; class Magnoliopsida; order Asparagales; family Asparagaceae; genus Asparagus; species Asparagus setaceus. The sequence goes on along the minus strand of CM022705.1, from coordinate 67,188,526 downwards.
AAGTTTCAACAAAAGATAAAATCATCCTCTAGTCTTTCACAAAACAACTAGGTCATCCTCCTCTAGAATGTAATTTGCATCCTCGGGATCCACTTCATCTTCAATGACGATCTCTTTTCCTTTTAGATGCGAGAGGATCTTTGTAGAGTGTAGAAATAATTTCAATTAAAAACTCAAATATTCATTTAAGTACACATAACATTGAACTATTAAAGTGATCTAAGAATGCTTACAAGAACCATCAACTCTTTGTTTCTTTGTTGTTGGAGCATCTTCCTTGTCTTCTTCCACAGTAGCTATATTATTAATTGCAGCGACATTGAGATACTCACTATTTTCATCATCACCGTCTAGCCAACTCGGATCGTCCGGAAGACAAGGCTCCTCCTCCTCGACTATCCACTCATCATCAGGAGATATCTCATCTAATAAAATGGGATCCATCTTGCTCATCCTCCTCCGCATATTTCTTTCTCTTAGCTTGATATTGTACATGACATATACAAGAGAATTAAGTCGCTCCTGCTCCAAACGACATCTCTTTTTTGAGTGGACCTTCATGAAAGGGTAACAACTTGTGAGCTTCTAACATTAATGATATTAAGCTAAATTCTAGAATTGAAATTTTCTGTACATGCTCGAAAGTGCTCCAATTGCCAGATCCGGATGCACTAGTGGTGAGTGAGAGAATCTGAACCAAATCGCCTTAGTGTAGGAGTCTCATCGCCAAATCTCTCCCACCAAGAAGCTATGCATTTAGAGATCGAAAATTAACATAACAAGCACCATTATTATTGAAAAAATTGATCAAATTATTAAATTAATACCTGGACTACGTTGCGTAAGAGTCTTTTGAGCCATGGATGTTCCAAATTCTCCTCTCTTGTCCTTATAAGCATCCGACTCTGTCGGCTATTGCTCTCTCATCTTCGCCGAGGATCATGCGACTCATGCACATCGTAGTCCTTTCCTCACCTCCAAATCCTCACTAAATCTATCCCCATAGAAATATCTTGGATTGAGGTAGTAGCGGCAAAGATGGACAGGTTGATGCAACATATTTGTCCATCTAGAATCAATTAATTTCCAATAAGGCATGTACACTCTCTTCTTTCCGCTGCATGCATCCGCGATCTTCTCCTTTGCACTATCCATCATCTCATATAAGAATGGCATAGAGGGTCTCACATCTGAATCCACTTCTCGAAGAACATGAACAAGTGGTAGAGTAGTGGTAAAACAGAAGAACACCCTTCCCCAAAACCCTCTTGTGTAGAGAACCTTCTCCTTTGCCTTCACTCCTATGGGCTTTTTTGCCCAAGTGCTCCTCTGAAACTCCTCACTACTGAACATGTTCTTCAAAGGATCTTTTAAAGAATACAACCTCTGCAGTGTTAAGAAAGATGTGGCAAAGCGAGTAACTGCGGGCCTCAATAGCTCCTTCCCACTTGTGTACTTCCTCATCAAGCTTAAGACCCAACCATGATTGTAGATGAATTGTATCACTGCTTTTGCATCTTCAAGTGCCTCCCGATGTATCTTCATTTTTCCAATGTCCTCTAACATAAGGTCAATGCAATGTGCCGCACACGGTGACCAATAAAGTGACTTCCTCTTGTCCATAAGCTTCTTCCCGGCAAGCACATAGGAAGAATGGTTATCAGTGATGACTTGGAGAACATTCCTCTCCCCGATCTCCTCCACCATCTGATCAAGGCACTGAAAAAGATACTCACCATCCTTAATAGCTGCTGATGCATCAATGGATTTATAAAAAAAGGTCCCCTCCGGTGAGTTCACGAGGAAGTTAATCAAACTCCTACTTTTCTTGTCTGACCATCCATCAGACATAAGAGTGCACCCATATTTCTCCCAAGCCTTCTTATGAATTGCCTTTATAGCATCTATATTCTCCACTTCACTCTTTAGCACACGAGTCCTTATCTCATAAGGAGTAGGAAGCTTCATCCCGGGCCCAAACCTCCCCATTGACTCTGCCATCTCTCTCTCCAGTACAGACTGTTCAAGATGTTGAACGCCAATCCGTTAGCGAAGATAAATCTACCAATCTTCTGAACTACCACATCCCTCTCTTCTTTTTTGATTTTACTCTCAATCGTCGTTTGACGGCCTTGAATATTAACAAATTGATCCAATGGACCAAATGTTCTGGATTGTTGGACTTGGTCAGCCGCTATCATGTCCACTTTGTGTCTCAATATCATCAAGCTCCTGTTGGATTGAATCTTCATCCATCCTTGCAATTGACTGAGCCAGTGCTAACTTTCTCTCTTTTCCTAATTCTACTCCTTTTAGAAGTTCTGCACATTGCTTTTTCACTGCTGTTGGAACTTTCTCACATTTCTTCACCCCCTTTCGAGTACCGGCTAAGTGATGTTTTGTTAGTGTAACACCGTAGTAATATGGTGATTGCAATACTTGCAATAGAGACTTTGATAAGATTCACCCTCTTTCCAAATACCATGCTCTCTAACGGGATCCGAACTCTTAGAGCTAGACATTGTCCAATATGCTATTCTACTGCACATATTCAATAACAAACAAGCAAATCAAATTATCAATTTACAATCAAACTACATCTCAGTACATCAATTCAATCAATCAATCCATAACTACATACATCAATATGCTATTCTCTTGTTTCCTAGAAAATCAAAGACAACCATTCACTTTCATTTTAATCACAAGCAAACAATTAGTTTATAAATCAAACTCACCAAACTAAGCATTAAGCAACTGTTGTCATCTATGAATTTATTTTTTTCAGTGGGAATGCAGCAAAAAGAACAACAAACAGGAAAGGAACGGACAAATAAACTAATTGTTTGCGGCAAAAAGAACAACCGAACAAACAAATGAACTCACGGAGATGCCGTTGTTCGTCGTTGTCGTCCGTGGTCTCGTCATCGTCGTCCGTGGAAGCGGCGGTCGTTGGTCTCGTCGTCGTCGTCCGTGGAAGCAGCAGTCGTTGGTCTCGTCTCGTGGTCGTCCGTCGAAGGAGATCCAGCCGGAACCGCAGCGGTCGGTCTAGTGGTCGTCTCGTGGTCGTCCGTCGAAGGAAAGCTGGAGCGTCTCGTCTTCGTTTTCGCAGAGAAAGCTGGAGCGGAGCGGCTAGGGTTCTGGAAGGAGAAACAAAAGAAATGTAAAGGGAGATCTGACGGTTGAGATCATTCCACGTGGGCAAATACAATTTGCAATATAACCCAACAAAACCTACGTTTTATAACTCATAACGTAACGTTGCAAATAACGCGTTTTTTGGGGTTTTGAACGCGTTTACCGTGCGTTTTTGGCCTCGTTATTTAAACATATACCCCAGCATTTAGTAAACGGGTTATAACGCGCTTTAAAAGCTTTTTAAAACATTGACATATATATATATATATATATATATATATATATATATATATATATATATATATATATATATATATATGTATGTATGTATGTGTACACACACACACATATATATATATAAGCAATAGGATGAGATGATGAGATGGTTTGCTTAACGTGAGATGAACATTTTACACCGTTAGATTCAAGTTAATGGTTAGATTTAAACTAATAGGTTAATTAATTAAAGATATGTGGCCCCCACATTTATTTGATTTTCCTGCCAAATCTTATCTAAGATTTCCCATATCCTCCCTTCCGCCTCCTCTCTTTCTTATTTTGGTTCGGGTTCGGGTTAGGGTTCGGGTTCGGGTTAGTGGGTTCGGGTTTAGGGTTAGGGTTGGGGTTCGGGTTAGGGTTAGGGTTAGTGGGTTTGGGTTCGAGTTAGGGTTAGGATTAGGGTTAGTGGGTTCGGGTTTAGGGTTAGGGTTGGGGTTCGGGTTAGGGTTAGGGTTAGGGTTAGTGGGTTTGGGTTCGAGTTAGGGTTAGGATTAGGGTTAGTGGGTTCGGGTTAGGGTTATGGTTCGGGTTAGGGTTAGGGTTAGGGTTAGAGAAGATTTGGAAAGGAAATCAAATAAATATGGGGGCCACATATCTTTAATTAATTAACCTATTAGTTTACATCTAACTATTAATTTGAATCTAACGGTGTAGAATGGCCATCTCACATTAAGCAAACCATCTCACCATATTGCTTCTCTCTCTCTATATATATATGTGTGTGTGTGTGTGTGTACATATGTATATATATATATATATATACATATGTATATCATTATATGATATATACACATATATACATCATTATATCATATATATATATATATATGTGTGTGTGTGTGTACATACATACATACATATATATACATATGTATATACATATATGATATATACACATATATGTACATATGTATATACCAATATGACACACACACACACACATATATCAGTTCCCTTGGACCCATAACTTTTGCTTGGTTTCTTTAACCAGTTTGCATTTTTCTCTTGTAATGAGAGCTCATAGTTGCTTGCTTATTCTTGTAGTTTTTTTTTAACTTGTCCTAAACCAATTTTCATGTCAGTAGCTGCAAGAGTTGAAGCAACGGGCATCTGGATATGACGATGAGGCATCCTTAAATCCTGGAATATCTGAGAAGCAGCCATTGCATGTAGTTATGGTAAGTCTAGTGATTAATTCGATACAACTAATGCTACCTGTTTCCTTCCCTCATTTACAATATGCAAAATGAAATCAAGTAAAATAGTATTTCCATGTCAAATATGGATCCTTCATTCTTTGGTTTACTCATCAGGTTGATCCCAAAGCATCAAATAGATCAACTCGCTTTGCTCAAGAAGTCTTTTCAACCATCTTGTTTACCGTCATTGTGGGCCTAATGTGGTATGTTTCTTTTAAAATACTTTACCTAGCAGTAGAAAGTTCTGTTCTTGCCCAATTTTATTAATTTATGTTATCAATTCTAATTTCTTGGCATTATGCTAGGTTGTTCAGACATGCCTGACGTGCGGATCTATAGGCAGAATCCCATGAAAGTAACTTAAACACAACCTAAACATGTTTTTATAAATAATTTGTGCTGTTATTTCATGGAGATATGACTAGAGTTCGAATCTTCTCAAATGAGAAGCATCTTTTAGAACATCTCTAGCTATTTCAATATTTCGGTGTACATTTGTTGTGATGTCTTTTTTTTTCTTTTCCTATTTCATGTATCAATGCAAATCCACATACCTATAATTTGAGAGAATAGTAGATGCAAGCCCAATGAACACACATTACACCCATAGCATGCATGGCTAAATATTTCTGTTCTTATGGGAGAAAGATGGAGTAAGTTTATTAATGGTTAGGTTTTGCAGCAACTACCAGCCATTTTTAATTGTTCTTAGCAAGGTTTTAAATGTCGGATGTCGGGTTCATGTCGGATAGCTAAAATTCATGTCGGATAGCGGAAATCGGGGATATGTCGGGGGACATATACAAAATATCGGATTGCTATATCGGTTGAATTTCTACTCGATTTTGGTCACCAAGATGGAATGCACTTGTCATGTTATAACTTATCCTACTTGAGTTAAGTATTCATCATCAAGACACGAGTTGTTTTCCATTTCTTGAAGGGAAACATTGAAATAGAATGCCAACAAATAAATAAAATACACATTGTCAAACTAGAACTTTCGAAGTGCCTTGCATAAAATTAACATAATGTAAAGTGCCTTGCATAAAATTGACATAAAGTGTTAAGACTTTGGATTGATTTCAAGCTACGGTTCAAACTTATTGTTTACATCACGCTTTTATGAATTCGCAATTTCAATTTGTAGAGACGAAGACGAACGAGAGGAGATCGTGGCGGAAAAGAGAGCAATATTTTTTTTCTTTGCCCTAATATGTATTATATGCTATCGGGTTACTATGGGAACAAAAGGCTAAAAAAAGAATTAATCAGGTTTGGGTTTTGAGTACTAAACCCAAACCCCAATACTTATCAACTCAAAAAAAAAAAAGAAAGAAAATCGGCCGATTTTCGATTTTCCAAGACTGAAAATCGACCGATATGTCCGCAATATCCCCCGACATGTCTGACATGGACCTCGAAAACAATATCCGACTTGAAATGGTCATATCCGTGTCGCTCTAGCCTCTAATCCGACATGTCGGCCGCCATGTCGGCTGACATTTAAAACCATGGTTCTTAGTGCACTATCCAGTATAGGTTAAATGTTGGTTTGGACTAATATTTATGCAGATCTTTAAAAATGAGAGGAATGAATTGTAAGTTAATGTGCAAGCGTGCACCGGCACGCATATATAAAAATCCTACTCCCTTGTAAATATCGGATAATATTTTCATACTAGATGAATTTTATTTATTTTAGATATCAGATACAGGATGATCTGTTGGGTTTATCCGTTTATGACTTAACTCATCTAACTCATCATTGCACTGTATAATTATCAATATATTACAAGAACTTTATTACATGATGTAACTAGATATCAGATGCTAGGATTGCCACTTAACTCAAGATTGAGGTTTATGGAATGCTGCCCAAACTCAAATATAGGTCAGAAGTAGTTCACCTAGAGACGTATTTCATAAATTCAATTGATTCCAGATCAATATTATTCTGGACACTATGTATCCTGACTCTGAGAATGACAACAGTTACAAAGAACTAAGTACTGATTTTTTGTTGTACGCTAACCCATTTTGTATAGAGTATATGCGGATTGTATAGCTAACAAGTGTCAGCAGTGGATTTAGCTTCTGATTGTCTGTAGTACCTGACTTGATCCAGACACTACATGTGCTACACTATACATGCTGTACTATGTTACCTGGGTACTTCTATAATGAAGCCGTACCTGTATCGGACACGTACCCAACACTTTCCCGTACCCAAACTTCATGGACACTTCTTAAATATATGCATGCATTTATTACAACATGTACTCAATTATACGATATATGTGTTAATTTAAAACACTTGTCAAACACTTCTTGGACTTGTAGCTTACATTTCACAACCGTTTCTTGAAACTAGTTAGATATGGGTCGGGTTCATTTCAGTCCATACCCAAGTTCAAAACTATGTAGTTAAAGAGTCATTTGGATGTCTAGTAAAAAAATAAGTAGTTTTCAATTTATGATAATCAATATGATAAAAGAAACTTAAAATTGTGATTGGAATTTTAGTTCTAATGACACATGAAGCGGAAAAAAAGAATCTCATGTACATTATTAATTATATATATATATATATATATATATATATATATATATATATATATATATATATATATATATATATATATATATACACACACATATATATAGAAAAAATTGTGTCAAGGCCCCAAATCTGAAAACTTGATGTGCCTCAGCCCTTCCTACTTTTCCCTATGTGTTTGACCCCAAATTTTGAAAAAATGTGTCCCAAATTCTCCAAACATGATTAGCCCAAATATTATATGTATTTCACCCAAAACCCAATTTTACCCCTCTCCACCCACTCAAAATCACCATTCTTCTCTCCTCCTCCTCCTTCGATCCAACCGATCTCGATCCACGCGCCTTCTCCCTCTCGACCTCCCTCTTTCGATGGTCCGTCGATGTCATCATCAGATCATGGCCGTGGAACTCGAGAGAGATCTCCGACTAGAAGGACCATTGTCTCTCCTCCATTAAAATACCCCCTTCTTCTTTCTCCTCTTCCTGTGTCCTCATCTCAAAAGCCAAGCGCCATCACCCTTGACTACCCGATCCAAATTCTCACCCGCTGTAATCACTCCTTCCCCGCCGCCACCCTCAACTACCTGATCCAAATTCTCGTCCGGATCTAAATCTAGATCCACCTCCAGCACCGCCAATACCTCCTCCGTTGATCCCCTCCTCCCCATCCACCACCACTGACCTCAAATGTGTCCTCTATAAGTTCGACTTCAATGGCGACGGCAAGATCTCCTCGTCCGAGCACGCTGCCATCTTTTCCTCCCTTGACCACACTCTCTCTACCTCTAAACTCTCATGCGTGATGGCGGAGACCAACTACGACAGCGAGGTATTCATGAACCGTGATGGTTGCTCACCGCTAATTTGATGAAATGACTCGTGAAACTTTCATTTCATAGAACACTATGATTGTGGTTAATGAGCAAGAACATGACAGAACAAAGACAGCTAAGCTCTTTCGATGTTAATGGGCTCTTTGATCACTTATGTTTTAAGGGGTTGACTCACTCGTAATTAGATCTTAAATAACCCGATCATTCAGAAGCTTCTTGAGAAAGGCTATATGGGTTAAATAACCCGATCTTTCGATGTGTTTGACTCTGTTATATGTTAATTTTAGTCGATGTATGTAGGTTTATAACGTAATTGATAAATTTGTATGGAACAACTATAGGTTAATAGTTAATCGCCTATAGTTCACATGTACTAAGTAAAACTTAACATTTAAAAGAATAAAGATAACAGTTACTCAATTATACTTATATGGAACAACTATAGGTTAATAGTTAATCGCCTATAGTTCACATGTACTAGGTAAAACTTAACAGTTAATTAACTAAACTTAACATTTAAAAGAAAAAAGTTAATACTTACTCCACTGTACTTAACATGGAACAGGTAAATGTTAACAGTTAACTAGCTATAGTTCACGTGTGTTAGGTACAATTTAATAATTAATCTACTAAATATTTATACATGGCGGAGACCGACTACAACAGCGACGTATTCATGGACCATGATGGTTGCTCACCACTTGTTTTATGAAATGTCTCACAAAACTTTCATTCATAGAACACTATGATTGTGGTTAATGAGCAAGAACATGAAAGAACAAAGGCGTCTGAGCTCTTTCGATGTTAATGGGCTCTTTGCTCACTCATGTCTTAAGGGGTGGACTCACTTGTAATTGGATCTTAAATAACCCGATCATTCAGAAATTTCTTGAGAAAGGCTATATGGGTTTGTTGGAGCTAGGATTTATACAAAAGTTTCTTGCAACATTAGAACTAAAAAAATTAAATAAAGAAAGTTAAAATTTAACAATTTAAGAGTTAAGGAACCTTAATAGATACTTCGTGAGTTTTAATAGACATATTAACAATTACTTGATATTTTACATTATATAGTCTTATTCTATTTCTCCTCTTCCTTTTAGTACTAATTGATGGCAATATTCGATATCATTTATAGTTTACAATCAATCAACTATAGCTATTAGGTAAAACATAACAGCTTAATGTACAAAACTTAACATTTAAAAGAATAAAGATAATAATTACTCAATTATAGTTATATTGAATAACTAAATTTTAACAGTTAATCAACTATAGTTCACATGTACTAGGTAAAACTTAACAGTTAATTAACAAAATTTAACATTTAAAAAAAGTTAACACTTACTCCACTATACTTAACATGGAACATGTAAATGTTAATGCTAATTAGCTATAGTCTTGGTAAAGTAGATACAATTGCCTCTCACTCTTGGAACATCTCGGCTAGATATACATGATTTCACATAGACCGGTTGCTTCTAATGAACAAAGCATAATCACCCAAGCTCCTCAACTCAATCCATGCAAGTAAGCCCTCATCCCATCGAAACACTCTAAACTCTTCAAGGCAAGATCGATTTTCAAGATCGTCGAACTTCAGTCTCCATATCTCAGAGGAAACTTCCCGTGGTGGCAATACCAAGTATTTATTATATAAAAAATAATTTCTACTTTCTGGGCCATTTAAGAAAAGTGATGGCTTGGAGACCATGTCATTGCTGCATTCGGGGTCCCAGGTGTGAACTAGTCCATACTCATCCACTATATAAAACTTTTTATTGTGATATATGGCATCGTAAAACAGAGGGTGTTCATTAAACGTAGTGTAATCAGTTGAGAGTGGAACCTTGGACTATGATCGATCTCCGACTCGAGCGAAGTACAATTCTAAACGGATTAAGAGCATGACCACATAGTCCTTTTCCATGGGGCTTGAAGACAGGACGAATTTTTCGTAAATTTCTTCGGGCGAAAAGTTTGGGAGGAACTCCAGTATAGTGGAGACTAGAGGGAGTCGGATTTGGGATTGAGCAGTATTATCTCCAATCGATCGTCGACAGTGGCTAACCAGCCATCGGCGGAGCCCATGCAGAGTTGGCGGCGGATTGGAGGATCGTCAGGGAGGAAAGAGGAAGGAGGATGAGGGAGGAGAGGATGAGGAAGGAGAAGAGGATGAGGAAGGAGGAGGAGAGGTAATGGTGATTTTGAGTGGGTGGAGATGGGTAAAATTGGATTTTTAGGTCAAATATGGGCTAATCATGAGCTGGAGGGGCTGGGCCACATTTTTTTCAAAATTTGGGGGCTGAAGCACATAGAAAAAGTAGGAGGGGCTGGGGCACATTGAGTTTTCAATTTTAGGGTCTTGACACAATTTTTCCATATATATATATATGTATATATATATATATATATATGTGTGTGTGTGTGTATACACACACACACATATATATATATATATATATATGTGTGTGTGTCCCATTACCCTACATTTATATATATATATATATATATATATATATATATATATATATATATATATATATATATATATATATATATATATATATATATATATATATATATATATATATATATATATATACATGTGTGTGTAGCCGTGTCCCTGTACCCTACATTTTACAGTTTTGCCGTGTCCAGTACCCTCACCCGTACCCGTTTCCATGCAACTTAGATGCTGTACAATTGATAATTTAATATGATGTGATAATTGGAATGATGAGGTTAATGTACAATTCAATTACCAAAGGCAATTCATAAGCCAAATATACTTCTGGGTTATGCCTAGAACCAACAATGTAAATATGGGTAAATTTTTGACATCTTTGAACTGATAACTTATGTCAATTTTCTAATAACTAATATAGTTTTGAGTTATACGACGGACCCTTTGTATGTGAGAGAATTTACTCAAGATTATCTGTAGTAGGTTCATTTAAGCTACCTATGGAAAATGTAGTGACTGGTGAATGTTGTCCCCTTTATTATATACTATGGAGACTGATGATGTTGCGCATGTAAGTCTTTGCAACCTTTTGAAAATCATAATCTACTACCCCGGTCTAAATCACTATAACCATAAATTGATTTCATATTTGGAAAAAATTTCTGTGAGCGGATCATGGTTACAAATGTGCACCATTATTTCCATCGCCCATCAATTTTTCCTGACTTAGGTATTGAAAAGCATATAGTAAACTCAGAAAAGGGGGGAAAACTCTGAATGGTTGTGACGGAACCCCTACATTGCTTGTTGACCTTTTAGGCACAGAAGATGCTTATTATCACGAAACAGCCACCAGAGAGTGTCAGCAGCAAATCCCATCGCAATATTGATATCATCTTTGGCATCTGCGGTTCTTTGTTAACTTAGAGACAACAAATCTATTACTGCATCCTGATTCTGTGCAATTTGTTCTCTAAATCTTGTTTATATTTATAAATTTCAGAGTGCAAAATCTGTAAATTGAGTGCATTGGACAAGGAACTATATTTTGAACTAACAATCCTTATGGACCACACTGATTTGTTATATGATCCATTATAATTCATTAATTACCATCGCTAGGGTCATGGGTGCAGCTGCGCTTCAGAAGTATATTGGAAGCATAGGGGGTATAGGAGCATCTGGAGTTGGTTCAAGTGCTACATATGCTCCAAAAGATCTGAACAAAGAAATCATGCCAGAGAAGGTAATGCAGTGTTCTATCTCTTATGTTTTACTTTCAGCATATATAACTTTCTCTTGCATTGGAATATAAGTTTGGAATTCCTATAACTTTCTCTTGTATTGGAATCCAAGTTTGGAATTCCTCAAAGTTGTCATACTTCTCTGGTTTGTAATGAACCCCTGACATGTTTACCTTTGAAAAAAATGTTCTTTATGCTCAAGATGCAGATCCAATTATATCTCCCTTAATATTGGACTACAAATTTTGGGAGTTCGTTTTAAACTTAATAAAGTAATGTCTTTCCCAGAAAAATAAGTATTACACTTTAACCTGAAACAACATTTTTCACCAATCGGCTTATGGGTACATTGGTGCATCTAATGAGTTAACAAGAATTTCATAATAGTTCCTTTAAAAGTTTGAACTATACTATATTCGGCTTTTCTCTTCCTTTTACCTTTTGAATATAGACCCTAGCATGCCTTTCCATCAGGGCATTCAGAAATTTTGATTTTATGCTGTGTCATCTTAATCAATTCGTATGGTTCAAATCCATACCTTGTTTGACTGATTTTTTTCCCTTGAAATTGTATAGTATTTTCATTTCATTGTTTTCTGTAAATTGAACTTCTTCCTTGCATTGCTATTTGCTAATGACCTGGTGCAATTTAATATGTACTGATACTGTTTTGGAAACCACTGTGGACATAAGTAAAAAGGACCTGAAACTGTGATGTTTAACTTACTGGTAATTGTCAAAGATAAATGTGTTTCTTTGATAATGGTAGAAACAGTGTCTAAACATCTTATATTTATTGAAAGCATACTGTTGAGTTGTAAATGAATAGTTTATAATGGTAGCAGAAATCACATTATAACTTTGTAAATGAATAGTGAATTAACAGCTGAAAATGTGTGCTGATTTTCCTCTTGTTCTTAATTGTTGATAGAGAAGTGTTTCATGTTGCAGCGATATGTCACCTAGTTTGATCTCGAGATGCTTTTAGAATTCTGTTCTAAGGTTTCATCTTTCTTCTAGAATTCTGCTCTAAGATTTCATCTTTTAGATGGCTGTCGTCATCCCGTCATCTTCTTTCCAGTCGATCCCCCTTGCTGTGTAATGTCTTCATAAGAATAATGTGGTATTGAATAGCAATTATGCTGTTATATACTAATGCATATTCTTATCACCACATCCCGCATGAGAACATACACAGTTTCCTCTATATCTGCCTTTTATCCAATGTTTTAAATATCGGATGTCGGGAAAATATCGGATGGCCAAAATTCATAACGGATTGCAGATATCGGAACAATATCGGGGATATGTGGTAAATATCGGAATGCAATAACAGATGTTTGCCTTTATAGTATAATGCACCAAAATGTAATGTCAACATACTTAATGAAATCTAAGCATACAAAATGTAATTAATATATGTTTAGGATCACAAATCAACCTTGTAAAACAAATAAAAGTACAAATCAACGTTGCAACATTTGGTCTGATTTTTTTAGGGCAAAATGTCATTTGATATAATGGGGAAATCATGATATCTCGACCAAATATTGCCAAACGCAGTATATTGTTTTGCGACAACCCATATAAAAAGATATATCGGTCCACATATCGGCTGATGTATTGGCGATATCGGAATATATCGTCCAAAATAGCCAAAAAACGGTAAAGGATATTTAGAGACCATATCGGTTGCGGCAAGCCCTGTAAAAGGATATATCGGGGGATATATCGGGCCATGTCGGGGATATTTAAAACAATGCTTTTATCTAACCAGCAACCAGCAACCACACTCTGCCAATCCCAGCCAGTCATCCACTACACATGCACACACCAACTTTCCACAAATGATCAAAATAACAACAACAACGATGACCAAAGACAAACATTCAATCTTTATGCTCATTTAAGGAACTGTAACTTTCAATATTAAACCTTATAGTATGCTGACGCGCTGATGACTAAATTAAAGAGAATATAAACCTTTGTCTTATCTTGAACTTTTAAGATTTAATTTTTATTTCTATTTGTGCAAGGTATCTACATGAATCTATTGAATATTATCGTTAGATGAAATTGGCGCACTGTACAAAAATAAATTATTAGTACCAATTGTGTGGATTCTGTTTTTGATGTGATGATTTTTTATTTTTCATTTCCTTAATCCTGACTTATCCTTGGTACGTTTTGAAAACTTTTATTCAGACAGATTTTCTTTGCAGGTGCCCTTTGTTTATGCCAATCGATTATTCATTGCTCAAAGAGCTCCAAAGAACTTTCTTTCCTTTTTCTCTTATGAAGATGGGATTGGTGTATGAGTGTCTGTTGGAGTTTTTTTCTTGGGAAGTCTAAATAAACATTACAAGCTCAAAATTTGAGTCATTGGATCATTATGTTAAACTTTGTCTTACCAAAGTGTCCTTTCTGTAGAAAGTTGACCGTTTTTACTGAGACCCTGTTAATTACTGAATTTTATTTTATTCAGTAATTAAATTCTCTTGACCACTCCTTTTTAGCCATTATATGTGAAGCTAAGAAACCTCAAACAACATTAGACATTAGGTCATTAAGCATATCAAATTATGCTAGTACCAGTTAATGACATAGACTCACGATTTGAGTGGTCAAGAGTTTAACTTGAACTCAAGCAAAGTGAGTGTTTATATGTGTGCATATTTGTAATTATGTGCATGTAACATGTTCTTGACTATAAACCATCACAACTGTGGTCATGGGTTCTTGGCATTAATAATTTGATTGTACTTCCAAACAATAGCTGTTAATATGTCTAGAACTGTATCCATATTCTTGGTACATTTCTAATGATATATCATATATCTGATATCAAGGTTACTTATGTACAGAATGTGAAAACCTTCAAAGATGTTAAAGGCTGTGACGATGCAAAGCAAGAACTCGAGGAAGTAGTGGAATATCTGAAAAGCCCAGAAAAATTCACACGGCTTGGTGGCAAGTTGCCAAAGGTTTGTTTCTATTCAAGTCATTTTGTGCCTATATCTCTGTTAACTGTTCTCACTATCCTTGATTTGTTAACTGTTCTTACTATCGTTGATATTGCTAGATCCTAGTTATTTTGTCACATATAAGCTATTTACTTGAGTCAAAGTCCAAAGATGTTTGGTATAATGCTTAATTTTATCATGGAAAGGGCAGTTCAACATTATTTTTTCAAGAAGCAAGAATTGGGGAATAAAGTCGTATTGTGAATCTACTCATGCAAATGCAAGGACACAAAAGGCGAATGGACGGAAGTTTTTTATTAAACTTCTTTGAAGATTCATCATCTTATTATCAGTTAAGAGGATCTAAAATATGGGAATATTTTCCATAGAAACATCAAGCTTTTCTTTGTGAAAGAAGATACTCTCCAACTATTGACGTTAACTGAACAAATTACAAAGGAACAAAATTTGTATTATATAAACAGCTTTCTCAACAAGATTACATTTGATATCAGCAACCAGGAAACACAGACCTAGTTTCTTAGATTGGTCATGGATCATGGATTTTACGGTGTTTTATTTACATAAATAAGAAGTAGTAGTTGTGAATGCATTAGTAAGCTGTTTTAAAACATTCTGATTTTGCAGTAAATAGTTCATTTTGGTTCATGTATCCTAACACCATGATCTTGATGTATACTACAAAAACCCTTAAAATTGGATATCAACTTATTTTGTCTCTATTTCTTCTACTTTTGACACGTTGCTGCAGACCCATCTCATTTAACATTGTGTCTGTAAATTTCCCCCTCATCTATGTATACCGTGTTTAATGCTATTTGATTACTCCTTTTATCCAGAGCTCCCTGTAGGCTACTAATCTTTCACCTTATTTGGATCAATGATCAATCTTGTTAAGTGTTCCAGTCAATAGTGATATCATTGCCCCGTGTTATTATCTGTGTTGATAAGCATTAGGATAATTGTTTTGCAGGGTATCCTTTTGACTGGGGCACCTGGGACTGGGAAAACTTTGCTCGCAAAGGTCTTGTTCAACAGAAGCTCCTTCAAATATTCTGTTTGTGTTTTCTATCTAGTTGTGTAGTTGCTGTGTACTTCTCTTTGAAAAAAAAAAGCTTATGCTATATATTTGTTAATGTTTTTTTGAAAATTATTTCAACTCTTTACAATAAACAACTTTCTATATTGAAGGAAGTAAAACTAATTGAGAAGCTTGTACTGTCCCTGATTTTATGAATCTTAAATGTACAACTAGCATCAATTTCTATTTTTAGAGGATTTTAGCAAGCTAACTGCCATGTTTTTTTCTTTCTAACTGTAGCTAATGCTGAAGTTCAGTTGCTTGAATTTTGCTTATTCATTTGAAAGAGGATAATGAGAAGAAGGCTTATGTCTCATATCTATGTTCTAAAATTTAGCTTTTATAGTTGGCAATAAAGCATGGTTGCTGGCTCAAAGTCGGAAAAAAGCTTCCGAAAGAAAAAAATGATTAAATTGTCAGCTATCATGCATTAGTGCTGTATTTGTGGTCAATTCAGTCATAAGCTAGAGAGGGCTTTGCCATAAAATTTTGGAGACACTGTAACACTAAGTGTAAATGAAGTCTGCCATTTGAAAATTCTTTCTTTCCCTTTTTCTTTTTTTTTAATTCCATTGTTGCCATTTGAAAATTCTTTCTTTCCCTTTTTTCTTTTTTTTTATTAATTCCATTGTTGTATCGTATCGAGATGCATCGGATTCTAGGTTACCCAGATACTTCGTTTTGGGTGCCGTATCTCTGTTCGACTCGTGACGGACATGGATTCACCGCGGACACGGCATGGACACATGTGGTTCAAAGAGAAACCCAATTTCTCCATTACTCATAACACTTAACTGGTTTCTTTGGTGTATCGGGTTCATAACCGATAGAGTTTTGAACCCGAAAACTGGAACACATCAAAATAAAGATTTGAAAAATACGCATAGTATCCCATGTGAGCAAAACTAAAGCCGATTCTACCTTTTCTTCTCCATTCTCACTTCATCTTCTTAAGTTCCAAAAAAGGAATGAAGGTCTCCATTCCCAGTTGCTTGACGATGACAAAAAATCTTAATTCTTGTTTGATTTAACTTAATCCTTAGCTGTTACAGAAATTAAAAAAACAAATTTATAGGTATTTTAATTTTATAATTGAACAAATATAAATTAGAAATATATAGTCGTGTTCTCGTATGCTATTTTTTACAAATCTGCTGTGTCCCGTGTCCGTATCCGCACCCGTTCCTGTGCAACCTAGATCAGATTCAACTTATTCAACCGGTGGGTTTACTTTATATAATTGTGGATAGTTTTCTTTTCCATTCATATCTTGTAAATGGTGAGCGCCCTACCATGATGAGTTGATATTGTGTTATATGAATCCCAAATTCAGTTCACAGTGCAGCCTTCTGTAGACAAAGTGTTGCTTCATCTGTTCCTGGTGGCGCCAAATTAAATTTTTGTTGTGAGTATTTCTAAAGATTGTCATTCAAATTATGCTGTGGTTTTCATTTAGTACAACTCACCTGCTATTTTGCTCTAAGCTTGTGCAGCATGTTGTTAGTTTATTTCTAGCAGTAGCTTATTTCTTTCTAAAGAAGGTGACACTATGAACAGTAGATATATGATTCTGAAATGCATGCTGATTACTTGCATGTTGTGAGCCTTCATTGCCGACTTTCTGCTGCTCCCACTAATGAATTTACTATGACTTGTTTGTTACCTATTTTTCCTTTAAATATGTTATGCTTGTCATTACTGACATTAATTCTTTGCAGGCTATTGCTGGCGAAGCTGGAGTTCCCTTTTTCTATCGTGCAGGTTCTGAATTTGAGGAAATGTAAGATGTCTATTTTTCAGAAATCAATCATCTGCTTAACTGAGTATTACTATATTAACCTTTTGAAATTCAAGTGATCTCCCTAACCTTCTCCCTTCTATTCTATCTAAAGTAGAGCAGTTTGCTTAAGTTTATCAGCAGCCCTTTGCACAGTGCTCATAACTCACTACAGAAGCCACCCTGCCTGGGAACTGAACAGGCATAACTAGTGGCAAGAGGCCTGCTTAGGGTGAGTTGGGAATGTCTTAGACACACTTGTTTACCTACACTTGCATGCCTTTGTCATGCAACCCTGGGCACAAACTTTTTAGGCTGCAATTGCATGCCTTCCACCTGCATAGTTGATAATTTAAATAGGTTATGTCCATTCAGTTTAAGTAGGGATAAGCATAACTGAGAGAGAGAGAGGGGAGGTCCTTAAGTCCATAATGCAATGTCATTATGCCTTTTTTATTTTATTGGGAAGACATATCATTCTCTATTTGAATCTAAGTAACTTAATTTTGTTTATGACATTCTGCTAGGTTTGTCGGTGTCGGTGCTCGGCGTGTTCGGTCCTTATTTCAGGCTGCCAAGAAAAAGGTGACTTCCTACAGTCATTTGCCCTTCCTTTTTTTGGTTGTTGTTTTTTTTTGGGGAGGGGGAGGTGGTGGTTCAATGTCTTCTTAGGGGTTTATGTTCAGCACAGAACGATCAAACTGCTAGTAGTGTTGGATTTTTTACTAACAAAAAATACCTTTGCAAACCACAAATCAACCGTTATTAGTGTCAAATATGGGTTTGTCCAAGTTGCAAACCACCCCCATAGAGACAGCTATTATTACAAATTGTAAAGTGCAGGTAAGTATACATCTGTATGATGGAGTTCTAATCAACAGGTTTCCTTATCTGTCTTGTTCAAGCTCCAAGTTGAAACAACCACTTCTTACTATACAACATAAAACATAAATGCATGCACGTGGTACCAAGTTTGGGTGCCATTCTGTGATCTGTTTAAGATTTCTTTCTCTATTTTTGTTATATCTACTTATTTTATTGCATCTTCGTTGTAAGTTTTTTACTAGCATAAGTGTTTAACTAGCATCTAGATGTTTTTCTTTCCCCCTCAACTGCATGTTTTGTACAAAATGTCCTTCACAGGCACCTTGCATCATTTTCATTGATGAAATAGATGCTGTGGGATCCACTAGAAAACAATGGGAAGGTCATACTAAGAAAACATTGAATCAACTACTTGTTGAAATGGATGGGTTTGAGCAGAATGAGGTACTGATACATATTGTTCCCTTTTCTGATAAACAAATTTGTGAATATCTCAACTCATATCTTCACTCTGTAACATTTCAATATAGGGTATAATACTGATGGCTGCGACGAACCTGCCAGATGTTCTTGATCCAGCGTTGACGAGACCTGGCAGATTCGATAGACATGTAAGTCCTAATGTTCTTAATTTGCTTTCATGAATATTGTATTTGGTTGTTAAGAACAAGAAATTAAATTCCTTCTCTTTTTCAAAGAACAAGATAAGCTTAATAAACATGTTACATGTGAACTAGTGAACTAAATGTTTGTATTTAGATTGTTGAATCGATAGTTTATTTTCAAGTGGTCACCATTGTGGTGAGGGATGGAATTACCTAAGGGCTGTTTATTTCGAGGGGATGTGAAGAAATTCAAAAGAAAAGCACCTCCTCTGTAGTATGTTCATCTTGTTAGAGAATTCATTTCTCCGCCCTTTGCTTCAAAGAAAAGGAGGAGATAAGAAATCCCTATGTCACCAGCCATCTCAGCAGATAATGGAACCTGATTCATGACTTTACTGAGTTTCTATGAGTTTGGGAGTTCTGACAAACTACTAAAATGTTATAAAGATGGGAATTGAAAACCAAAGGAGCCAGTGTTTACTTGATGTGTATAAAATTCTTTACACTTATCTCATTTCGTTTCCATCAAAATAACCAAGGATTTGCATGATCTTCTTTCATGGAGCATAATTCCTTGAGAACATAGAGAGGTTTGCAATTTATAAGGACGCAGATCTCAGGAACTTTGACATTACTAGCTTTACCAATTTGCATCTTTGGCATCCAAACAGCCCCTAATAGTATTTGTATTTATTAACTCCATAACTTATTTTAAAGTTGATCCTAATTTGTTCGCTATAAACATGGAATATGCATAGGACCACTGATCTTCAACAGAATGAAATATATGTACAAATACTTCCCCGTTGCCTTTTCACAGTGTAAAACATGTACCCTCTGATGGGGAGAAAAGGATCAGTTGCGTCAGCTTTCAGGTGCCCAAAAATAAACTTATAGTGATGACTAGGTGCCTTATATCGATATATAACAGCATCAAGTAAGAATCCTATGATTGTTTTTTGGAGTATTATTAGAGCTGTGTACTAGAAGTGGAATCATATCCATTTGTGTCGTAACCTTTTATACAGTGAAGAGTGGAACAGTATACTTAGCCTGTGGGTTATAGTTAAGCTGCTTAAGCAGACGAAGGTGTAATCCTTACTAATTTAGTCCAGATATGTACTGTTATAGCTGTATCTCATAAGTGAAATCTATATGGAAATTACTGCTTCATCATATAGGTGGTCTCTGTTAATGTACGCTGTTAAAATTTACTAGGAAAACGAATTAACATACCATTTGGATTTGTATGCCAATGGAATATTTCAAGTGAAGGCTTAGATTACTACTTGCCATTTCTGAAATCTTCTTCTTTCTTTTTACCATAGAATCACCAGTCAAAGACCGAGGATATCATTTAACTTAAATGATGGAATATGATTCTAACTTGATAAACTAGTACTTGCATGGATAACTTAAGTAGCATTATGTTGAATATTCACAACTTATTAGATTGATTTAACATTCTCCTTGTACAGAATCTAACTTGTAAATCCTTATAAAGAGCAACCAGTATGGGCCGCACATCCACTAAAATGTGATTGGTGCAGTGACTGAAAAAGGCCTAGCAAAAAATATTCTTGTGCACGCAGCAAAAATGTCTTATAAATTAATTCATTATAACATTGATGAAATATTTTCCTGAATGCACACAGGTACGAGTTCTTAGATTTGTTTTTGTACTTGAAGCAAAAAATATTCTAACATTACTGTCTTTTAGATTGTTGTCCCAAGTCCTGACGTACGAGGAAGACAAGAAATTTTGGAGCTCTATTTGCTGGACAAGCCACTGGCTGATGATGTAGATATTAAAACTATTGCTCGTGGTACTCCCGGTTTTAATGGCGCAGGTACTCTTTGTTGCTGCCTTCAACTATTAGCTTCACATGATTAATCCATTCTGACATTTCTCAATCGTGTTGCTACTATCTTAATCTTCAAATAATACAAAATCACTGCTCTTCCCTTTTTCTTATCATAAAGATTCAATTGGCACTTCTCAAAGGTAATCTAATGATCATTATAAATGCTTTCCCGTCATGCTGCTGTTGGCTTAGATATGGGTGGAATCAAATCGAATACTACAGTATTCAAATTCAGTCCAGTCTGGGATATTCTAATTCATATTCGAATTTGATTTGAATACTAAAAACTATTTGACTTCAATTTGTTTATGTATATCAATGTTCTGTAATTATTCACGGATATTCGCTTACCAGCAGCTGGCATTTTTCTTTTGCATTATTCGTTAAATATTCGATAAATATTTGTTAATTATTCAAAATTTAAAAAATCAGTTTAAACAATTTTATATCAATATATGCATAACAGTAGAGTAAGTTAATATATTTTTAATACCAAAACTAGTTTCAAGCCCGTCCAATGCGCGGAATCTTAAAGTATTATTGAAATCTGAACATTTTAAGATATGATTACCAATAAATCACTTATAAAACTAATATTTTTTCTCTAGTGAGAATTCTACTATTACACATAGAATTAGTTTTTACCAGTTCAATGCATAGAATTTAGTATTAGAAGTCGCAAGGAAAGTTTTATCAACAATACAATTTAACTGACTTTTCTATAGTATTATATTCTAAAATTTTAATTTTGAAAAACTGTTCTCCCACGCAACCTTTCAATTCTATAAAAGAAATATTTTTCCCTTTTAAAAGATTTATTATTTTGAAGCAAAAAATCAATACTACAGTTTTAAATGAGTCATAATGGATAATCAACTCAGATACCTGTATTGAAAACTGAAAAAAATGGTTCAGGAAGCACGGGACATAATTACAATGTTGTTATCTAATTAAGTTGTAATACTATGATTTTAGCACTTGTTTTCTTTAATCTAAATTTTATATTATAAGTTAAAATTATTCCAAATAATATTCACATAACCCACTGCGATAACATAGCATTATTTTTCAAGACTTTATAAGACATCAAAAACATGAGAAACAACACAATCATAAGTGACAGTAAGTAAGTAGAAAACAAAATACACTTAATTAGCACTCAAGAAGAGCATTAGAGTATTAATTAAAAACAAATAATAAGAAGCATTTAATATCAACAATTAGCTTATATAAGGAGAAATTTTCAATATAGACCCATTCCCATTTTAATTCCCAAATATCGACCCACTCCCATCTTATTTACAAAATCGACCTAGTTTTGGCCACGTTAGCAGAGCGGCCAAAAACTGGGTCGATTCCTAGAAAAAAGTCTTCGTAAGTAGTCGGGGTTGGCGACCTCAACTAATTACTAATTAAAGCCCCTTCTAATTAGTCGGGTTGCCAACCCCGACTATTTAGCTTTGAGGTCTAAATAGTCGAGGTTGGAA
This sequence comes from Asparagus setaceus, assembly GCA_012295165.1. NCBI lineage: Eukaryota > Viridiplantae > Streptophyta > Magnoliopsida > Asparagales > Asparagaceae > Asparagus > Asparagus setaceus. Next base: position 67,166,180 of record CM022705.1, on the reverse strand, counting down.
ACCCCGCTTATTTAGTTATATCTTTTAAATAGTCGGGGTTGCCAACCCCGACTATTTGGCAGAGAGCGCTCACCCCTAACCAAATTTTTGAGCTCGAAAATTTGGCTAAGGGAAACCCCGACTATTTGGCAGAGAGCCCCACCCCTGAGCCAAATTTTCGAGCTCGAAAATTTGGCTAAGGGAACCAAATAGTCGGGGTTGAGAATCCCGACTATTTGGCAGAGCGCCCAACCCTGAGCCAATTTTCAAACTCGAAAATTTGGCTAAGGGAACCAAATAGTCGGGGTTGCCAACCCCGACTAGTTGGCAGAGAGCACACATCTCCATTTTCTAGTCTTCAGAAATTCTCTTGTTACACATATATCAGTCCATAACCAATTTCAATCACAAATAAACACATATAACTGCATCTATATTCCATCCATAACCAATTTCAATCACAAAGAAATATGTAATTATCCATAATAAAATTTCAATCGTAGATATTTAGTCAATTAGTCCAAATTAAGATCTCATCGTAATAATCATAAAACAACTCATACCGAAATTTAGCAAATATTAAGAACTCTCTTTCCTCTCCCTCTCCCTCTCCCTCTCCCTCTCCATCTTCCTCTCCCTCATCTCGTTCCCCTTCAACATGAGCTTGGATGATCTCATCGTTCGGTCGTGTGTGAATTTGTGAAGGCATGACACTCTCCTCGACTTGAACCCGCTGTGAACGTCTGGCTTCGTCATGTGCACGACTTGAGCCCGCCCCTTGCTTGACGCGCCTTTCTAAGAGCGGACTGAATCTTCGCTATGATGCGAACAAATGCATTCTGCACCCCTTGCTCGGTAGTCGATCTCAAGGTATCATGTACAATAGAAGCCGCCTCATCGAGTTCTTCTACCTATAATATAACAATCGAAAGAAGATTATTAGCAAAACAATAATAATAAAAATAATAATCACAAAATAAGTGTGATTTTGCCTATCTACTTACCAACGCTCTCTCAATTGGACCCCTCGGCATGTACGCGGAAGGTGCTTTGTTCTCCTGACATATCAATGAGTGAGTAATCCCCCAATACCAACGTATGTACACATTTATGTCTGGTGCGTCACCTCTCTCCATCACTATAGCATTCTCCCTCAACTCCCAATCCTCAATGCAAGAATGACGAATTATCTCCCAATTTTGATGATGTGCTCCTTTTCGGGGATTTCACTCTATTCTTTCTACAGGATCTAGAATGTGTTGTTTTAATACAAATTGTCGAAGCACACGATCGGGCACGTGCATTTCGACAACCTCAAAGCATATAATCGGGACTGACAAGCCATATACCTTCACCATCTCTGCAAACATCTGGTAGTGAAGCTAAAATTTGTTCATAGGGCATCCACTTGACCTATAAAAAATATTACATAAACTTACATATTAATAACATATGATATATTGCTTCAGTATAGTTAGATATTATGATTTTATACTTGTTCATTTTCCATTTGATCAAGCTCGTTCCTGTAAAAATTTTCGTGACCCTTCGGGGAGCTTTTCCAATATCTGGAGATATTCCATCTATTTGATATAAAATGTTTAGTATAGATTGAAATAAATATTAGAAATTACATGTAATCATAAATATTAGAAATAAAATAAATATTAGAAACTCATATACCTGCATCCTAATGGAATATGACTATCAAGAAGTCGGGTCTTCTTCAAATCTAGAGTTCCAATATGTCATCGCTACCATAACCATATTTGCAGCAAATTGATGCAACCATCTAACATGCACTGAATCCTTAGTTGAATCCGGATATAGAATGATACCGATCATATGCAGTATGTACGCCCGAGCATATATCTTGATCTTACCACCGTTCGTATTAGGAGCTTGTCCCAGTAAACTTTCACACACTCGTATCCAATTGAAGTCATCGGTACCCGTAACAACATTCTCATCCACTTTGAGGCCAAGTATAACCCCTACATCCTGCAGAGTAATAGTTGCCTCTTCTTGTCGCATGTGAAATGTGTTTGTCTCGAGCCTCCATTGTTCAATCAAAGCTGTTAAGAGAGGCCAATCGAGTCTTACCCATTGCAACTTTGAACATTCAAAAAAGCCCGCTTGACGAACATAATATTGAACACGTGGACCTGTCAAATCCCAACTCGAATGTGCAAGAGTATGATCAGTTGCAGTAATGCTCGGGGCCTGCATATATTTAGAAAAATATATATTAGATACAACGCTCATTCCAAGCATTCGAAATAAGATTGAAAATTTAAAATATTTGAAAATAATAAAACTTTACCTCCCTTGAGTCTACCTTCGCGGATCGGTGTCGATCTTGGTCGTATAGGACCTCATATGTCAATGGTCCTGCATGCTGTAAATGTCAGCACATTAAAGTAAAATGTGTCAGTATTATGTTATAGTATATATTGAATTAGAAATAACTTACAGAATATGAGTATGCATTGACTTACAAATTACATAGAATAAAATTATAAAATAAATAAATTTTACCCATTAATTGCTATCTATTCGGATTGGTAGGACATCGATGCTTATTATGGCCCGGTTGTCTGCAATATCCACATCTATTTTACTTTGGAGCTCCTTTCCGTTCTTCATCCATCGTACCTCTTATGCGTACTGATCGCGAACGTCCGGCTTGTCTTTTATAGTTAGGAGGTAACACATGCGGCCCGTTATAGGGTGGCCAGTGATTACTATCTACAATTGGATGGAAACACGGCTTGTATGTATCTCTATAGCCTACCACACACAAAGACTCACAATCACCTCAAAGATAAATGAAAAACCTAAACCCTAATTTCAAACCCTAGAATTCCAATTTCAATTAAAGCCTACTACACAAAGACTCACAATCACCACAAAGATATCTAATTAATATCCAATTTCAAACCCTTATTTCAAACCCTAGATGTTAACAAAACCCTAGATTATTTTGAAGAAGAGAAAAAATCCTAGATTTATATGTTGAAGAAGAGAAAAGGAAGAGAAATTACCCTAGAGATCCACTGCTAATCACCCACATTTTTGTCCGAGGTCAGCCTAAGAAAGGAGTTTGGTCGGAGTAGAAGAAAGAGATGGAGCGGAGCAAGAGAGAGAGAAGTGGAAATGAGAAGGGGGAGTCGGGTTATGAGGCTAAATAGATAAAATATAGTCGGGATTGGCAACCCCGACTAAATTTTTTAAGTGTCGGGCCCCATACTAAGTAGTCAGGGTTGCTAACCCCGACTATTTTATGACCTTAGAATAATTTTCCAAGGAAGGGGGTTTGGGTGCAAGGCTGGTTCGAAAATTTTTGATAAAATAGTCGGGGTTGGAAACCCCGACTATTTAGGAGATAAATCTAGCTCAACTCTAAATAGTCAGGGTTGGCAACCCCGACTAATTAGAAGGGGCTTCTACTTAGTCGGGGTCGCCAACCCCGACTATTTACGAAGACTTTTTTTTAAAGAAATCGACCCAGTTTTGACCGCGTTGTGGACGTGGTCAAAACTGGGTCGATTTCTGTAAATAAGATGGGAGTGTGTCGATTTTTGGGGATAAAAATGGGAATGGGTCTATATTGAAAATGTGTTCTTTATATAAACATATTGACTATGTTGTGAAACTACATGTGCTCCCCATAATTCTAAGAGAGAAGTCTTATGCTCAAAGTGTGATGGATAATGACCATCTAAATTCCCAAATAAAAATATTTTATCAAACGTAAATGAAAGAGCCAATCTTTTCATTCTCTGCTTGAACCGTTTCCCCTTCAAGTTGTGCATATACCAGCGAAGCAAAAGTCCCCCGTTGTTAGATTTCCATTTGAAATCCAACCATTGCATAATAGAGTCCCACACAATTTGTGAATACTCGCAATCAAAGAATAAGTGTTGATATAATAATAAAATACTAAATTTCCTTAAACCGTGGTCATGTATTAAAAGTAGTTGTTAATTATGTATAATATAATCAATATTCTATTTTCTTGTGTTATCTAATTTTTTCCCGTTTATGGATGATTCAACATTGCGTTGTATATTCAAAATTGCAATATCTAACTAATTCAATTTTATTTTTTTGTGTTATCTAATTTAACTGTTTATATATGATTCAACATTGAACCTATTTTTATAAAACTTATCTCTTCTCTACTTCTCAAACATGTCATTTATTAAAGGTTACATTAACTAATGCACTCTTTGGTTAACCTTGGCTTAAGTTTATTTCAAAACTTAATCATAGGATTCAAAGTGTACTTTTGACAAAAAATATGATACAATATGATCAATGTAATCAACTATTGAGATAGTAACGCTCTAAAATATGATTTTACACCAAGTACTCAAGAACAGACTTCAAAAGTCCAGAGATCCAATGAGAGTTTTCTTATGGTTCACCAGATAAATTATAAATCACGTTTGCTTAATTGTTTAGTTGATAGACCTTAATTATATATGATGGAGGAAATGTTGTCATATGCAATGCTTCTTGAGTGTTTTGTATATTATTCTATTATAAAAGAGTTTATTTTCATTCTTGATCTTCTACATGCCATGTAATTATTCATGGTGATTTTTCTTGATAAAATATGTTTTTGTGGTAATACAAAATAAAATAATTTATAGTGAAAATTATAAAAGGAAAAAAATTCTCGCAGCATGGCGCGGTTATAACACTAGTTAAAAAGAAAAAATAATAAGCATTCAATATCAACAATTAGTTTATTGAAAGACATCGACTATGTTGTAAAACTACATGTATTCCCCATAATTCTAAGAGAGAAGTCTTATGCTCAAAGTGATGGATAATGTCCATCTAAATTCCCAAGAGGACTCGCTCCACTAATCGTGTCTATTTCCCTCCATCTTTAATTGCTACAAAGAATGGCGGTGCTTTTTACCTCAAATATGAAAGCCACTTGGTAGAAACACTCTAGCAAAACTTAAAAATGCAAGTTCATATCCCATACTCTAGCAAAACTGAAAATGCAATCACTCTGCTAAAGGAATCAAGAAGTTACATGTCATGTTTCTAAAGTTACATGTCATGTTTCTCGGAGAAAGTTCAAATGAATGTAAAGAATAAAAGAAAATGAGGCATATAATAGCACACTTTCTTGCTTGATAAAGGAGAATGGTAGCACCTAAATTTCACTTCCATATTTCAATTCTGCATAGAAATTAAGAAGCTCTACATATTTTCATGCATTAACAAAATATACCGTTCTAGACTGATGGAAGAGTTGCCTAGTACTCATGCTAATGTAAACAATAACCAAATCTGCTAACTAACACCAAGATAAGAAAAAAATCAAAACCATCAAAGATAACAACTATTAGAAACAGAAAAGAAAAAATTATCCTCAAATTATAATGTCAAGTCGTCATGAAAACTTTATCGAATAATCTTCATAGGAGTAAATTAGACCCTCCAAAGATGAATTGCTACAACGCCATTCCATGCAGCTCTAAATTTGGTCATCCATTCTGATTTATGTTCAGATTCAAATGAGAAGAAAATAAAATCTGCTAAAGTCAAATATTGGACAAGCTCAGGATGGTAGAATTATGCAACTATGAAACTTTATTAAGTTTTCTCTCGTATTAAATTAGAAAAAAGTTTTTGAGGCGACTTATGAAAGACGACATGCATAAATTTTAACAAATTAATTAAAAAAAGAAAAAAATGAAAGTTAGCGAGGAGAAAAATAAGTGAAAAATAAAAGAGTGCTGCCATTTATGGACTGGGTTTTTCTGCAGTAACCGATATATGCATGTAGACTTTAACATATTCACTTAAAGATCCAAACAAAAAAGGAAAGCATAAGGTTTTGACATGAATTGTATGCACTAAAATGCTAATGTAAACTATATCCATACAAATAATAGTTTATAGAAACAAAATATCTACAAATGAAGCTTACAGCCGAATACAAATGACATCAAGTTTGATTTCCTATAACACTAAAAAAAATTTACTTGAATGTCTATCTTAATTTGAATAAGATACTCTATTTAAAACCCCACTTTTAATATCGCATATGTAAAAGTCAGACAATTTGATCCTACTATCTCCATTTTAAAACAATTTTTAAGTATTGTAGGTGGATCATTTAAAGAACGTAGTGAACTTCTCTCACATTGAAAAACCAAATAAAATTATAATGAACATAAATCAGTCATAGTATGACATGGATGTAAACCGAATTCCATCATTATTTGTAAGAAGTTCAAAAGAACTCAGTTTTGTATTTCTAAAAAGATTATTTAGACATTCTTCATGAACCTGTCAATTGAATGACAGAAACTCATAAAACAAAGATGCAAAAAAGTAGTGAAAAATATACATAAATGATTTCATTTATTGAGACCACCTTTGCATGCATTAAAGCTACTTGTATTATCAAATACCATTCTTTTAATAACTTCAGCACAAACACACTAAAACAATGCAAGTTCACATACTAATTCTAGTCCATTAGATAAACCAACACCATATATATTCAAAAACACTTACCACATACAGTGTCAACGGCAGCCCCGACTGGATCTTCACAAGTCATTTTGTACGGTATAAGGACATGCCTAAATCCTGCAACAACCTAAATTATAAACAGTAAACTAGAATTCCCAAAACCCCCTAAAAATTAAATAATCCTTGAAGACAATGCAAAGGATTCCTAGGTGTACATAATTGTTAAGCATAGTAATTGATCAATTTTGCATTCGGATAAAAATAATCTCAATAGAGAAAAAAGAAATTCTCGTACGAATTTAATCAGAAAATCAATAGAAGCTGTTAGATATTAATGATATTTAGAATTAGGAGATATTATGAAATATTATTGAAATATTGTAAGATGTGATAGATATGATTTTATCTCATACCTATTTTGTAATATTCTCCTAATCTCTATTTAAGAGGTTAGGGTTAGATGAATAATAACTTTGACTTTTCTATTTCTCTACAGGAGCACAAATTCAAACACCTTAATTGCAAATAAAAAACTCAATACAAAACAGAGGTGAAAGTATAAAATACCTAAAGTGAAAAAAAAGGAGTCACGTTTCCATCAAACCACAATTGCCGCAAGTGCCCAAGTGTTGAAACTAAATTATTATTGAATCAAAGTAGTCCTAAAAAACAACATTATAAAGGTGAAGAATTAGAGACCATAAAGAGAAATATGGAAAAAGTGACTACCTATTAAAGAGATTTGATGACACTGGGTTTGAACAGCCTTTGAACAGAAAAAGCAGAGTTGGCGGATTTATGATTGGATTGTCAAACACTCTTGCCAAAAAAAATTAGAGTATGGTTCCTTGAATTGAGGCGTTGTGAAAGAATGAGAAAGAACGAAGTTGTTGGATGTGTTGCTAAAGTGGGAAGAGGGAAATGATAATTAGGAATACAGGGAGAGGGATGAGAGCACAGAGAGGAAGGCAAGTTCGTGAATTTGAAAGGATTAGTGAGAAATAATCATTCTTTTCTAATTCCAAAATAGAATGACACTTCAGTTCCCAAAAGAAAGAGAATGAAAGTCCACACTAAAACGATCTAACTAATACAAAAGTTTTCCAAGTTCAAAGGTTTCAAATTTTGTTTCTTATGATGAAAAGGTTTAAGTTAAAATAGCAAGATGGAAGTTAAAAGTTAATAATATTAAGATATTAATGAGTTAAAAGTTAGTTTTGGGAAACATGAGATTGATTCTTCTTTTCAAAGAGACGGTTATCATTTCACCTGCTCTCTAAAACAGAGAGAGAGAGAGAGCAATTAAGTGTTGGAAAGATAAAATATTTAAGGTAAATTAAATTTAGAAAATGCAAGAAATTATAGAAAATTATATAAGAAAGGGGGAATTTAAGGTGATGATGCCACATGTCAGGCTGTCAGCTTTAGGCAGAGCACTAGAACTGCGCGGCAAAGCTCTAGAACCGCGGTAAGTGTACAACCAGGCAGGTTCAGGCTTCTACTGTAGTATATAATAATAGATGTACAATACACCTGAACAAAAGCATATCCTCAACAATATAGAGGCTAACCAAATGAGAAAAAACAAATTCTTATATAATAAAGCAAGAAAACGTAGTTTCATACAAAATAAAAGCTAAATATTTAACATTAACATTATTATACTTTCATTCAAAATTTATACCAATACCACAATATCACTAGCATAGAAAAAGAAAAAAACTGTCTGACTTTCTAGTTTGGGAATTTGGGAATATGATAGAAACAGAGAAGGGGGTCGATTGGGAATTAGGAGGCAGAGTTGGAAATGAGGGGGAAAATACCTTGGCTCTATTCAATTATGTAGTGAGGTGAATTAATATGACTAAAATGTAATTTATAATCGATTAATTAATAATCAATCGAATCGAATATACCTTTGGTTAAATTCTATTTGTTTATGAACCGAATACTAAAAAATATTTATTTATTGTTAAATGAACTTTTGAATCGGATATAACTTGTACAAATAATAACTGGACAGTCTGGACTGTTAGTTAATTATTTGGTGCACTTCCATTCCTAGCTATAGACAGGAGCCTCGAAATGAGAATGTTCTGTGGAACCTATGCAGAGGAGAGGACCTCTATGCTGATCCTATAAGGTCAATTGGGATTTGGGACCTGGTTGGTCGTGAAACATATCTTATGTGTGGTCCATGCATGAAGCTTTCAACTAGGTAGTGATCCTGCAAATTCTTCTAGATGGAGAAAGAGTCTAAGGAAATGAGAATTTTGCAATGTGGAGATATACTAAATGCAATGATATAGCCGAAACCAGATCAGAACGTACGACTGCCATATGCCAGTTTTTGCTCTTCCTTTTTCCCCCCTTTTTTTGGTCTTGCTTTTGGATATTCATGTCCATCTTGAAGTGCAAAAGAGGCGATAGTACATTCTAAACTTGCTGAAAAGCGAAGATGTTTATGTGCATTTTACTGGAAATCATTTTACTGAGAAAAATAAAACCAATCTGAGTTCTTCCTTGTTTTTCTCAATAGATTTGGCAAACCTTGTTAATATTGCTGCCATCAAGGCTGCAGTAGAAGGTATTGATAAATTAACTGCTACCCAGTTGGAGTTTGCAAAGGACAGGATAATCATGGGTACAGAGCGAAAAACTATGTTCATATCCGAAGAGTCGAAGAAGGTATTATCCTCTCTCCCTCCTTTGTATACACTTGATGCTAAAGATATACATCACTTATCTGCTTCAAACTAGTTGTTTCTTTCCACGTTCACAGTTGTGTAGTCCTTAATTTTATGTTTTTAATACTTTTTTGTTCATTTTAGCTCACGGCTTACCATGAAAGTGGACATGCCATTGTTGCTTTAAATACCGATGGTGCACACCCTATTCATAAAGCAACAATAATGCCCCGAGGATCTGCATTAGGGATGGTTACACAGCTTCCTTCTGATGATGAAACATCAGTGAGCAAGAAGCAATTATTAGCAAGGCTTGATGTCTGTATGGGAGGAAGAGTGGCTGAGGAACTTATATTTGGTGAAGACTCTATTACAACTGGTGCAAGCAACGATCTCCACACAGCCACAGAGCTTGCCCAGTACATGGTATATTATTCATGTATATAAATTTGGTGCAATTTCATCTGTGTTTCTATCCTCCATCGAATATTCTGCTTATTCTTCTTCAGGTGTCAACTTGTGGAATGAGCGATACGATTGGTCCTGTCTATGTCAAAGAGCGGCCAGGATCAGAGATGCAATCACGAATCGATGCTGAAGTATGTAGTGATTTCTCATTCCTCTCCACACATAAGTCCAACACTTGAATTGCTCTAATGGCAGCTATTACAAGTGCAGGTGGTGAAACTCCTAAGAGAAGCTTATGAAAGAGTCAGACAATTACTAAAAAAGGTTTTGTTTTTTGTTTTTTTTCCTTCTCTGATCTCTTTCAATTTTCTTTCATTAACGGATCTCCCAGTAGGACGTCTTTATTGATGAACTTGCGTTTCTTTGCACCCATGAGTTACATATCATACATTTGCATCATATGCAAGTTTATATTGGTAATTTGCCAGACCAGAGATGTAGCCATTTTAGCAGCCATGATGTAAATATAAGATGGGAGGTTTTAAGAACACTGACAGGTGGAGATATATTCAACACAAATATAGTTGTTCTGGACCTATTGTTTCTGTCTCACTAATTTCAGCTTAATATTCTAAGAATTTGAGCAAAGCTTTTAAGCCATGTAACTAGCGATTAGGACATTACTTCTTTCCTCATCTTGAGAGTTAAAGGTTGCAGCAACCACTGAATATCCTCACAAGAAAGCTAAATTGTCTACGCTGTAAAAACTAGAAAATAGCATGAGCAAGAGGATACATACATACAGTAATCATGTTTTTGTTTATTCATGTGCTGCTTTGGAAGCATGAAAGATGTGAAAGAAACTAAGAGGCTTTGTCCATACAAAATAAGAAAATAATTACACAAGTTGGTAGGATGTTATAATATGAAGATGGAGTTCCTGCCTTTTGTATCTTTTATTCATTAGAAAAGAGAGAAGAGTAGAAGCATACGCCTGTGGGTGTGTCATGGTTTGACAAAACCTTAACCTGTCAGCTGTTTCTTTTTTCTTATTCCCCTCCTGTTGTGGTTAGATCAGGTGGATCAATTCTTGTGGAGTCCTTACATCTAATATGGTTTCTATATTTTGAAATTATTGGCTTATTCATGCATGAATTTAACTTCATTTTGCAGCATGAAAGTGCATTACATACGCTAGCAAATGCGCTGCTGGAGTATGAAACCCTCAGTGCGGATGACATCAAGCAAATCCTACATCTTTCAGGAGGCCAACTATCTGAACAACAAGAGGAGCTTACACTGACTTAGATCATGCATGCAGTCTTTACCAATGTAAACAAGTGTACAGTTGTGCATTACAGGTATTCTATTTATAAAAGAATCAGCTATTTCTTCCCTTTATTTGTCGCCTTTAGAGATCAAAGAGAAGTATCATATTCTTCAACTTAAACATTCATAAAATTGATAGCCAGAAGGGAAACAAATTTTTGGTATATGCTACCATTTGTATCAAGAGTTACCCATAAGGACGCCCATCTCTGATAATTATAATGAAACTCTCTAGAAGAAAATCTGAGATATACTGGATGGAAAAAAAAAGCAAAACAGTTAAGATTAGCATTATTACATTTAAGATTAGCATTTAAAGTTTGTACTGTACATTTGTAAACACTAGTATAGTGCGTCGTTACTGCGTGGACATACTTTTTTGTTATGTTTTGCCGTTTTATGTAAGAAAGTTGTTTTGAATGTAATTGGATAATTTATTTGTAATTTTTAATAATTAAAATCGAGAGTAAATATTTTTTATGTGGTTCATTTTGAAGTTATAGATGTCAATTTATAAGTCTATGAAGTTTCATGGTTCTTTATACAATTATTAATTTGTGAAATTTAAATTTTGAGAAATTTTGATGTTTTTATTAATCCGTGTGACTTTTTATAAAACTTTTGGATTACCTGAAAATCGTAATTCTATTAAAAACCTAAAAGATAAAATCCTATTTATTTTATAATTGAATATGACATATGGGATTTAGAAATTTTACAGAGTTACGGGATTTACATGAAAATTCACAATATAATTGTACCATGAGGAAGAGTAAATAAAATACTTGCAAATTGACTAATATGCAATTTATTTTGTTTCTAATAAGTTTGGTAGGTATTTCTTTAAAATATGCAATTTGTTAAAGTTATTTGGGTTTTCATAAGTTTGTTGGACTTAATATGCAATTTCTGGAAAATATTCAAATCCCAAAATACTTTTGAATCTTTTGGGTACTTTTTTCTATTTTGAGTTTTAAATAAAATACTTACACATTTTAATGCTTGACAATTTCTTTTGCTCATAAACAATTCTAGTTCCTTCTCATTTTTTCTATATATATAAATCTATGATTCCTCCTAATATACATCAAAATTTGGCAACATAATATTTCATTTTTTTCTTCAAAAAATATCCATACAAATCTCAATATATGAAGATTACAGTGATTTCAACAAGTTCTCAAAAATAATTGTCTGAAGATTTAAACCATTTGGTATGAAATTGCCAATGCTCGACCAGCTGAACCGTTGAATCAAGGAGAGATGAGCTGAATGATGCTGTTGTGATCCCGCTTGCTCCATCTTGATGTAGTGGAGGGAATTTCTCGCTCTTGCTCATTACATTTATCTTAGCTACTATCTTTCGTCATTGTCTTATAGAACCACATAGAATTAGTGAACTTGAGTAGTGCTAAAATAGAAACACATACATTTATCTGAATCCACCATATATTACAACTTGGATTTGTCAAAAAAAACTATGAGAAAATAAGAAAATGCCAAACCTTTAAATCAAAAGCTTTTGTTACCCATTTCCCACATTCAATCTCCCTCTTCTCTAAATTCTACATCTTGCATAGCCTCTTACTCAAGTTGTGCTACTAAAATGGGCTCATAATCTTCCAATGCTCCCTATTACCACAAAGTCACGGTAACATGTGCATTTATAAGAGAGATATTGTGGAAATTGAAAAGTTGTTGATGGAGTTTAATGGGTAGAATTGGGGGGAATAGGGAGGTTATGGGTTGGTGATTAAATAGAGAATTGATAGGTAATAAATAAATAGAGAGGTTATGAATATGAGGAGATTATGGGTGAGCAATTATCATTATTATTTTATTTTTCTTCATTAATTTTGAGTATGTATGTACATGTATGTATGTACTCAATTATGAAGAGATCCAAAATTACATAGATATCCATAGCGATTATAAAGAGTATTTTTATAACTGTACATATAAATTCGAGAACATTACCGAAAGAAATATTTTAACATGCAACACACTTTTATAATAGTATGAGCTTCGTTGCCCGTAGCTCGGTCACCTCCTTTTGTAGCCTCTAGTTCTCGTTGCTTATAGTCTCGCAAAGATCTTTTAGGAATTGAAGCCTACTTTTACTTGCTTCAGTTTGTCCTTAAACAATAGCCCTATATTGAAAGAGATAAGAAGTTAAGAAGAACACTTCGTCATTTGAATATAGTTAGGGCTTGTACCTTGCTCTTCAATTTTGGAACCAAATTTGATTTATCTCGACCTTAGATTTAACTACTTAGGTGATTTGCTTTTGTTTTGACAATGAAAATAAATAAATAATCAAGTTTAAATTTTAAAACTTATTTAATTAGGAGAAGAAAGATACAATTAACATACTCGATTAAGGGTATTATGCTCGTTAAACTTATTTTTCAAAAGTGTCAATTGCTCCTAAGCTCCTTCCTTGCGCTGCCATCTTTAAGCAAAATACAATTTGTGATAGAGAGGGAGGGAGGGAGGAATGAAGGAAATTGGAATGTGATATAAAGATCACAAAATCAATGCTTTATACGTTATCAACATGAGGATGAAAAGTTGCTTTGAAAAATAAATGATTCAGTAATTTCGTGACCTTAGTGGGCTGGATTTATGAAATGAGTGAATTAATAGAAGTGCGGGGGTTATGTGAGTTGGAATTTGAATGGGTATATGGGATGGGTGGGATTAATAGGTCTTAATGGATTATGGGATCTAAAGTCACAACTTAATTGATTTAATTTAATGGATCGGTGAATTTAGAAGGAGTTTGAAGTGGTAGTCAGGTTGTGGAATTTGAAGGAGTTTGAAGTGGGTTTTCATTTTATAAGGACATTGATAATTATAAAATACCATTATATTATATCATAACTAATAGTGTATTAATAATTCATGTAAAGTTGTGTAATATGAAATCTAATACCATTAATAAAATTAGTATTCAAAAGTGCCTAATTATTCAAACTTATAATAATAATAATATATTCATCGCATTTATTAGTCTTTATCAATATTATGTATGATTATGTTATGTAATAAAAAGCTAATATGATAAAATTTTAAAGTAATACATTTAATTATTTATATTACTCCTCATATTTATTGCAATAATGATGATGTAATAAATAAAATGAATGTATGGTTTATGTATGAAGTATGTGTTCTATGTATGCATGCATGTGTTTTGATATAATTTGGAGGGCATTTTGAAAGAAATGTTTTAACATGGCTACACACTTTTATAATAGTATTAGATTTACGATTATAGTTGTATGAATACTTGGTTTAACACAATTTTGTGAACAAAATCATGTTATTGGAGTGCATCTATTACGTGCCCTACATTCTTTTCGAAATAAATTTCATATCTATATGATTATGTCTATGCTTTATGGTTCAACTTTAGATTGTTACGTATATATATATATATGAAATGCAGTAGGAACTTGGTTCTCAGAAAGAAAATGCAATATGTTAAAATATTCTAAGAAAATGTGTTTGATTGAAGAAGAAAACACAAGAAAACGATTGAACCACTGTGCGACTGCCAGACTTTCTTGAAAATATTTGAGATTTATAGCCCCTAAATCAGCCTATGAACATTGAGTTACAATTTTTCAAGCATACTTCAGGTTGTTTTGGTCGAGTATGAAGTGCTTATGTTGCCATTGTATATTTTGGTTGTACTAAAACTGGTATCCTCCTTCAAGTGGCCTAGTGGTTGGGGCTTGTGTCTTGGCTCAAAAACTAAGGGTTGACCCGTGTTTATGACATGTCTATCCCCAATTTGTAATTATTAGACATTGCAATATTTGTGCAATTCACCTAGGCCGGATTATGAAAGGGGGGTCCCAGGTTTCGGGATTTACTTTGTTTTTACTAAGCCGAGGTTTCTCTCTCGTGCGTGCACACACAGAAGGGCGGAAAAAAGGTACCACTTTATTGCTCGAAGATGCCTCATCAAGAGTCTTTTAAGATGATCGAAGTCCCAAGTTCTCGGCATGAGTAACATATTTAATAGACAGTTGTTTAACAATTCAAAGCAAACACGGGACCCTCGTGAATGATCCTCTGCTCGTTTCCTTCTATTTGAGTCATTCCTTTACTTTATCTTATTTTGATATTCAACTCTTCATGTGAGTGACTTCCCTCTAACAGAGCAAGTTTCCCAAAAAGGCGGTTCAAATATATACTTAGATCTGTCTACTGTATCATTAAGCTGCCTTTTAAAAGATGAAGTTGCCTCCTTACAAGGTTGGATCTAATCTTTAGCCATGGGTAACTCCTTGCAATGTTGTGGCAAATAACGTTTCCTTTCTACTACATATAAGCAACAGAAGTTTGCGTGAGGTTTTATTTTTATGTTGGAACTTGGAAAGTTCATATATTTTATCTTTGTAAATTCTATTTATTCTGTATCAAGCGACAATGAAAGTTTATCAGGAAACTATATAATTCATGTTGCATATTAATAATAAAGTGATGTTGAAATTATCATGTCTACGCTATTGGTTTGGCTGAGAAGGTAACAGCTGTTCCAATACAGCTAATTAATATCCTCATCTTAGAGTAGTTACTTTTAGTTGCCCATTTCAACCAATGAGATTGTGTCATGGCCTCCGAGTACTTCAAGATGTGTGAGAAAAATCACAGTTTGACAGAGACCACGATCAAAGTTTCTTCATCTCCATATTACCGAGGTTGCAAGTTTGCTAGTTATAGTACTGTACCGAGCTCATTTGAGAGTGAGAGAAAACACTGCCAGCATTGTAGCTGAAAGTGTGCCAATTGTTTGATAGAGATAGAGAGCCAAGTGTGTGTGGGCACGAATATCCCTTCTTTTATTTTATTTTAGGGTAAACCAGACTGAAACTCTAAGAACTTTCAGTGTTTTGTAGTATAACACCCCAAAAAAAAAAAATTCAAAATCGCACAAAAGGGCCAATAACTTTTGCAAAAAAACCCCCAATTTCTTTTGGGTAATTTACACTAAACCCTAATAACTTTCAAAATGCCTTTTTATGTATTATTTGGGTTCTAATTTATGGGCGTTACTTATTAGGGGGTTTTCTGCAAAATGCTAAAATTGTTGGGTTTCACCGCAAATTGCTAAAGGTTCTTGGGAGTTTAGTGTAATTTACCATTCATTTTATTTCATGGAGTGGAAGTGGACATCAATATTGTGGTCATAAAAGAGCCAATCCACCAACTTTGCCAGCAGTAGCAATCCAAAAGTCTCAGGAAGAAACCAAAACATCAGTCGCAACTTCCAGAATACATCTCTACCAGTTTTTGTTCGTTCGCTTTCTTCCTTGATGAGCATCACCACCACCATTAATGCTACCAGAAAAGCTCACAAGGAGCATGAGCAATCGTACTCTTTCTGACTTTGGACTGGACAATAGTAGGATACAATTGATTCAGGCCCCTCGTATTTAAATGGATTTCAATCTTTCGAAGGGTTCTCTTCTACGGTTGCCTTTCTTTCCAAGCTTCATTCTGCTTTTCTATTTTTATCCAGTAGTTTACTATTTCTATTTAGTACCTCGTAGTTTGTTATGTTGGCCACTACATATAGTAAAGAGTGTACTATGAAAATGTACATGCATACTGCGATTTGGCATATTTTCACCGGAGGCAAAGGAGAATACCTAATTGCAGAGTGAGTGGACTTTTAATACCAAATGTTGTCATAGTAACTTTTAATACCAAATTGATTAAGTGGGTACAACTAATTTGGTAACTTGACCTAAATCCTTCCTTCTCTTTTGGAATTTGTTTAAACCTTTCTTTTTCTACTTTTGTACAATAACTTGCTATTCTATCTAGCAACTCTCTATTAAGGGTTAGGTGTCATGATATGGGGGAGCGTGCGTGAGAGAGTGTTGCCATTTGTACTTTTATGGTTAGAGTGGGAGTTAGGTGTAAGTTTTGGTAATTTATGCATGATTGTCTTGTACAAATAAATTTTGGGGAAAATTACAAAATATCATCATAAGGTTTGCATAAATTTTTCTTTTTAAGAACATGGATATTTTTGTCATTAAACAGGTTGCAGGGTACTCATAGGACCTATTTGATGGAAAATACAATAGAGTTTCAAAACTTGAGGGGGATTTTCTGTCATTCATGCAAACCTTATGAGGGTATTTTGTAATTTTCCCTAAATTATTAAAAAAATTTAAGATATCACCCTAGTAATGGATATAAGTTCTGCCAAAACCGCATCATGCGAGTAAACTGTTTTGATCCATAAATAAGGTAATATGAGAACAGTTTGGAGATTTCCATTGCCTCCTTACATTGTTTTTTTATTTAAATAGGATCTATACTCCTAAGCAATCATTACATCCTAATTCTAATAAGAATCAGGCCCTCAAATCTAGCCTGACATTTATCACCAAACACAATCTTAAAAAGTAGCAAATGAGAAACAATGGAAAGAAAATTTCAAGGGTCTAAAACCCCATTTTAATTAAAAAGGAAAGTGAAGAGACTAGAAAATGCATTTAAACTTATTGTTGGGGATGTAGATTGATCTTCGTGACGGATACAAAACAGAGTGATCCCTGAATAAACAAAGGGAAATGGAGCTTTCTGTACTGCCGTTTCACATGGGGATTAGGAATAAGTTGCAATCAACCCCTCTGTCGTGTAGCTAAAGTTGCAAACCCCACCACAATTCACAAAAAGCTACGACCTTTAGAAATCACCACCGTTTCCCCCATTTTGCATTTTGCATTTTGCATTTGCAAACTCTCAGTCTCATGAGTTTAGCTTGCATCTCACTTACAAAGACTTTTAGTCAGAGAACCATCAGAACAAGCAATTTACATCTCCACATCCAAAAACTTTTGTCTCCTTGAACTGTAGAAAGTAGAAGGGAGTCTAATAGTATTTACACAAATTAGCTACATAGCACACCAACAAAAAACAAAAACAAAACAAAACAGAGAATCCGAACTCTCTCCACTTCATCCAAATTGAGTTCCTACGGCATCAGGTAGCAGATGGAGCCATGATGGTATTTATACACAACATTATGGCAATGAAGGATTTACACAAATTCTCAAATCTCAATCAATGTATAGGGTTTTCGATTGCAAGTATGAGAGAATGAAGTCCTGAGAGAGTTATTGCCTCATTGGAAACCCTAGGGAGCTTCTTAATCCAGGCACTGTCTTTGGTTCTTCCACCTTAGTGCTCAGCAAACTCGATAATATGAACGGAGATAAATTAGCGAATGGGCTCTGTCCGGTCTTGAACAGCCAAACGTTCTGAAACATCAGCCAGGGATTTGAGGTTGCATTTGATCAATGCCTCGACGAAGTAGCAAGTCTCGTCCTTGGTGTTTCCATCAGGCACATCAACTACAAATGACTCAATCACCAAAGTTCCTGGTCTACCGTCGATGATCTCAGGGTGGACAGTAATTACTGAAGAGTAGTTCTGCAGACATGAAGAATAATGTGCATTGGAAAATGATCAAAGACATCTTAACTGCAATATGCAATATGCAATAATAATCACCACATTAAGACAGAATGCAACTCGTCATAGTAGTTTAGGATAGCGAACTTTGCAGCTCATCATGGTAGTTAAGTAAAGAGAAGTTCACAACATTAATCAAAGCAAAGACACATATCTATAGCAAATATTTCAACATACAGGTTTCACAAAGGAAGTAACTAACAAAATTTTTATGAAAGGGGAACGAGAAGCCTGATGATCTCTAGTGCCTCCATAGTATACACAAATTATAGGACAGGGTACTGTGAATTTCACAACGTTTTCTATATAAGTCGGAGGACAAAATCGTGAAAAAAAACTTTGTTCTTAATTTAAGCTTACTATATTTGTTTTGTAAAAACAAGTGAGATGAGGCTCCAGTGTTTCGTCGCACGATCTTAACCAAAAACCTGCTGACGAAACACCAGGAAAAGAGAAGCACACAACAAAGCACAAGCCATACATAATGTTGAGATATAAGAAGCATTATGAACATAAGAAAAGGGTGAAAACTAGGGATTGAAATCCCTTGTAAACAGATGGTGAAGAGTCCTCAAAATTTGTTTATTATTTAGTGTTCATATATGATTTATCTTATGTAAGTAAGTGATGAAGAATGGAATACAACAGTCTGATGTCAATGTGATTATAGTTATATCTAGAATAAATCATATCAATAATCAAGAAAGTGGTCTCTCCACTACTGAGCAATAACAAGCGCAGAGCATCGAAATTCGTAAACCATGACAACTAACTATGAATGATTATCAATAAAACAAAATGACCCTATGAAGAATGACAAATGACGTTTCTGTGTGCAAAATTCAACATAATATATATCATCAAAATGACAATTCATTTGCTTGCAGCAGAATACCCAAGCACGTCTCAACTTATCTAGGTGCTGTCTCAAAAACTTTTAAGCATATTTCAAGGCCATGAAAAAGGGACACATGCAACAATCATGCTAACAGTTAAAAGCTCAATCATGATCATCAAACATCAGAAAATCAATCTAACAAAAAAAAAAAAAAAAAAAACTCAAAAGCAAGGGTAATTACCCTAAGCCTGTGATCGCCACCAACGATCTTAATACTCAATATATGCTCGTTGTCATCAAGAAACTCGAGCCTCTCCGTGCTCGTCGTGGCCGGGAGCCCGGACTTCACATTAACCTCCCTAACGCTGCCAATCTCAAGATCCCCTTGCACAACACAACACCGGCTCACAAAAGGTTTGTACTTCTGCGGCTGATCGAATCTCCTCACCAGCGACCAAACCTGAACCCAATCAGATTAATCAATTTAATCCAATAAAAAATATAAATAAAATTGAAAAATATGGAGGCTTTTGTTGATGATTAATTACGAGGTGAGCTGGAGCTCGGATGTGCTTGATGAGAGCGGAGCTGCACTGGTTGTCTCTGGCTTCGTGCTGGTGGTACCGGCGCACGTACTCGGCTTCCATGAGTCGGAGGCTGTTCCCGTTCATCACCTCCTCGTTCCACCTCCCGGAGCCGACCACCATAGCCGGATCTCCGCCGCCGCTGGCCCCTATTCCTCTTCCCACCATCGCAAACAGCACCAAAAAACAAACCCCTTCTTCTGAGTTTTTCTTCTTCTAATTGAAGGTTTTTATTTT
This sequence comes from Asparagus setaceus, assembly GCA_012295165.1. Classification (NCBI taxonomy): domain Eukaryota; kingdom Viridiplantae; phylum Streptophyta; class Magnoliopsida; order Asparagales; family Asparagaceae; genus Asparagus; species Asparagus setaceus. The sequence continues at coordinate 67,146,108 of CM022705.1, read as the reverse complement.
CTTTGTATTTATTTTGTATATAGAGGAGAGAGAAGATCGAAGAGAAGAGATGAGGAGGGGATTGATGAGTGACTCGCGAGCACCATACAAAAGGTGCAGAAACAACAAGTTGAGATATAAAAAAATCCAAAGGGATGCTCTCTCTCACGCATCAGCGGTCCCTCACCGCTCCAGGTTCATGCACCGGATTGGCCCTTTCCTTTGACCTCTGGGTTTTCACTTATTTACGATTGTGCCACTATCAGTAGAGTAGGCCTCCTGTTGTGGCGATCTACTGATGATCAACGATGATTGGCTGCTGCTGGAATTCTGTGCTTTTTATCGTATAGGCCTCTGTGTCGGTAATTTGCCTGCTTAGTTTAGTTACCGTTTTGGTGTTTTTATTATGTCGAATCTTACATAGGAAAATATCACTGTAGCTACAGGAAACTACCAGTTGATGATTGCTAGTTTTGACTTTTGTGGCAATTTGCTGGCTCTTGTCTTCTTCCATTTCTTTGTCTTAGCTACAAGGAAAAGGTTTTCTTTTTTTCGGTAAAGTTGATATGAACTATTGATTTGAACTAATTAACATCTTCAACAAAAATGAATATTAGAAACTAATTACTTAATTTTTTTCGTTAAATGGGTCATGTTGGATGTACTCATGTCTTTCTAAAACAATGTCAGTCTAATTAAAGAACTCTTTATCTAAACAAATGTTACAAACACTAACCCGTCTTTTTGCTAAAAGAAGCTTCCTCTTGACATGTGAGGGTTTTTTTTGTCAACGACGCCCTTAAAACTTCTTCCTAATCAATTGGACATGTGATAGCTCCTCCTATTACACATGATCAATTATTAGAGGTAAAACCTTTTGAAATGTCTCACCACTACAAGTAATAATAGAACACAAGATCTCACTTGCCCCGTTGCACGAACAAGGACATAGTCGTGTCGCTTTGGTACCTACGGACCATTTTGCATACTCTTTATCTTTTTGACAACCCAAGTTCCAAAAATATAACATGCACTGTAAAATCACCCTATTTCTTTGTCCTGTAGTAAAAAAAAGAGGACCACCGTACTATATTTTTAGATCCTTCAGTAGTTAAAGCACTTGCCCCTTCATAGGTGTAATCACCCCTTAATTATATCATTTAATCTGAAAACATGATTATAACCTATAAAAAGGGCAATAGCAGCAAGTCCTCAAATTGTTGCATGCCCCTCTCTATCGACATAGTTGACATTTAGAGCCCCGTCCAGTGCTCTTTACCTACCCACCTTCATCCCTGTAATTTCTGTCTAATCCCAAGGGCATCCGAGTAATTATGCTCAATATTTTAAACCCCGTTAATTTTCAAGCAGTGCAATAACGTGAGCACCCCCCCTCATCTTGGACGTTTGCTGGCCCCTCCTCTGCACCTAAAGCCATACAGACACCTACCGTAGATCTCGGTGCTGACGGTTTAAATGATGCCACGTGTCTACTGCTGAACTGACTGAGGTTGTGACCCACATGGACGGTCAAATTTTATATAATTTTCTCTCTCCTCCACTACTGAAGATTCCCACAGCTCTCGTGCGCTGAAGCCTGCTAATTATTTTAATAGTACCGCACAACCAATGGTGCTAAAATTATTTTGGTACTATCAGGCTCAGCTCGGCAAATAGAAGATAAACTAGTGTTTTTTATACACTAGTTTAAAAGTAAATCAGGATGGAGGTGGATCAAAAAATAACAAGTTTAAGATCAAAATTTAGCCTAGCAATACTAGTTCTAATCTTGGCCCAAATTTTGACAAACTAAGATTAAAACTTTGGACCAATGTTTTCTCCATCTGACATCGTTTAATAGATTTGCTAAACACTGCCTTATCTTATGCATTTATTTATGCACTAGCCATAAATAATTTTCGTATGGATTGTTTTTTATCTCAAATGTCTTATAGCGTTTTAAGAATTAGATAGATGTCACAAACTACTAGTCCTTTATAAGGGTGTAATAGTGATTTTTTGCTTGTTAAATGTTCAATTTACTCATAAATCTAACACTCAGGTCAACATTTTATACTTAAGTTTGGGATGTACATTGTGTGTTTTAAGTACATTGTACTTTTTATGCAAATGAGTGTTAGTAGCTCCATAATTAGTATCATGATTTTCTAAATGAAGGAAAGTAAGCTTCAAATTTATAAGGATAGGATTGTAGATTAATTGTTTCTTAGAAAAGTGTGTAAGTAGATTGAAACGTATATGTTTGACTTAAATGGGAAACTATCCTTAATAGTTTTGTTTACGTTGAATCTTTCTTTCTTTTTTTTTAAATAGGCGAAGATTGAGCGTGACTTTCACCAACATTTTTAGATGCTAAAACTATTTTATGAGTATTAGTTTTAAATCTAAACCGAAAGTAAGTTTGTGTTTTCTTTTGATTGGATTTAAAAGACCTTCATAACAATTTGTTTTGTTAGCTACTTGTAAATGTCTCTAGTACATTTCCGTCAATTATACCCGTTAGAGTATAAAATCATACATTTTAATGGAAGATACTTCTAAGAATATACATTAAACCTAAATATTTTTTTAATGTTTCTAATCTAAAGGACTATAAAACCGTGTTTTTTCATCAATAATGATTTTTATTGCAGAGATTATATTTTGGGTATTAAGATAAGAGTGACATGACACTCAATCAACCATCAACTCACCTCTTCATAGCCAGGGATCCAAAATAATTTCATGTGGGTCCCAATACACTATAGAGATAAAGAGGGGGTATGATTGATGGTGTGGTTGGGGGTGTGCCCCAATCATTATTTTTAAGATAAACTAATTTCGGACTTGTGCTGAAATATTTTTCCCTTGATTTTGGCAAAAGAAAAAGCCTTTTCCTTGACCTCAGTGTTTTCTGGAATATCCTGGGGGCAGGGCACCCAATCCGGTACCCATTTGCTCGCCCCCAGTAAAGTTACAGCGCTGTGGGACCATAGAAGCTCTGGCGCATTTCATTGGTCCTCGTTTCTGACCTTTAAATGGGCCCCGCATACGATGCCAGCACAGATTTTGATGACGGTTGCCATCTCTGGGCACGAGAAGGGGCGCGGTTATCAAGGAGGCGGCGTCGGTGGTAACGACGACTGGAAGAGGGGTTAAGATCACGAGCTGGTGACCGGATCGCGGATGACCGCTGTCGTTTCTGCGGTGAGAGGTGCGGATTGGTAGATTTAGGGGATCGGGTCACCGGAGGCGGTGATTTGATGAATGTATTTCGTTTGAAAACAAGGCATGTGGGGGAATGTGGTGGACCATGTGCACGGATGCGTGTCAGTTGACTTATCCTGTTCAGTAAATATCATGAGGGATCTATGATTGGAGTTATACAGTTACAAGGGTGATTAATGCGTATATTTGAAAATACAAGTTAGTTATCACTTTGTTTGCAACAATGAGTTATTTAGACTGTTTGAATATTGGATTAAGAGGTAATATTAAGAAAACCTACAAAAAATAAGTAGCCAGATCCGTATGAAAAATTGTTTTTTTTAATAATAAAAATTGATAATATAGTTAGACTATCTTGTCTTGCTTTATTTTAGTCCAGGATATTAGAACATTTCTACTTTCTCTTGTATTTAAACATTTCAGTAAAATGAATAATATTGTCAAGTTCTTTCAAATCTATCTATACTTATCATGGTATCAGAGCTCAACGGACGGCTATGAAGATCTCATAAGGGGATTAATGAACAGCTCTGATACCATGATCGTTGCCCTCGTCCATCTCCCCTCGCTAGCACTCCCGGCCAAGCGCACCGCAACTACCAGCTCATCTACCAAGCACTCCCCTCTGGCCACCCCCCACACACACTCTCTCTCTTTCTTTCGACCAACACCTCTAGCTACGCTTTCTCTCGGCCAGCACCACCAGTCATGCCTTCCCTCATCCAACAACCCGGCCACACTTACTTTCTCTTCAAATCTGTGTTTTCACGTATAATACAGTTCAAAAATTAACACTTCGTTTTCTTTGTTTTAGGAAATTATCAATTGCATTCATAGTTTTCAAATATAGAGTAGTAGTTTGTGTTATATAAAGTATCTAAATATATTTGTTTCTTTAGCAATGTTTGGAGTGTCTAAGAATATATAATCATAAATTATTAAAAAAAATTGCTGGTCATAACCAGCCTTAAAATGGACGACCATGAACTTTTTTGTTCAACGCATGATATTCTATCCCTACAAAAACATAGCATTAGGTTTAATCAATACTAGTATTAAGCTCGTGCGTTGCTGAGGGTATTATTTTTCGCAGTATATCTATCGCCAAATTGATAATTTAGTTTTTATATATAACTATTTATAAAAACTTCAGTGATAATTTTTTTACTACTATTTACAAAGGGAATCTCCAAAGCGCTTAACAAAATAACACACAAATTAGTAAGTTTTACCAATTTTCTATAATAGAGGCGTAAAAGATTTATATTTATAAAATATTTGATAAATATTAAATTCATCATCTACAAAAAAAAAAAAAAAGATCTGAACAATATTTTCAATATTAAAACATGTTACTTTAGCTTGAACAATAGATAAAGAGCCAAAAATTACTGTAGCATATAGAGTATGTTTAAGATAAAAAAAATATACCGTAACATGAACAATGTTGTTATGGTCATAACCACTAATCAGTGATTAAAGAGAAAAGCCGAACACTGATCCGGACGAAAGCTTGCTTACCAATGAGGACCGACAAGGACCTCCGCACTCAGCCCACCGGCCGGCCTGCATGTACCGACCCAGTCCCGGCCCATCAGGCGACTATCGCCATGACCGACGCGAAAGGCGGTGCGAGTCGGCCCATCGACAGTTCTCTCTCGGGCAACGCGGAAGGCGGTCGCGGTCGTCCCTCCGACCCGCCGCCCGTTGCAATCCCTTCCTACGAGTTGCCGAGCCCCTCCAAACAATGTGGAGCGAACCGGGCCTACCCTTCACCGGCCACTCGTCCTCTAGAGCGACGATGAGGAACTCCCAATCGTCGTCCTCGGCAAATCATCGAGGGGCGCCCTAAAGAGCCGCATGAGTCGGCCATCCGGCCACACCTCCCCTTCTCTCACCTGTGTGATTCCCCACTCAAGCGGCGGCCACGATTTTCGAGCCCATCGACATCACATTAAATGCAGCGGCGGCCCTTAATTCCCCATCTCTCACGATTATTTAAGACACCTCGGACCCATGCGTACTAGCCGCCAATCCCATCCCATTAATGGCGAATAGACCACACCCTCGGTTCGCCCAATTCGACACTGTAAAGACCGGCCGCTCTAGCGGCGGAGGGATGTTCACCAATCCTCGGCGCTGCGTGGAGGTGACTCACGGTGGTTCCCAAACTAGTGATAGGGCGGAAATACCCCTTAACCCTACCTATAAAAGCGTGAGCGACTAACAAGGTAAGCAATCTTCTCCAAGTAAATTCCCGCTCCACAGTTATCACACATTACTAACTTGACCGTCGGAGGAACCACGGAGATCCCAACTCCGCCTCTTCCGCGGGTCCTTCTTCTTTGTTGTGGCGAACCCTTTGATCGGAGTCGTCATTTGGGCTTTAGGAGAGAAAGCGGACTCTGCTCTCTTTAAAACTAAACTCATCAGGGTTAGTGGCTGTGATTATATACATCAGCGGTTTGGCCGCAAGTGGGGCCTCCTTTCTTCTTCTTGCGGCTATGTCCGGCGATGATCTTCCGGTCGGAGGACCTACATGCGGGCTATGTCACCCAGGCCCAACTCCAGGAATCCACCGAGAAGATCACCCTAGCCATGCAAGCCACCATGCATGCCCAGTTCCAAGCTTTTGCAACTGACCTCTTCACTCGCCTCCCCGCCTTAACAGCGCAGCAAGCGCCGTCAGCAACAGCGGCGGGCCAGCCTTCCGCCAGCCGCCACTCCACCGCTCAGGGCAACCACCGCTGCGCCCAGAGGCAGGTCCCGCTCCCGGAGACTCCCCACCTTGACAAGTCACGGAGGAATCACCGGGCCGCACCTCTCTGGCGCCCGGCTCTGGCGCCGCCTCCCCGCATTCGACCTCACCGATGAAAGCCCTTCTCCCAGCCAAGGCGGTAGACCGCCCACCGGCACAGCCTCCAGACCTCGCACCGCGCCCGCAACACCATTCCCGACCGCCCACCAGCGCACGGGCGACTACAATCAAGTGTACCAAATGGCCGACGCCATCGGAGGAACACCCCTTCACCGACTCCATCATGAAAGCACCGGCCGAGAAATTCAAGATGCCGACAATGGACAAGTACGGGGGTGATAGAGACCCAGCCGAGCACGTGCAAGACTACCACAACACCATGATCATGATGCAGGCGCCCGAAGCGACTATCTGTCGCTGCTTCCCGGTTACCTTGACAGGAAGCGCCAAGCTTTGGTGGAACTCATTGGAGAAGAGGTCCATTGGTAGCTTCGAAGAGCTAAGCCGGCAGTTCATCCACCACTTCTTGGCCAACGCCAAGCCTAAATTGCCCTCCAGTGTGCTCATTCAAACCAGCGAGGAGCGGGCGAGAGCCTCGAGCCTACATCAAGAGGTTTGGTGAAGAGGCTAGAAGTCGAAGACCAAGGGAGCAAAGTAGCTATGGCAGCCACAGTAGCGAGTGCGACCAGCGACTTGTCCAAAGCCCTCAACAAGAAGCCCATCAGAGCTACGAGCACTTGATGTCCAAAGCCCATGCTTACATGAACATGGAAGAAGCGGAAGCTTACAAGATCGCCCTGGCCAGTAGGAGTCGGCGGGGCGCCCGACTACCCGAGCGTCCCCACCAACAACACCGGTACCTCATCCTCCTCGGTAGACCACCTATGCCGCCCAAAGAACCCATCCCGCTAGGTCGGTTCCAGACCACGGGAGAGCCGAGGCACATCCCAAGGAATCCTCCTCCCAAGAACAACGCGGTGGTGGGTTCGGCAGGAGGGAGGATAGAAGAGCAGATACTCCCCGGTGTTCACGGTCCTCAACACCTCCCTTTAGGGCCACGGACAAGGCCAGAGAAGGGCTCCTCCACAAGCCCCCGCCCGATGAGAGCGGGCAGAGCAAGAGAGACTCATGGCGGTCTGCCGGCTACCACGGGACCCGCACGACCACGAGAGAGTGCCGTGTTCTCGAAGGACATTGAAGACCTCATCCAAAGAGGCTTCTTGAAGAATTTAATCTACCGAGAGCAACAAGCCAAAGAGAGCGACCGCCGGCCTGCGCTCTCGGTCCCCGACCTCGGAGCCAGGGCTTGCGGGGAAGCCGAGCCAGAAAGTGGGAGTCATCAACACCATCGTGGGGTCCGACCTTAGGAGGAGTCCAACAACGCCGAAAGAGGTATGCCAAGCATGCCCTACGGGTGAGCATTTGTGACAAGAAGCGAAGGCCGATGTATCCATCTCTTTCAGCGAGGCCGACTTGGATGGCGTTGAGGCGCCTCATGGCGACCCCATCGTCATATCGGCCGATATCTGGCTTTAAAGTGAAGAGGATCATGATCGACACGGGAGCTCTGTCGACATATTGTTTTGGGCGCGTTCAACCGTATGGGTATTGATAAGTCCAAGCTCGGTAGATCTTTAGGTCACGATTGGTTTCACGGGGCATTCGGCTTCGGAGGGCAAATCACCCTTCCCACATTTGTTGGGCAGCCTCGTGCCAATCGGCCGTGGGCGTCCGGTTTGTAGTAATGGACATCAAGTTGGCACATAATGTCATCTTGGGCGACGTCCCTCCACTGCGGGCCATCCGTCCACCTATCATCAAATGATCAAATTCCGGCATCGGAGGAGTAGGATAGTCCGGGCGACCGAAGGAAGCCCGAGCTTGCTACGCCCTCTCCACCAAGGGAAAAGTCGCGACCGCCATGCCCATCGAGAAGGCGGTTCGCCATTTCGGAGAGGAGCGAAGGGCGACTCCGGTGGAGGACCTCCATGAGATTCCCATCGACCACGAGGCGAGAGGACACTCGGGATCGGATCCGCCTCTCGGAGCCATTGAGAGGTGCGATAACTACTTTTCTTTATCTAATCTCGATGTGTTTGCTTGGAGTCCGAAGACATGCCGTATTTCGCGGCGTTATTTGCCATGAGCTCTGTCGACATATTGTTTTGGGCGCGTTCAACCGTATGGGTATTGATAAGTCCAAGCTCGGTAGATCTTTAGGTCACGATTGGTTTCACGGGGCATTCTCGGCTTCGGAGGGCAAATCACCCTTCCCACATTTGTTGGGCAGCCTCGTGCCAATCGGCCGTGGGCGTCCGGTTTGTAGTAATGGACATCAAGTTGGCACATAATGTCATCTTGGGCGACGTCCCTCCACTGCGGGCCATCCGTCCACCTATCATCAAATGATCAAATTCCGGCATCGGAGGAGTGGGGATAGTCGGGCGACCGAAGGAAGCCCGAGCTTGCTACGCCCTCTCCACCAAGGGAAAAGTCGCGACCGCCATGCCCATCGAGAAGGCGGTTCGCCATTTCGGAGAGGAGCGAAGGGCGACTCCGGTGGAGGACCTCCATGAGATTCCCATCGACCACGAGGCGAGAGGACACTCGGGATCGGATCCGCCTCTCGGAGCCATTGAGAGGTGCGATAACTACTTTTCTTTATCTAATCTCGATGTGTTTGCTTGGAGTCCGAAGACATGCCGTATTTCGCGGCGTTATTTGCCATGAGCTCTGTCGACATATTGTTTTGGGCGCGTTCAACCGTATGGGTATTGATAAGTCCAAGCTCGGTAGATCTTTAGGTCACGATTGGTTTCACGGGGCATTCTCGGCTTCGGAGGGCAAATCACCCTTCCCACATTTGTTGGGCAGCCTCAGTGCTTGTCGACCGTGGGCGTCCGGTTTGTAGTAATGGACATCAAGTTGGCACATAATGTCATCTTGGGCGAGCGTCCCTCCACGGCTGCGGGCCATCCGTCCACCTATCATCAAATGATCAAATTCCGGCATCGGAGGAGTGGGGATAGTCGGGCGACCGAAGGAAGCCCGAGCTTGCTACGCCCTCTCCACCAAGGGAAAGGAGTCGCGACCGCCATGCCCATCGAGAAGGCGGTTCGCCATTTCGGAGAAGGCCGAAGGGCGACTCGGTGGAGGACCTCCATGAGATTCCCATCGACCACGAGGCGAGAGGACACTCGGGATCGGATCCGCCTCTCGAGCCATTGAGAGGTGCGATAACTACTTTTCTTTATCTAATCTCGATGTGTTTGCTTGGAGTCCGAAGACATGCCGTATTTCGCGGCGTTATTTGCCATGAGCTCTCGTCGCCGAACCGTCAAACCGGTTCGACAAAGAAGAGGCACAGGGCGGCGGCAAAAGCGGCGAGAGGAAGTCGGCGGCTCACGAGGCGGACTTCATTCGGAGGTCCAATACCCGAGTGGTTGTCCAACGTCGTCCTAGTGAAGAAGTCTAGCGGCAAATGGAGGGCGTCGTCGACTTTACCGACCTCAACAAAGCATGCCCCAGGGCGGCTACCCCTCCCGCATTGATCAATTGGTGGGCGAAAGTCGCGGGACATCGGTTGCTAAGTTTCTTGGATGCTTTTGAGGTTACAACCAGATCCGCATGGCGAGGCATGATCGAGAAGACGCCCTTCATCACCGACCGAGGCACCTTTTGCTACAAAGTGATGCCCTTTGGTCTCAAGATTGCCGTGACCTACGAGGTCGGTCAACAAGATCTTCAAGGCCCGGCTCGGCCGCAATGTGGAAGCCTATGTGGACGACATCTTGGTGAAGTCGAGATTGGCAGCCGCCCATATCACCGACCTGAAGGAGACCTTCACCACCCTCCGGCGCTACCGCATGAAGCTCAACCCGACCAAATGTGCTTTTGGAGTGCGGTCGGGAAAATTTCGGGATTTATGATCACCCGTAGAGGGATTGAGATCAACCCGAGAAGATAGAAGCCATCGGCGACTTCAGAGCAGCACCATGAAGGACATTGAGCTCAACGGGAAGATAGATAGCTTGTCAGAAGTCGAGACCTCCCTTTCTTCAAAGTTCTCGAGGGGCCAAAGATCCCAAGAAGAAGTTGGAATGGACCGAAGAATGCTGCGCCGCCTTGAGAGAACTCAAAGCATATTTGAGCACCAAACCACTCCTGAGCCAACCGGTAGAAGGGGAGACCCTATACCTATACACGGCCGTCTGGCGGCGGTGAGCTTCGGCGTTAGTTAGAGAAGAAGACCACATCCGAAGCCGGTCTACTACGTCGGTCGGATCTTGAAGCGGGGAGTTGAACTACCCCTTAATCGAAAAGCGACGCCGCGCACTCATCACTACGGCTCGCCGATTACGTCCGTACTTCCAAGCGCACCCTATTATCGTGCGGACAAGCCTTCGATGAAGAAATCACAGGAAGTCCCACCACATCGGGAAGGATGGTGGCGTGGTCGTCGAACTCGGCGAATATGATGTTGATTCGAGCCGGGACCACCATAAAAGCATAGCGTTGGCCGACTTCCTCATAGAGTCCACCTCGCCGATGGCGGCAGATGACCTAGCTACTCTGCTCAACCCATACCCCCAAGCTGGCGAGGCGAGCAGCGGCGCTTCCCGTGTCGAACACAGGCCGACTCCCACGAAGTCGCTTCTTGGTGGGAGTTGAAGGTGGGCGGGTCCTCAAGTGGCCGGGGCGGGCGGCGTCGTCTGCTTGCTGACCAGAGGCGATCCGCGGGCGATCCATCGCCTTCAAGTTCCCGCCTCGAACAATGAGGCGAATCTGAAAGCCCTCATAGGCGGCTGCGGGCGCCCTAGCGACCAAAGCCGAGAGTCTAATTGTCTTGCGACTCTCGGTTGGTCGTTCATCGAGTTAACGGCAAGTACGGCGCAAAAGATAAAGGATGGCTCAATACGAAGATTGTCAAGGACTGCTCCCCGCCGCCAACTTCAAGATCATCCAAGTCCCTCGCGCAGCCTTCGGCGGATGCCTTGTCAAAGCTAGCATCGACCAGTTCCTTGAGTAGCTCCGGACCCATCTTCGCCGACACACTTCCCCATTCCAGCATCGCGGAAGTCCCTTCAGATGTCATGCGGCCAGACGCCAGTCCGGCGGACCCTTTCATCAATTCTTGACGGTAGGCTCCTTACCCACCGACCGGTAGAGGCGAAGAGTTTGCGAGGGCGCCCGCTACCTCATGATTGGCGGCCCGGCTCTATCGGTCGTCCTACTGGCGAAGGTGGGGCCCTATCTCCGTGCCTCACTCGGCCAGAAGCCGATTATGTTCTAAGGGAAATCCACGAGGGCACCTGCGGAAACCACCCAGGGGCAAGAACTCTTGCCCAGAAGATTATACGCCAAGGATATTACCGGCCGACCATCGTAGCCGACTCCCGGCGGCTCGTCTCCAAATGCAAAAAATGTCAATTCTTCGAGAGATTCCTAGAGCCGCCACGTAACTCACTTCTATCTTATTACTCCCTTTAAGCCCAATGGGGACTGGATATACTGGGGCCGCTTCCCATTGCCTCAGGGGAGCGTAAATTCTTGATAGTCGCCATCGACTACTTCACCAAATGGATCGAGGCCGAGCCTTTGGCGAAGATTGGGGAGACCAACATCACCAGCTTGGAAGTCGATCGTATGTCGTTTTGGCGTCCCCCGCTCATTCATCACCGACAACGGCACCCAGTTCAGCAGCGGAGGATTCCAAGATTTTTGTGAAGAATGGAAGATCAAGCTCAAGTTAAACCGGTAGCCACCCAAGTCTGAGTGTGCCGAATAAATGCATCCTCAAGCTTTGAGGAAGAAGGTCGACCAAGCACTTCGGCAATTGGGTTGAAGAAGCTGCCGAGCATCTTATGGTCGTCTGGGGCGACCCACAAGAATTCAACCGGAAACCCCATTCATGCCGACTTATGGAGGCGGCGGTGATCGGTTGAAGTTGGCATGCCCACCATCCGGCTCCAACACTTTGATGAAGAAACAAACTCAGGGGCGTCGAGGACAATTTGGACTTGATGGAGGAGATCCGGGCAACCGCTCTACACCGACAAGTCGTCAATCAACAGCGGATCGCCCGACATTACAACGACAAAGTCCGTAGAGGAGATTCCAAGTGGGCGACCTAGTCTTTGAGGAAGGCGGCCGACAAGGACACCGGGCAGCGGCAAGTTGGCCTAATTGGGAAGGACCCTACACCGTCCTCGAAGAACCGTCCCGGAACATATCGCCTCAGAAGTCCCGATGGGAGAGTCCTACCCCATCCCTGGAATATAGAACACCTCAGGAAGTTTTTTCAATAAACTAGCATTGTAAATCTCGCTCAAAAGCCATCAATATAAATAGAATTTTTCCTGACAATTATCCTTGTCTTAAATGGTACAAGCAGCGTCTTAAATAATCAGTTCGTCGCAGCAGATCAAACCGGCCTTCTCGCCGAAAATGGATCATGAAAGTCCAATTTCATCTGTCAAGTCGGGATGGCTGCTTTGTTGGAGCCGAGTTTAGGGGACCCTTCCCACTAGGCTGAGTCAAGGTGCGTCCTACTCTCCTAACAGCCGGGACATCCCACTCTCTTAGCTTGAGGCAAGGTAACTTCCTTACTGGGTGTAGTTCAGGCGACCCTTCCTGCTGGGTGGAGTCAAGGAACCCTTCTCGCCACGTCGAGTCAAGGAACCCTTCTCACCTAGTTGAGACAGGCGACCCGACTTACCTAGTCAAGCGAACCTACCACTCCCACTAAGTCGAGTTGAGGCTTTCCCTCTCGGTTAGGGCGAGTCAAGGAACCCTTCGCCACGCCGAGTCAAGGAACCCTTCTCACCTAGTTGAGACAGCGACCCAACTTACCTAGTCAGCGAACCTACCACTCCCACTAAGTCGAGTTGAGGCTTTCCCTCTCGGTTAGGGCGAGTCAAGGAACCCCTCACCTAGTGGCGACGGTGATTCCCACTCGCTCAATTAAGTAACCACACCCTACTCGCCAAGTCAAAGCGGGTTGCCCAACCCGTCAAGTCGAGTCAAGGAGCATACCCGCTGCCAAGTCGTGGCCCATGTGATCCGGACATTAAGACCTAGGCGCCACGTAAGTCCTAGGCCGACCCTCTGTGATGCGTCCTCTGGTCGCCGGCTCCCGTGGCCGGCTCGGGCTTGCTCTTTGCCTCAAAGCGGAGATCGGCTCTGCCGAACATTAAGACCTAGGCGCCACGTAAGTCCTAGGCCCGACCCTCTGTGATCGTCCTCTGGTCGCCCGGCTCCCGTGGCCGGCTCGGGCTTGCTCTTTGCCTCAAAGCGGTCGGCTCTGCAGAACATTAAGACCTAGGCGCCACGTAAGTCCTAGGCCCGACCCTCTGTGATCGTCCTCTGGTCGCCGGCTCCCGTGGCCGGCTCGGGCTTGCTCTTTGCCTCAAAGCGAGATCGGCTCTGCCGAACATTAAGACCTAGGCGCCACGTAAGTCCTAGGCGCCCGACCTCTGTGATCGTCCTCTGGTCGCCGGCTCCCGTGAGCGGCTCGGGCTTGCTCTTTGCCTCAAAGCGGAGATCGGCTCTGCCGAACATTAAGACCTGAAGCCCGCGTAAGTCCTAGGCCCGACCTCTGTGATCGTCCTCTGGTCGCGGCTCCCGTGGCCGGCTCGGGCTTGCTCTTTGCCTCAAAGCAGAGATCGGCTCTGCCGAACATTAAGACCTAGAAGCCACGTAAGTCCTAGGCCCGACCTCTGTGATCGTCCTCTGGTCGCCCGGCTCCCCGTGAGCGGCTCGGGCTTGCTCTTTGCCTCAAAGCAGAGATCGGCTCTGCCGAACATTAAGACCTAGGCGCCACGTAAGTCCTAGGCCGACCCTCTGTGATGCGTCCTCTCTGGTCGCCGCTCCCGTGAGCGGCTCGGGCTTGCTCTTTGCCTCAAAGCAGATCGGCTCTGCCGAACATTAAGACCTAGGCGCCACGTAAGTCCTAGGCGCCCGACCCTCTGTGATGGTCCTCTCGAAGATCTCGCCACTATAAGGGCCGACCGGTTAGCTCAGCACCACGAGAATTTACCTTGACAAAGGCGGCAGATGAAGGCGGCCGTCGCCCAGCGGCTGCGTCGACGGCGGGCGAAACCACACCTTGATTGGGCCAATTAGAAGTAAGCCCCACGGGGGCGACCGTTCGGTCTACTTATGTTCATTGTAAGCCCCACGAGGGGCCGACCGTTCGGTCTACTTATATTCATTGTAAGCCCCACGGGGGCGACCGTTCGGTCTACTTATGTTCATTGTAAGCCCCACGGGGCCGACCGTTCGGTCTACTTATGTTCATTGTAAGCCCCACGAGGGGCCGACCGTTCGGTCTACTTATGTTCATTGTAAGCCCCACGAGGGGCCGACCGTTCGGTCTACTTATGTTCATTGTAAGCCCCACGGGGCCGACTTATTTTCGATCCACTTACCATGTTTATTATGAGCCTCACGAGGCGACAAGCTTTAAACCAAAAAAAAAAAATAAGGAGACATAAATGAATCGAATAAACAACCATCCATGGAATCGACCTTTCATTAATATTCCAAGCAAAGCTTTACAATAAGCTGCCGTCAGAAATACCAAAATAAAAGAAAAATTAAAACTACAAGCCTAGATATACATCCTAATAGTCGCTGTCGCCTCCAGTGTCTTCGCCTTTCCCGTCGCGTCCTCTGCTCACCTCGGCGTCTAAAGAGTGAAGTACTACCAAAGGATTTTGGGTCGGACCCCATGGCTCCATATCGGCACAATAAATCGAGAATCCATGGATGTAAACAAAGCGACCTTTCTTGAGATACACTTGACACACCCATCTCTTCTTGAAATAGATCACGACGCGATCCGCGAACCGTGCCCCAATTCTTTGGGCCTTGACGAGGGTTTCCCCTTCCAGCATGAGATGACCGGAACTACCGGCGCTCTCGTGGAAAACCGAAAATGGTGGACTCGGGGAGAGAATCCACTCCACGCCCCAACCATCTCTCGACAAAACTCCGGCTCCCCAATCTGAAACCTTAGAGATGAGTAAGGACAAGTGGCCACACCCTAACGAGAACCGCGATAAGAGATGGCCTCCTCCCTATTTATAATAGAGCCCATAAATGCTAAGCCCCTCGCGATCAGCGGAAGAAATTAAAGAGTGTGGAACTTCGAGTCACCGGGCGAATCGTCATCTCGAAAAACACCGGCGCTGTCTTAAATGAAACCAACCGCCCATCCGGAAGCCAAAGAGTCGTGACCAATTGGCGGCCCGACAACACCTATGCTCAAATCGAGGAGCGAATAGTAAGCCCCTCCACGGCCGACAGCGACCCTAGCACCCGGTGGCCGACCCGACTCATTCACGATCGACCACGAATCGAGCGAAATGCTGGTCGAGGCGAAGCGACGACCATGGTCTCGACCCATTTGCCATGTCGTCTGAAACATGGATGGCGGCGATCCGGCCAAAGTCGCTATAATCACGGCTTGAGGAAGGGCATCACAAAAGAAAGAGTTCGAGAGAGATGCAAACCAAATTTTCATTCACCGATAAAATATGCATACAAATACAAGACTTTCCAACTAACAACAAAGCAAGAAATGAACAAAGTGCCGGGCGACCTAATCTCCTCCCTGCCGCCGTCTCCCTCCTCTCCATCGTCATCCTCGTCCTCCTCGTCGTCCTCATCCTCCTGGGGTGCGTCCTCGGCTAAGGCGTACTCCTGCTCCCGGCTTCAGGCCTTGGAGAGCCTTGAGAGAACCCTCCACTCTGGGGGGATCACGTGAGCCTCAGCGCAGAGAACCTCAGAAGGAAGTTGGGCTTTCAAATAATCATAGCCCGCCTTGATAGCTAGGGGCGGCTCCACTTTCCCCATAGGTCCCTGCTGTACTCTTCAATGACCTCCTTCTTGCCCTCCTCAGGCGTTGCGGACTTGAGCCGAGCCTCGATCAATTTGGCGTCGTCCACGGCGATCGATGGGCGCCCGACTCATCGAGGCGACCCTGGTCCGGCTCTCAACTCTCGGCCCCGGCTCGCCCTCCGGCCTCTCAATCGTGCCTTCCACTCCTCGATCTCCCTCTCGGAGCCTTCAACCGTCCTCCTCAGCCGGGCGACCTCCCCTTCGGCTTATCAACAACGACCTTTGCTCTGAATGGCGAGTTTGAAGATCGGCGATCGTGGAGTGCTTGGCCTCCAACTCAGCAGCGCCATTTGGCCGACTTGACTTCTCGCCTCAAGGCGGTCGCCCTCTTCTCCGCCTCCTCCGGCTCCTCTTTTCGACCAACCTCTCCGCCAAGTGGTTCCACGGCCTTCATGGCAAGATAGCCGACGTAAAGCTCCTCCCTACCAAGGCCCCTCGAGTGTGGTAACTCAAGAGGCTTCTTGAGGGCCGGTGGCGTCTCCTCGGGGAGGTCCTTGTCGTGGGGAGAGTGAATTGCTCGGCGAGCTGTCCCCACCACAGAGAAGCACCGTGCCCTCTCTAAGGAGGGAATGCTCGAGGGATGAATCATGCGCTGGGAAGGCTCCCCTTCTTAGAGTACCCCTCCCACAGGTTGCCAATGAGTGGGATCGCAGCTCTCTCCACCTCAGCGACCCACCTCGGCAATCGATGGCGGAAGGAAGCTCTATGCCCAAGTCCTTGAGCAGGCTGTGAGGAGTGGACTCAGGGCCGATTCTTGGCAGTGCCTCCTTCACGACCTGCAGTAGGCTCCTCGAGGCGTCTCCATCATTTGAGTGGTAGGAGCCCCTCGGTCGCCCTTGGCTGACCCAGCATGCCCGACTAGGAGCCTCGCCGACACGGGGATGGGACCCCCTCCGAGCCAACCTCGCCGGTAGGCGAGGGAGGACTTGCGGGGCGACTCTCCCCAGCGGTGGGAATTCCCGATGGCGTCCTCGGCACGCTCGGAGACCACCCTCTCGACCGCCTCCCCAAGGTCGGCCCCACCAACTCCTTGTCGTCTTCTTCTTCTTCTTCTTCTTCTTCGGTCCGGTCGGCCCGGATGGAGGAAGAGGCCTCTTCACTGCGGCCTAGCCGCCATTTCTTCAAACTTCTCCTCCACTGCTGCGCCTCTGCGTGACAACCCCTCCCACGACTTTCTTACGGGAGTGCGATTCGGCGGCCACAGTGGGGCTAGAACCCCCACTCTTGGGATCCTCGGCTTGTTGTGAAGCGCCTCGGCGGCTCCTTCTCCCTGTCCTCGTCGACCCGGTGATCGAGCGAAGGATAGCCCGCTACCCTCGTGGCGTTGTCAAACAAATTATAGCCCTTCGCGACCACGAATAATGGCGGAACTTGTCAGTGCGTCTCTAGATCGAGAGAGGAAGATTCTTGGTAGTCTTTGTTAATCTCAGGCCATGAGCGGCAAGCTAATTGGCGTCGGCCAAAAACCAGGCAATTTGTTCTTCCGGTCCTTATTGATGCGGAATGTCGACGAACCGACCACCCACATGCGAGAAGAAGAAATGGGCGTCCTTCTTTGTCGCCCTCACCGTGGCGAGGTTCTTAGAAAAGTTGAAGAGTCGGCACCACCTTCCGCAGCGGTGACAAATCACCAAAACGCCATTATCGTGGCGATGGCGTTAGGGGCAAAGCGCATCGGAGAGACCGAGCGTTCGCATAGCCTCTTCCTGACGGCCGGCGGGGAGGCGCAACCCATTGTCCAAGTCGCCATATCTGGCGGTAGTTTATCCACGCCATGATCGACAATGGCTGTCTTTCTCTGGAAGAAAGCTGTGAACGGGAAGATCGTGCCGTTCGTGGATCCCCTCGAGGTCCTCTTCTCTGCGCCGATTGCCAAGATTTGAGCTTGGCGATCACATCAACGAGGCGGGAGTAGAAGCGACCATGGCGAAAACTTGCTTTTGAGAAAGAAGAAGAGGATAGGTCTTTAGAAAGTGCAAAAGAAATCCCCAAATGGAGCAAGGGTATATATAGACACCCGAATACCCGTGTCCGTTCTGGCGAACCCAACGGTCGAGATTGATGCTCAAGCGAACGCCACTTGAAAATTGAAAAGCCCACCTTTATGGCCCGTCTCTTCGCTCGAAATTGAAGCGCTGGCGGCTAAAGTACGGCGGCGTCAAGGCTTATCACCTACGTGGCGCCCTGTTTAGCCCAAAACTAAGCCGTCTTTATGCAGGGCGGACCGACTCCTCCCGGCCGGCCCAATGAACCAACAGAACAAGAACAAGTGACCCCAAAGGCCGACTCAACTAACGAGAGGCCATCCTGAGGCGGCCGCCCAATGGAAGACCATCGGCCGGTCAGTTCACCAAATAATCTCGGCAATAAAAGCGGCGCAAAACACAACTTCTGAAAACACTCTTATTGCATTCATTCATTTGACAAGTACTAAATACACGCCGATTACATTACAAGCGAGTGCTTAAATCCTAAACTACGGACCGGTCGGCATCACTTTCGAAGAGCCGCTTGATGATCCGTCCTCCTCTCCCTCCTCGGCGTCGTTATGCGCTGGGTCGATCACGCACCCGCCTCAAATCTCGAGAGGAGATGCATGCGGCGGCTATACTGGAGGATATCGAAGCGACTGGGACCCCGATACTCGGACGGTAGTTGTTTAACTATGAAGTCACAACCCGCCTTACGGGCGAGCAACCTCGACCTTCCCCATCGTGCTTTGTCGGTATTCTTCGATAATGGCGGTCGGTTCGTTCTCGGGGATGGCGATGATCGAGCGACTCTAGATGTTTAGCCCTTTCCTCCGCCCGCTTAAGGATTCCTTAAGTCGCACACTCCCTCGTCGGTTGCTCACGGGCGACCGACTCCTCCATGGCCCGAGCCTTGGCGTCTTTGGGCGACCTGCCTCTCGGCGCTGCAGTCGGTGGCGCTCTCTTGCGATGGTTGCGATTCGGTCCGTGATCTGAAGCGTGCGTCGGAGATCACGCTATATCGACCAACATTCTCTCCACGGGCGCTTTGAGATCCACGATGACTTGATCCTTAACCTCCATCTCACGCCGCCAATCATCAAGCTCGGCACGCTTAGTGAAAGCTCCTTAATAGCTCGGTCTAGGTCCTCGTTAAGGCGGCCTCGTAGCGGATGCTTCTCTCGAAGCCTTTCATAGGCTTGATGGCCACGGCGATCGTGACGGCTTCGCCCTCCACCAAACATCCCTGGTCAAATAGCTCATGATGATGATGGTAGACGCCGATAGGATCGCCGTCCAAAATCTCCGATCAGCGGGCAAAACCGACTCTGCCCAGCCTTTCCTTGTACATAGCTTCGACCTTAACACCGGCGGCGAGCATCCGAGTACCATGCCGGCCTATGCGATGCTCGCATCCGGCTCCCCATCATAGCGGCCGAGGGAGAGCCCCATCATCGACCTACTGCGCTTTGTTCCAATCCTCACCCTCAATCGCGATGGGGGAGGCCACCCGCTGGAGCAAAACCGCTCCGACCACCGGTGGTTCTTTTCCCTGCGGTGATGAGCTATCCCGATGATCGACCCAGCGGCCCGGCTCTCGTCGCTCCCACATGGAATACCGCCCCATGGGAGCCTCCCGGCATAGATTCGGCCGCTTTGCGGTGATTTGAGGGGCGGTCCCCCTCTTCCTCGGTCGATGGTCGGTCGTCCTCCCACTCTTCCGACTCTAGCAACTCCTCTCCTATCGGATGCTCCATACTCTCTCCTGCCCGTCTAGCACCTCGGGGACCATGGCTAGTTTTCTTTTGGGGTCCTTGAGCAAACCCCATACCAGGCGACATTTTACGGTATCGACCGCTTCCTTCTGATCGTCCCCACGTCGGCCCTCTCACCTCCTTTCGGCTGGAAGCGATTTCCCTCCAAGGGCGACTCGCTCCTCGGCCGTTTGGATGGCCGAGCCAACCCCTCTCGGGTTCCTCCGGGAGCTCCTCATCGGTGGGTCCGACCCTCCGTGCTCTCCGGCCGTCCCAGAAAGTCAAGTTATGAGCCCTCGCCTCATCGGAAGGGCGGGGAGGAGTGGGCCGAAATCCCATGAAGCCGCAAGACCGACTGTCGAGCAAAGCGTCCATCGTCTGTGACCCGTGTAATTAACGATCTGCTCCATTTCAGCGCGATGCTCGGCCGACAAGGATATAGGCTCTAGGGTTTCTCTCTAATCTCGGCGGGGCGCACACCCTAAGTTGAGTCGTCCCCGGTGACCCGAGCGAACTGTCTTTCCACCCTTTGATCGACTTGGGCGGATCAAGGATAACCTTAATTCTCCGACATCCGGAGGTAATAGTGGCGTCTTACGGGTGTGGCGCCGACCAAGTGGCTTCGGCCGCTCATCGGCGGCGAATCGAGAGCCAGCGGTGTGATGAAGCCAACCAATATGGCTATCGAGTTTGGCGTCATTTGCATCGGGGAGACACCTAACTCATCGAACACTTCGAAGAAAAGTGCGATGTAGCAGGAGGCCGCATTCCAAATGTTTGAGATCTGAGAGCCCCGCTCGCCCGTGGCTATATCTGGGAGATGACTTAGGAGCCTCCAACTTATGCGCCTCCGGTATGTCAAAATCGGCGCAAAGACCTCATTTGCGTCACGGTAACCAAGCGGAACTCATCGAGTTGCTTATGGCGGTCGGAATCCATGCGGATCTTTACCACCAGCGGAAGATCGCTGAATTAGTAGGCGAGGGAAGGGAAGCGAATGCCTTCCCGGTCACCTCTCTATTTATCTGGTGGGACCCAGCGGCGCTCCCTTCGCGATCAGCGGGGAGGATTAAAACCCCACTCCCGAGGCGCCGGAGGCCTTGATCGAGAGGGCCCCACCTCACGTTCGAAGGCCTTGATGGCCCGGCTACCGTGGCGGCCGGCCCGTCCCATCGATGTGACAATTGAACCCCCTCGAACCCCCTCGGGCGAGGCGGCGCTACTCATTTCACTTGGACTCGTTTCCAACCGACTCCAGCGAAAGGGCCAAGCTGTTATGGTCATAACCACTAATCGGTGATTAAAGAGAAAAGCGAACAACGTCCGGACGAAAGCTTGCTTACCAATGAGGACCGACAAGGACCTCCTTTCTGACCCATAGCCGGGCACATGTCTGGAGCCCCTCTAGGCCCGTGGTGATGCTCATCGCAGCTAGGCCAGCGAAAGGCGATGCGAGTCGGCCATCGGCGATTCTCTCTCGAGCCTTGGGCGGTGTGGTGGTCCCTCCCGACCAGCGTTACCAATCCTCACGGTTGCAAACCCCTCCAAACAATGTGGGCGAACCCGGGCCTACCCTTCGGCCACTTTCGTCCTCTAGGCGGCGCATGAGGAACTCCCAATCGTCGTCCTCGGCAAATCATCAGGGGCGCCCTAAAGAGCGCATGAGTCGGCCATCCGACCACACCTCCCCTTCTCTCACCTGTGTGATTCCCCCACTCAAGCGGCGGCCACCACGATTTTCGAGCCCATCGACATCACATTAAATGCAGCGGCGGCCCTTAATTCCCCATCTCTCACGGTATTTAAGACACCTCCGGACCCATGCGGCTCTGAGCGCCAATCCCATCCCATTAATGGCGAATAGACCACTGACCCTCCGAATTCCTTATAGGCACCTGTAAGGGCCAGCCGCTCTGCGGTAGGGATGTTCGACCAATCCTCGGCGCTGCGTGGAGGGCTGACTCACGGTGGTTCCCAAACTAGTGATAGGGCGGAAATACCCCTTAACCCTACCTATAAAAGCGTGAGCGACTAACAAGGTAAGCAATCTTCTCCAAGTAAATTCCCGCTCCACGATTATCACACATTACTAACTTGACCGTCGGAGGAACCAGGAGATCCCAACTCCGCCTCTTCGCGGTCCTTCTTCTTGTTGTGGCGAACCCTTTGGTGAGTCGGCGTCATTTGGCTTTAGGAGAAAGCGGACTCTGCTCTCTTTAAAACTAAACTCATCCGAGGTTAGTGACTGTGATTATATACATCAACAAATGTGTATGGGAAAAAAATTAGCGCAATGCATACGGTAGGACTAAGATTGAAAATATTACTGTAGAACGAACAATATTTTTAATGTTGGATCAAACTTTAGCAACAGCAGTGTTTATTGTAGCATGAACAGTGATTTCGAGGTTTTACTTTTATGTTTGAAGTAGTAGATGGTCAGGTATCGGTAATTATTATTATATAGACTCACATGTTGTATTCTCTGAGCTATGAGTCTAACCGAACATACAAATACGTCCATCCATTTTGCTTATTCATAAGCACTATATACATGTGTATGTTTATTTAGTTTCCAAGCATTCTAGATTTAAAGTAAATCTAGATTTGTTTAAGGTTAGAATAAACCTAACTTAAAAGAGCAAAAGTGTTAAATATAGTAGTTAGGCTCTCTTATTTTGCTTTACTTTAGTCTCATATCATTTAGGATCCTAAAGCTTCTATCATTGCTCTTCTATTTTAACACTTCAATACTATTAATAATATTGTCAAGTTTCCCCAAAATCTCTCTATACTTATCATGGTATCATAGCCATCTTCTTCTTATTAGAGAAAGCTCCTCATTCTTCCTTGACCTCGGGGCCGCCCGAGGGGTTCTGCCCCCTTGGCAGCTTTGACATCAACTCCTCCTTTGACTAGGCCGGAGGCCAGGCCTCATCCCCAAACCATAACCATAATCCGCGTTGCTATAGCAGCAAGGCCGCCTTGCAACCTCTGTCCAATCTCTCACTGGACAACTACGCCCTCTGGCCAAGCTTTTCCTAACCACCACTCCCAGCCAAGCTCTCACCGGACAGTTATGCCCTCATCGTCTCTGTCCAACCTCTCACCAGACAGCACCGCACACTCCTCCTCAAACTATCTCTGGAACCAAAATACAGTTTGAGAGGGGGTGTTAAATATAGTAGTTAGGCTCTTTTATTTTGTTTTACTTTAGTCTCACGTTGCTTAGAATTCTAGAACTTCTATTATTGCTCTTGTATTTAAATACTTCAATGCTATTAATAATATTGTCAAGTTCCCCCAAATCTCTCTATACTTATTAAAAAGTACATGATGGATTTGATTAAAACTTCATGGATTCAAATTGAATTAATGGAAACGCTCCCTTTTTAATACTTAAAAAACAATGAAGCGTTCTGCACATTTGTGTTGGTTGTGCGTTCTATCAACTTTCATTTTCGTCGAGAAAGTAATAATGATGATATATCTTTGCTTTTAAACACAAAAGATATAATTAAGTAGAAGAAGACAAAAGATGCGATCAGTAAAGCCTTTAAAAATGTCTAGAGAATATTATTATATAAGTAATAACAAATAAAAATGCTTATTCGTTTTGTTTTGGCTTGTTTATGTCAGAACAAAAGAGATTGTACTTATAGTTTAATTCGTTCTTTAATATTATCTTGATATTATTCATTCAATTGCTAGTTTATATTATCTAACACTATAATGACTGTTAAACTATGTCTTACCTCTTATCAGAAAAAGGTTAAACTATTACCAAATATTATGTCACCAGCATCTTATCTCATCTTTTATTTTTACTTTTTACAATGGCCGTAATATTCGTTATGATTACCTATATGCAACCTAGAGTTAAAAAAGTAAGTTCGCTGATTTTATGCGATACAAACAAGATTAGACTTGTTAAAAGTTATCCTCATCATTGTTTGGATGGCATCAACAGATCATATATAAAAGTCCAAAAAAATTCACGATCACCAAAATCTCAATCGAACCATTCATAGGGCTTGCCAAGCTAAACCAATCCAAGATCCTCAAACAAAGAATTAAATCACCATTGACATCTTTTCGGCCCGACATTGATTGATTCTATGGACCATACAGAACATAGGAGATTGAAACAAACCACTAGTAAGAGGCCAGCTAGAGAAGATGAATAGTCCCACATCGAAAGTTTCTGACAGTTTCATTGTTAGATATTCATGTGTGAGTATAGTTTCACATCAGATAAGTTAATAAAGAGTGATATAGAAGTTAGAGTCAATACCTCATAGCTATACGTTTGGAGTTAAAATTTGTTACTAGCTTCTGTTTGAAACTAACTCTCAGTTGGGCCAGATTTCTCCCTAATAAATCTATGGATGCCATGAATAAACATCAAAATGTTTTGCAAGAAATTAGTTTTTAACTTATGTTTAAGATCTATTAACTCTCGGTTGGGCCTCCCAAAGAAACTATGGGTGTTATGAATAAACAAAAAAAATATTTTCCAAAGTACTTACAAGTTACATCTCAGCTTGATGGATTCAATCAAGACCAACTACATCGATTACTACAATTTAATGGTAGCAAGTCTCCAACAGGTAGTGCATCTAAAGACCCACCAGACCAACTCCGTTAGGTTGAGCTCAAATACTAACCCATTAGGTTGAAAGACCCATGAATGAATATAAACTAGGGTAATTTCTTGGGTAAATTGCATAAAAATGACCTACCTATTGTCTCACTTTTTTTCACTTTAATGACATTATTTGTAAAATGTTTCACTTAAATAACTCAAAGTTTATAAAAGTTTCAATTTGATAACCTAAAGTTTAAAACGTTAGTGTTCTGTTAGAAGATGTTAGGAATATTCTCATGTGAGGGGTCATGTGATATTATGGGATCATTTATTACCCCCGATATGTCATTAATTTACATCCAACTACCCTTATGTTATATTCTTCTTCTTCCTTCCCAACTTAGCTCTAAAGTTAAAGTATTTAGATTGTCTCTCCTCAATTCATGCACGGAAATATTAAGGCGAACTAAAGATGTTTAAGCACAACATCAAGCATGGGAGCGGGGTGATGAGAAGGGCACAAGGATTTGAGAATTTAAAAAAAATTACCTTAGAGATGAAATCATAGTCCCAAACTCTAGGCAAATTGCACAAATTTTCCTTCTTTCAATTTGAATTGAGTCAATGTACTGCACAGATTAAGATCTCAAGTCGCTAGAGCTATTTAGGGCGTGGTAATTTTAGAGAAGATGATGAATTAGAGCTTTTTTTATTACCATCGACTAAATTGCAAGTAACCCCCTCATTTATACATTTAGAGCATGAGGGATATTTTTGTCTTTATGAGAAATATATAATGATGTCAACATTTTTTAATGGAAAATACTCCAAGTTATTTAAGTGAAACATTTTACAAGTGTGGTCATTTAAGTGAAAAAAAAAGAGAAATAATATGTCATTTTAGTGCAATTAACCCTAATTTCTTTGGATCCAAATTAATTAAGAAGAATTAATTTTTAATTAGTTAATGAGCCCAAGCACATTTGGTCATTTGTCTTTCACAGTTAGGTGAAATCTCATCTTATGTCTATGCTCTACCGAACTCAAACGTGTTAGATCTGAGATGCAAGCCTGGAGGGGGGATGAATAAGATTGCTTACTATTTTTTGTTATATCATAGCAAATGTACCGGAATAAAAATAATAATAAGTAAAATATTAAACAATGCAAATCATAGAAAATAATCACAGCCGGAACACACGAGATTTTTATAGTGGTTCAGATAAACAATCTTATATCCAATATTCCTTCTTGCGAAGGGGCTTCCTCACTATGTGAAATTTTTTTAAATCACACACCCTGATTCAGTAGGCTTACAACACTGAAACTCTAGTTTCTTCGTCTAACCTAAACTCTTCACATATGAGTATCCCTAGCCCCAACTAGTGAACAATTGCTCAATTAACCCTAGCTTGAGTGTACTGTAAACTCTCAATTCACCCCAATTTGAGTGCATCGTAAAAATAAGTTAATACAAAGAAATAAATAACAATTAAACGCAAACTAGAATAATCTTACAGCCCTTTGATTATGCAAAGCGTTCTCCTTAATGATAAGAACGAAGCTTTGAGAAGAACATCGCTGATGATAAAGTCCAAGGGCAACACTCCTTGAAGGTTGATGATTGATGATGAAGAACGACGTTGAGAGTGTTTTCTGAGAAGCTTGACCAAGATCTTTTCTCCTAGGTTGAAACCCTAGCTCTTCTCTCTTCCTCTTTCTTTTTTTTTCTCTCAATTAGGTTAGGAACATCTCTAAAATTCGTGAGCAAAGAGCCCATATGCCATCGATAATGAACGACTAAGATTGAGTCTAAAATAGACTAAGAATCACAAATTTGGCGATCAACCATTGATTGTTGACATTCGTATCGATGGTTAAGTTGTTACGATCGATGGTCAATGTCTCACCATCAATTATCTGAACCTCTTTGAACGTTTGCATCATAGATGGTCTCTTCAATCATCAATGGTCAATAGATCATGTTTAGAGCATTCTAAAAAGATATTATAATAGCGATTCCAATAACCGAGTTAAAAGTTATGACTCGTGTAACTTTCAGCCTTGAGATATATTTCTAGCCTGTTGCTGATTGTTTTGACGTTATCTTGATAAAACATTCATATGTCGAGCTATACATTTCCGAATTGAATTCCATTTCTTTCCATAGATTCGTGATAAAGAAACAAACACTCCCATATGCTCAACCATGATTTTCACTTTTGATATTTTTTCAGAATAGCTATAATTAACTTGTCGTCTTGTTCTATTCACTTTCAAACTTGATTCTAACTTGTTGTAACATGTATACAACGTCTCAAACATATAATATACCAATGTGAAGATTTTTTTTTTTTTTGAAAGTAAAAATAGGGTGAAGTAAAAATAGGGCGAGATGGCCTTATCAAAATATGAAGATTTGTTATTCATCAAATTAAGTCGATTGCACGGACGGTCACATGTTGAGCTGAGTTAATATGAGACATGCCAAATACTTTATATTAGGGACTATGTAGAACAATCTTGATCATTTGAACAATATAAATTGTTTTAACCTCTATGTTCTTCGTGTTGGAGGTGTAGCGTTTGATTATGTAAGCTAATTCCCTGGTTCTTGGATCCCACATGCAATGTAGATTCGATTGGTGATGTAGAAAAGTAAATTAGCAATTCTCATATATGAGAACTCTCTTGTAATTGCAAGTTTATCAGATATAAAGAAACAAAAAACTTATTGCGTTCGTGGACGCAGGCATCTTGCGAAACCATGCACATAAAAGGTCATTATATATTCTATAATTGTTTTTTCAGTTCTTTCTTGTTCTTCGTCAGACTTGCAAGAAGATCTTATTCCTAACACTTTGCTTGCTCATCTCAGTGACTTGCATTATGCACAATCTATAGAATTCAAGCTATCCTAACACCTCTATGATTTGAGGGTGAGGACGTTACTAAAAAAAAACACGCGTCCTTCTCAAGCAATCTGCTTTAAATAGGGTACTGTTTAAATGCATAAAGCCAGTGGAATAACTTGTCACGCTCCATATTCCGCTCAACAAAGAAAGAACCACATATCTGGATGCACGACAAAGAAAAAAAAAATTACAAAATGATATAATCCTCTCACAAGATCCTATTCATTTTTGGCATTCTTATTTGGGGATAAAATGGAAAAGGGCTTTGTCTTATAATGGTGCCTAAGTCTGGGGACATGTATGTGGCTCCATTTTGGTAACTTGAAGATATAAAGTGAGGTAACACTTTTTTCTAAAGCAGTCCTTCACTTTTTCTTTCCTAAACTTTAACGAAACGATCCAAAAAATATACAAATAAGCAAAAAAATGAACAATAGAGAACAATCGTGGAGGCATGGGGATTCAACGAAGCCCAGATGCCCACGTATTCTTCGCGTAAATGATCATGATCCACAAAAAACAGAAACTATAAAAAGATAATATATCAAGACAAAATGATAAAATGACCTCATTGTTAAATTTTATACTTTAGGCTCTATTGTTTTCCGTTCTTTTAATCCCACGTGGCTTAGGATACTAGAACTACTGTGTTTGTATACAAATACCTTAATGCAATAAAGTATAGTATTCCTTAATTTTCTCCCAACGCTCTATACTTAATATTAATGAAACGAACTAAAAAATCAACCTTCCATGTTTTCATAGGTGATATATATATATATATATATATATATATATATATATATATATATATATATATATATATATATATATATATATATATATTAAAATATATCGACATACAAGATCATCTTTCTAACCACTCATCTTGCTTTGGGATCAGTGAAGATATAAAGCCCACTTTGAGATTTGTGCATCACAAATCTCAAGACAAGATGAGTGGATAAAAAGTTGGTGCACCACTATTCATTATGAACTTAAGTTCATAGGAGCCTCATATATATATATATATATATATATATATATATATATATATATATATATATATATATATATATATATATATATATATATATATATATATATATATATATAGAGAGAGAGAGAGAGAGAGAGCAAGACTCCTATAAACTTAAGTTGATAGGGAGTAGTGTCCACCAACTTCTATATCCATTGATCTTGTCTTGAGATCAGTGAAATTAAGATACACACAAATCTCAAAGTGGGCTTTATATCTTCACTGATCCCAAGGCAACATCAATGGATAAAAAGTTGGTGGATGACTATTCCTTATCAACTTAAGTTTATAGACTGTTTCTATAAATATATATATATATATATATATATATATATATATATATATATATATATATATATATATATATATATATATATATATATATATATATATATATATATATATATATATATATATATATATATATATATATATATATATATAGAGTAAGGCTCCTATGAACTTAAGTTCATAATGAATAGTGGTGCACCAACTTTTTATCCACTCATCTTGCTTTGGGATCCGTGAAAGATATAAAGGCCACTTTGAGATTTGTGCATCACAAATCTCAAGACAAGATGAGTGGATAAAAAGTTGGTGCACCACTATTCATTATGAACTTAAGTTCATAGGAGCTCGTTTCATATATATATATATATATATATATATATATATATATATATATATATATATATATATATATATATATATATATATATATATATATATATATATATATATAGAGAGAGAGAGAGAGAGAGAGAGAGAGCAAGACTCCTATAAACTTAAGTTGATAGGGAGT